>JAZDSH010000035.1:214051-335913 GCA_036873115.1 Pseudodiploospora longispora
GACACTAATTACACACAGTTGTTGAGAATAAAGAGAGCCTGAATGGCTTACTTGATGAGATATAGAAATGAATGAATGTATTTATGGAAAGTTGATAACGAAAGAATTCAAATTCAACAAGCTAAAGAATAGCAATCTCTCGTATTGCGGCATCCATTGAGATAAGGTATATTACTCTCTACGAACAAAGCTATTTTTGCCTCTCGTGTTAAGCAGACCCTTGCCAGGTGATCGTGCCAATTCTTCTTGACTTTTCCAAAGAAAACATCCCATAGAAAAAACCATGACCTAGTGTTTGTAGGCGACCAAAGACTTGTGGAGTATATTGGAAAGCATGGTGATGATGTTTAATTAGAGTATTCTTATAGTAGTTGGTCTGTAAGGTTCATCTCAATAGCTGCGATGTCCATGTTTGTAACGAATACCGGAAATGCAATGGATTGGTTATCAAATTTACTAAACTTTCGACTCTTCTTCATACTAGAATCGGCTGCAAGTCCCATTTTGCTAGCACTGAACTTAGACTTGTCCTCCCTGTGTTATTTCCTGAGAGGATTGCCTAGACTTCAGATGTCATGAGCTGTCAGAACACCTTCGTGGTAGGTTCCAAAGTTTATGTCGACTTTGGTTAAGCCACTGGCCTGGTGTTGAAGAGTGATCGTCAACTACTTTACCAATCACGACCGGCGTAAAGCTTACTTGGCCATGCTGCTTAATGGCCGGTGCAGGTGCTTGCACTCATAGCTTGGCTTTTCAGTATATTCCGTCATAGGCCGAAGTTTGACCCCAAGGATGCCGAACAGTGACATCTAGAAAGCTGAGACGAGATGTCAAAGGTGCTCAAATTGTCGGACGGAACCTTGGAACTGCGAATGAGCTTTAGTAGTTGCTTCTGTCGGGATCTCCCACCCAGGTTCTATATCTGTTTTCATATCGGATGCCTCGTCATTGACCGAGTCTGCTAATTTGGTCCTCATCCTGAATAGCCAAGCATTGTATTTTTCCTCTGTCGTCTCTTTTGGCAATAGCAATACAACCTCCTCTGTTTTCTCACTTCCCTCATATTGGGGACCTCATCCAGGGCTTGCTGTCTCTGGCTTGCTGGGCAAATATCGATGGAAAGTATATGGAAACAAGCAAGCTCTCAATGTAAGTCTTTCGAGGAGAACATTCCTGCGACGACTTGCTCGTTGGATTCACATCCCCCTTGATGTAGGATCTCTATATTCGTATTTTGATCGATCGGGAGAGCACACAAGTCCCCCTTCCGCGTTGTAAGTGTAGATAAAAAGAGTTTGTACCGCGAATGACAGGATACATACCGGTGTGTACAACACCCCCACAGTGTGATGATGGAAGGTTAAAGACGACATTGCTGGTATAAATATCTGTCTTGGTTATTCCGTGATTATTTGGTCAATGTAAGTCTTGGCCGGTTTGAAGTCGCAATAGCAAGGTTCATTTCCTATTAATTCTTCTACCCTTATATATAAAAGTATGCCCGCCTCCTACGTTTTGCGCCTTTGACGTGAATGGTGGGCCTCTACTCTCTCAGCCTCACGATCTCGACATAGTAGTTTCGTTTGTCTGTTGATTAGATCTTTTGGGCGAGTTATATTTGAGTCTGGTCTGTGTTCTATCCATGAGAGTCTGCAGTGATACATGTAAGGCAATTATATCAATCGCTTAGCTTCTCATATATCATAGACACAAGGTGCTCATGTATATATGACTTGAGGTCAAAATTTACCCTTTGTAATTTGGTTTCCGATCTAGTCCCAGGTTCCCTCGGAGAATCTGAAAATTGTGACGGGGCGCGAGCGTTGGGTGTTGCTGCTACTCACTCAAACAAAGAAGATTCTGATATAAAACATGACAGCCCAATAATAGATGTGTCCATACAACCCACCCACCGCCGATAATCAAAATATTTGTATAATTCCGTAAGAGGAGGTAGTCAACAGTAGAACATTTTGCACTATTAATAACCACTCATTTTGCCCAAGAAGAACCAGGACCATCCATTCCAAAGCCACGGTGCTTTTGTGCATCTGTGTTCCATGTCCCGTTGCTAACACCCCAAGCCCATAATTCGTCCATGTTGCATATTAAGCATAAGAAAACTTGAAGGGGTTTATCTGAACAAACGGGTTGTCAAAACGTCAACGACGGGTAGTTAGGCAGCTTGTTGTGGATGAAGAGAGCGCAACGTCTCATCCAAACCCGAGATTTAACACCCCTGATACCCCAGACAATTTCCATGCCCTTTCCCCACTCTCAACTATACCACCCAACTTACAGTCCCTTTGCACCTAGCCGTAATTAATGGGAGAAAGAAAGACAGCAGTGTAGCAAGAATGCAATGCACCTGGCCCTCATCTTTTCCATTGGGAGGGTGGTAATCTTGGTTATATGGAGCCTTGTGAGCAATGTTTGTGTCATGTCTCCTGCCCCTCTAGGAACTGTCTCGGATAACTCCTCGAATTTTCAAAAATATGGCAGGTTTAGACGTGGAAAGCTTCGACGCTCAGCCTGATTCTTTGTTGGTCTAGAAATATTGAGAAATTGCTAGTCCAAGTCGACCTAGCATCTCGTATTGGCGATGCTACAGGAAACGGGCAATTGTGCTGGAGATTGGGTTCAATTTTCAAGCAGCTCGTTCCGATTCAATGAATAACTGATTACTATTCAACAAGGGTACTTGGAGAAAAAGCATACACCGGGTTGATGTCACAAGATTTTGTTGCATGGGAACCTTCGTGTGCGACGAAGAGGGCCTATATGTGTAACTGGCAGCCGGCTACTCAAGTGTTATGAATGCGAACAGTGCGATTATGTTTATCCTGACGGGCGCATCTCGGGGTAAATGATACGCTACCTTGCGCATCTCGAATAGTTCCCTTGCGACTCCCCAACGCCTTCTTCCTCAGGGCAAATTGCCCATTAACAAATCATAGTGATAATACATTCAATGCTTCCAAGTCATCTACATCTACGGGCTCCCAGCATTAGACCATGACATGCCAGCGAAAGCGAAATCATGACGGCTACGTCAAGTCATGCTGTATGGCACAATAGCTTTATCAATGATAGGACCACGTCTCGACACATGCTCCGCCTCTGATCCCCAGCGTGAGCGCCAGTCCTTTTGCTTCTGCAGGGCAGTATCAAACGCTCGCCTGCATTCAGGTGGCAACAAGTCTTTGATATCATCAGATACGGCTTCCAGTCCATTGAATGCCGCAACCATGCCCGCAGGATCTGATCTGTTGTCCGCAGCGAGAGCCCCCCCGACTGATGGTGTCTCATAATATGTATCCGTTATGTAGAAATTTCTGGCCAGTTTTAGGGGTACAGGTGGAAACATGACGCTTCCTGTGGCGACTGCCTCGTCTGCAGGTGCGACCTGTTCAATGCGGGCAAGCGTAGGCTGCATGGTTGCTGGATACTGCATGACATTCGTGTGAATGTCGTAGACACCGACATTATTCATACGCCGGATGGCGTTGATTCCTGCGCTAAACGTACTGCAAGACGATGTGAGCAAATAAATTACAGTTTACAAGACTGGTCATGGCGACATACCTGGCTTCTCGAGCATGTTCTAGCATCCAGTTCATGTCGTTGACATTTACCCGTCTCTTCTTGGACTCAATTTTGCCAATGGGAACCGGAACCGTTGGCACATTCGTATGATAGACCGCGCTCGCACCATGCCACGCTACATACTGGTTCTTGTTGTATGGCTGCCCCGGAATAATGTGGTCGTCAGGGTCAGCCAGCTGTCCCTCAACAAAGCCTTCAGCCTTGGCCAACGTGACATTGAAATCATCGACGATACGCTTGCCGCTGACAACTATCCTGGCACCGAATTCCCGAAAGACGGACCGAGCTGTAACGATTCCTATCGATCGGCCCTTGTATGAATGGGGAATAATTTCCCGCTCAATCATGTCCCGCTTTTCGTCATCATCTACAATGATCTTGTAGAGCTTTCGGTGTTTGGTGAAGAAAAGATAACTGTCCCTGAACCCAACACATCGAGCGGGCTCAGTTGACAACATGTAAAGTCTGTTTCCGCGACCTAGAACTGTGAACGTTCGGCATCGATAGTCACGCCCATCTTTCAGATTTCCTAGCTTGTCGACCTTGGTCTCGCCTGCTGGGTCTTCAGGAAGGACACATTCATCATCAACGATCTCAGCGACCGTACCCTCGCTATCGATGATTTGTTCTGCCTTTGGTGCTGCCGGTCCCCCCTTGCGACCACCTCGTCCTCTCCAGCCTCCTCGACCTCTGCGTCGAGGAGTGTCTGCCTCTTTCTCCGACACCGTTACCATGGGATCCCAATCTGGCGGTTTGTTTTTAGGAGGTCGTCCTAATCGCTTTCGGCGTATTACGGGTTGTGGTGGTGGTGTAGGCTCTTTCACTGAGAGCTCTGATCCCTCATCGTCATCATCGTCCTCGTCTTTGGCAGCTGCGTCGACCTCATCACCAGACTCATCCCCTTTGGCCTCTTCGTGATCGGCATCGTCGTCTTCGTCATTTGCACGCTTTGCCTCCGCGTCCGACGTGTTTGCGCCGGCATCCGCATCCGCATCCAGCATAGGCTCATCCTCGATATCGTTGTAACCCCTCGGTGTGCTCTCTGTAGACCCAGAATTTCGCGTTAGTCGCAGACGAATGCGCTGTCTCGGCGCCATGTTGGCGCACGACAAAAGGACAAGATAATTGGAGGTGCGATTCGCACAGGAAAAAAAACCCCCCCGATGGAGGCGCAACGAGAAGACAATGCAAACAAAAAAGGGGAATTCAAGCTGAAAGTATTTCAAGTTGCAATAGCCTTGGCAAAGCCCATGTAGTGCTGAAGGCGAGGAAGCAGGGGATCGTGGACTGTGGTGGTGGTGGTGGTGGTGGTGGCAACTGGGTGCAAGAGGGTTGAAGGAGCAAAAGGCGAAGAAAATAAAGGACAGGATTTGGAAGCATACCCAGAGCAGCTGCCGCTCTCTTGGCGGCAGCGCGGCCCGATCGTCGACCAGCCATTGTCAAGCTCACGGCCGCAACTTCCCAGCAATGTGATCGCTGGCTGATGGTATTACCACAGCTGGTGTAGGTGCAATGCAGCAGAAGACTGTATGTTGCGACAGGTTCGAGATTCGCTCATTCCCGCCCTTGTTGGCCCAGACTCCAAAGCCACGGTTGAGACGCGCCTTGGATTGGCCCTGCCTCATCTGTACCTTTTGATTGGGCCTGAGGCGTTCAGCCTCCGAGACAGTGCATACACACAAGCAACACCGTATAAAACACTGTACTCATCACAGGGACAGTACACCTCACTTAGGAGCAATGAATAGGTATGCACAGGTGAAGTATCAGTTGGAAGCTTTATGATAGCAGCGAGGATAGCTCATTTTTTTGGTATCAGTAGTCTGCGTATTCTCCATACTTCCCACTGATGGACCACCTCTATGCCTTTATACATCCGAATGTTTGTCTCTACTCATGGATATAACACATACATCGTACCTAGTCAATGCATCTACGACATACATACGTCTTCTTTCTTCACATGATAGGGCATCACCCCCTGGGTCTAGCCCATGGTATGTCTGTCTAACAGTAGTCATACTTGCCGACCTAAAAGTGAATACTAGCACATGGGTTTGTTACTACTGATATCCAATGTCTATCTCTAAATCCGGATTTGTCTCTACCGTTGCTGTACTTACAACGTGTCCCAACCTCCATTGTTAATCTCCGCCTCCAGCTTTCGACTGATCAAACTTGGTACCCCATGGTTTAAAATAGTACTGCGTATCATGGAATCATATCTCTTCTGGTTTAAAAAGAGCTGTCGTCCATGGCGTAGCTGTGGGTCTGTCTCGCCGTACTTATCAATATAAGGAGCTGGTGCAAATGACCCTGAGGCGTGGAATAAGTATACAGTAGAACATTTGCGAACGTTAAGAAAAACTCCAATATTTTTCTGGCATCTACGTTACAGTCAGTTAGTTCATCGACACAACCTCGCTTAACCATTCTGTTTTGGAAAGATTAACTTACGCGCGCATGTGCTGCTGAGCTCCGCCGATTTTAGACGCATCCCTGTCTGATGGATCCGCTTTCTGGCAACATGTACTCTGGCTGCATAGGAGCTCCCCACAGAAAAGGCAAATGACGGGATCTGTAAGATCATTCCCAGTTGTCGGGCACTTCCTTCTTGTTGCTTCCTCAATCAGGGTATCGTATGTCTTGGGTAAACCAATGAGCTCAAAAATACCTGGGTGGCTGACCATGGCGGATAGAGATACATCAGGGTATTCCCTTGGCCAGAGGACCTGATGCTTGATCCAGCCATACACAAGTGTTGATGTGGTGTTTGGCCATCCATAGGCAGATGAGTTATCCTTCAAAGAAGAACACATTTCATCAAATGTGGGTAAACGCAGGGCTTCCGTAAGGCGGTCCAGCTCATCGGCTTCAGGATTGTGTGAGACGTGACTATTAAAATCCACGCCAAACTTAACATGCAAGAAGACAATACTTTTTCGCAAAAATGTCATGGCGTACTTCTTCGCAAAAGTGTACCATCCCTCTAGAGTATCCACGCCTGGCTGTTGGAAGCCTCGGTTCTCATCTGCGGATTGAGTCATGGTCTCAGTGTCACTGAAATTTTGAGCTTGCAGCTCAAAACTATGTCTAGTAATTGCCTCGAAGAAGTCGGCAAAGTTGTTAATGATTGGATCTTCGGTTTGACGTTCTGAAAGAGCACCGAATAACATCCCCGTGGGCATGTTTCGACCCATATGAAACACAACCTTGACAAGTTCCGCCAAATAACAGAGTCTAAGAACGTGTGAGATCTCCGCCTTTTGAGCCGGTATCATGCCATACGAGCACTCTACCAAGAATACAAATGGATCCAAGCTGAGGAGAGGAGGGTAGGTATCCAATGGTCGGCGTGCATATGGTGTCCCTGTTCCGAAATATCTTGACATGAAGAGCTGGCAGTGCTGTCTCTCCGCATCCTTGCGGAACTCAATCTCAATCATATTGTCTGGTCCTGCTCTGCGTACACCGACCGACAAGTATGACGATGCGGTCTCTGAAAGGATTCTCAAATGAGTCAGAATTTGCTCCGGTATCTTGTCTAGAAGAGTCAAGCCCGGCGGAGCCTCAATTCCGCGCTGTTGGATTTCCACGGAGGATATCGAGAAGCCGACAGTCTGGATAATAAGATCACTTGAGTGCAACTCATCAGTAGCAGGAATCTTGGAGCTATAATGATACCTAGATTCCAAGTTGTTGACTCCAAATGTTTCTTTTAGCCTCACGTATGCCTTCACGAGTTCCCCAACAATGGGGCTGCCGCTGACCGTTTGTGCCCAGGCTGCTGATTGACTAAAGCCAGTGTCTGGCGTACCAACGGCGGAGAGAGAGGAGCTTCCTGGAGTGCCAAGGATTGACCCGCGACCGTCTTGTTCATCTGTTCCCCAAACAGCCTCGACAGGGGCTAGCGGTTGAATCATCGTCTCCACTAAGCTTCCAGGAAGGCTTGGCGTATGTATTTCTGGGAGACTGGGCTCGTCTATCTCTCTAGCCTTGCTCCCTCCTAGACAGTAAGCCGACCCCATCTGCTTCTCAATGAATTCGGCAAAAGTGTCCTGCGATTGAAGATAACCCGGATAGGACTCTTCCAAACCCTTCCAAATAACTGGGAGGAAAACATTTCCGAGTGCCTTGCAAAGAGGGCAAACAAATTCATTGCGCTTGGTATTCTCAGGGTGATGCCGAGCAATTTGATGCGTATGCCTGCGATTAGTAGCTTCATAGTACTGCTCAAAGCAACGATAATGCATCATATGCCCACACCCACTAGCGACTGGGCCAGGTCTTGACCGAGCTGCGTTAAAGCCTTTCCCAATGGTTTGCCGTTCAGCTAGGAACGTTTCTCCTTGCGCATTCAATTTTTCAATCATCCTTCGATTTTCTCTCGCGACACCAAAGGGCCGGATATCTTCAGCTGAGCGGTCGAGACTGCAAGGTGTTTGCGAAGCTTCTCGTACGAAATCAGGGTCTTGGAAATCCGTCTGGCGAAGAATACGGCTTTCATTCACCAACGCAAATGTGCCGTACAACCGTTTGTCGTCCGCTTCTTCCTGGCACATAATACACGTTCCAGTTGGGTATTTCCAGTTGTGCTTCCGGTCTTCTGCATTTTCTGTCTCGTCCTCGTCTTCCAAATCGGAACCCCAATCGACAGCCCCTTGATTTTCCAAGAAGCTTTTCTGCTGTTGCTGAAACTGTGCCATAACCCTTGCCTGACGACTAAGTGCCGCCTTCTTCTTTAGCTCACGCTCTTCTTCAGCCGAATTGATGGCGGGAGAAGCTGTGTTGACGCGATCCACTGGAACGCCGAGGGTCACAAATGCAGCTTCAAATGAAAGTGGGCGCTTTTGCTTGAGCCGCTTGAGCACCAGTGCAATTTTGGGATGCGCTGATTTGAACTCTTCCTTGGTTGATATTATGTTTAAGAGTGACACAATTGTTCTCGAATTGTTTGCGTCAGACATGAAGTTGCTCCGAGCAACCTTGGTTAGTGCAATGTACGTAAATGATTGGGGAGGTTCTTCCATTGCTCCGTTTTCTGCCGTTCTGTCCTCCAAAATAGCAATCAGAATTAGATGCAGTACAATCTGCAGGAAGGTCTCCAGTCTTGTAACCGGTACGGATGGTGTAAACTTGGGAGCCACGAGCGGGTAGAGTAGCGAGTAGTAGATAACCTGGGCAAATACGCCAGTGCTGGTGAAATCGCCCAAGTTTTGGAACAACCCAGACGGGATGGACCGTTGCTTAGGCTCGTAGACAATGTCTTCGGTTTCCTTGCCTGTCTTGATACCCATTTTCTTGCGGTACACCATTTCAGACTCCTCACGCTGGTTTTTGTTGTAGTGTGCAATGTAAGGGTCAATCTCTTCGATGAACTCTGGCCGCAGCTCAAATGTACCAACATCCGACACACCTTCTGGTGACTTGAATGTTGCCATCTCATCTAAAACACGATGGAAATCTTCTTGTTCTTGGTACTTTTCGGGCAGCTTGAGACAGATCTCATTGAATGACAGAGGCTTGAAGCAAAGCACGTGTATGATATCGCGCCTCATGGCGAGCATGCGAGAGTTGGGCTCATCATGGGGAGCGATTAAAGATGTCCGGTCGCTAAGTAGCACAATGAGAAGATGGATCATGTCCTCAACAATGTCGAGATGCTGACTATCGTCTTGAGCTTCCGACTTCAACTCAAACAGGCCTTTAACCCATCTATCCATCCCAAAACGGTCAATAATCGACGCGAGTACACGACTCGGATTGCAGATTACCATGGCCGTTTGCAGAAGAAATATATCTCGATGATGGGAGACATCTCTATGCCCAACTCCTCGATATGTGCTAGCTTGGTGACGGAGGCTTATGCCGTTTCGTACCCACATATTGGCCTTGATCTGGGCCAGCCAGGCACAGACGCGAAGCGGATAATCGAAAGCTGCCATCAAGTAATCTTCAGATTGGTAGTCTTTTTTGGGAATGTGTGGCCTTCCCATCAGATTAGGCTTTGCACGGAGTTCTTGTGAAGTGAAGCTGAGAAGAGTTCGCACATTCGAGGCAGGTAAGGAACGACCGCACTCGATCAACCAGGAGAGCGTGTAGTGGAGGGCGTGGTGAAAGCTGATCGAATCCTTCTCTACGACAAACTTGACGACATCATAGGATGCTGTATCGGAATCAAACTCGAGGTCAGTCAATGCTTTGAACCGCAGCTCGTCTTTGATTTCCCCTTGCTTGAATCGATGCCGTTCTGCCCCTATAGAATTCAAAATGACTGCTTTAGCCGTAGTCCGAATCGCCCTTTGGAGATAGTGCAACTCATCAGGTGGACAGTCTCGGAACGCTTCCGCTAGATTCCTGGCCTGCAAGTTGATTTGCCGCGTCACCAACGAAGCGGTTATCCAAGAATCGGCCTCGTACTCTACATGTTCGACAACAGCTCTGACATTGGGCCCAATACATTGGTGTAGTTTTACCAGATCCAAGAACTGCATCAAATATCTAGGCTCGTATCTGATACGCTCCTGAACATGTTGTGAGCCAAAGAGATACTTCAAGTCCTGGTAAAAATGATACATGCGCCTGTTAGTAACAGACCCACTCTCAAATGCAAGGACGGCGTCGGGGGAAACATCCCAAGGATGGCCAACTTGTCTGGTTGTGAGAAAAGTGTAGAGAATGGCCAATAGGCTGCTCAAAAAGTTCCCGCGTTCAACCACCTCGGCAGTGATGGACGGAGTTGTGAGCATCTGAAGCGAGAGATTTATAATTGAATGATCCGGTTCTCGGTCTCCCACAAGATAAAGCTGGGCTAAGATGGTATACAGACTGGCGAATCGAAGTGCTAGCACACGTTTGAACTCGGGAATCTGTACCACGGTGGAAATATAGAGTGCTCTCAGATCATTTCTGACCTTTTTCCACATTCTTAGGTCGAATAACAGTAGCCAATCGAGTCGAACCCGCTTGAACACATCCTCTGCCGGAGGCACGTTCTCCCTTTGGGTATAGACAGCCGGCGTCTCGATCCAGTACCGGCCCGGTCGTGGTGTTACTTTTTCCACCTTTCCGGGCGTCTTGGGGATTTCAACATTTGCTTTGGCGATGATGGTATGGGCTATGAGCGGTTCTGCTATGTCGGAGTCAGATGGCGTGCCATCTCGATCTCGAGTTGCCGATCTTGGCTGGACCTGAGGCGGCGGTGGAGGGGGCGGATATCCAGCCATGGTGGCCTCATCCTCTTCTAAGGCTTCGGATTGAGTCCAATTCATCCCCACTTCTGCTACATCGCCTCTTGCATCAACCATCATAACGTCATCTTCGCCCCCTTCGTCTCCACCAGCCGTTGAGCTTGACTCTGAGTGATTCTCGTCGTCCTCTTCATCCATATCAGCATCTTCCTCGTCGTCTTCATCATCTTCGTCATCTTCATCGTCGTCCAAGTCAATATCAAGCCCAGTCCTATTTCCTGCCCCTGCAGCGGCTTGTAAAGCCAATATGAACCGCGCGTTAACGTGTTGGCGACTAGCCCTTAGTTCTAGATACTGCTCGTCCTCTTCCTCGTCATCAATCAAGCCCAAGGTATGAGTCGCCGAGCTTCCTTTCCTCCATGGCCGCATGACTTCCTCACATACCGTCCGTCTGAGAATTTGATTATCATGGCCGACACAGCAGCCTGAGATATCGCTCAGCCACTCAACGAGAGTGCCGCACATCTGCTCACGAAATGTATCTCTTGCTGATCTGATAGTCACAGTAACTCTAATTGCTTCCATTATCTTTGCCATTTCTAGTAGATGTGCCAAATCTGGCGAATAGGTCAGAAGACTCCGTCCGACTGTATCCGTTTCCCATGCGTCTTTGATGGCTTGACGGCGGGTTTTCCGGCAAGCCCGTGCTACCTGATCTCGAACTTCCTCGACCGTGTGTTTCTCGTCGTTCCATAAAACCAAAGCAAAATCTTTGCAGGGCTGGGAGTCAGGGCCGTAGTAGGCAGACGATAGACGTGACGTCTCTTCATCCTTAATGATCGTAGCCTGGGTCTTTGTCTGACGCAGTTGTTCGGGGGAACAAGAAATGACATCGCAAATATAGTCGAAAACCCGTCCAATGGTCATCTGTAAGCTCGTTACAAGATCTCCTGGCAAGGCGAGAGCTTCTTTTCCTTTCCCTTTCTGATTACCCACGTCCATATCTGAGTGAATCGTACAGAAAAGAGGAGTTTTCCAGGCTTCATCATCCCCGCAGTCGCAGCAGCCGCTGTTTCCCACCGAGATGTGAATTCGGACCATGTGTCCTGTATGATCGGTCGAGTCGAAGCATCTGCTGCAGAGGCAACATGTTTCATCAGTACCGCATGTCCTGCACATGTATGAGGCTTCGCCGGGTTTGAAAATATGACCACATCTTTTGCCGCGAGCAGCCTGTGTGTATTCGGCGCCTTCTACGGCACCCTGAGCGTCGCTAAGCTTTAGGCTAGAAGATGGTTTGCCTTTTGGGAAAAAGAGGCGCATGTGCTCTTTGTTACCGCCAGCCAAGGACCAGAACAAGCTATTTAAGAGCTCTCGAGAGGCTTCCTCGGTGTAACGGTGGTTGAAACGAGCAGGCAGATCAGCCAGAAGTTGGCAGAGCTGCTGCTCTTGGGTAGATAAAGGTGGCTCCATACTTCAAACTCTCATGATGTCGCTGGTTAAATGCACGTATAAAAACTCTCGTCTGCCAAAACGTCGATGCTGACAGATGGGCGACGGTGGTGATGCCAGGTGGGGTGGCTCTTGAAATGGTGTCTGGGGAACGCTTCCAGAGTCGCTACACACACATCTTTTAGTCAAGCACAGGGAAGAAAGAAATTCAAGGCACGGACAGGCTCTGGAGAAATGCGTGCGTTTGTCTGGGGGAAGTGGCGAATCTGGTGGTGCTCAAGGTATTGCTGTGTAAAAGAGGTTGTTGAAAGGTTAGCTGTCTGGTTTGCGGTTGGCTTTGGGACAGATCGAGCTGCCCCTCGGTGGTGACAAGACCTACCCATCGACGTCAGATCGCGCTCAAAGCACCACCTTCATCCGCCATCTCACAGCAGAACTGGTGCACACATTCACCTACTTGGTACCACAGGTGCAAGGAAGAAAAAGGCAAATAAATGAATCAGAGTTTACGCTATAGTAATTGGAGATTTTGACTGAGGCGACTTGGTATTCAACAATGATGGAAATTTGTCGAGAGACACTAACTGGCAGGCGCACTGCTTGGCTTATGGTTACGTTATAGAGCCTACTAGTAGTCAACGATAAAAGTGGTACATCATGGATTGGAAGTGTGTGCGACGCCGCCTCTATTCCCCTTCTAAAATGTACAGTTTACAGACGCCCAGAGGGGCCGCTCCAATTCCCCGACTGTCCCAGAACCCACGGCTTCTCCCATTTACTCGTCATCCTCCTCCGCCGCCTCAACATACTTGTGTCGGATATCCTTCCATTGTCGCTGTATAGTCCAGTGTTAGCACTCCAGCTGCTCCTTTCCGGCGGGTTAGGGGAAGAGCCTACGCCTCGGTTATGATGGTCCCAGACTTTATTCATGGTGGAGTTGAAGCCGCTGTCGAGAGATTAGTGTTTGTGTGCCAGCAGTCGCAGTGAGCCCGAGGGTAAGTCGGTAGAAGGGTTTTTGCACGTACAGCTCCCAGACGAAACCAGCACCGAAGACTGCCACCAGGAAAGAGTAGTTCTTGCGGAAGATGGAGCTGCAATCGTAACCTGTCAGTAACCGGGTCGAGGAGGAGTTCGCTGATGCGAGGTGGCGGCTTGCCTGTAGAGAGTGCTGCTGATACCGAGAGCCTGTTCAGATGCGCGATTAGCTGGTGTTGCCGGCGTCGGACGGTGCGGGTCGGAGAGCGAAAGTGGCTCTTACCATGATGTCTACTGCGTGCGATTGGGCACGTCCGATATAATCTTGGTCAGTTAGAGGCCGTAAGGCTAGATTTCGAGGGATGTCGTCGAAGTTGGGAAAGGTCTGAGGATGAGCCAGCAGCGAAATTCACGAAGTGCACCCGGCCTTTAGGCGGCCTCTCATTGGTCGGTGGCATCACAACCTTGGACCCACAATTCTCTTTCCGGCACCTCCCGCTGCCTCATTTATCAACCATCTGCCTAGGCTTCATGATGCTTGAGCAATATTTCGGTGCATGGCTCGTCCATACGACACGTGGAATTGGCATTATAATCATCAGCTCTGTTTATACTCGAAATAGGAGGGCAGACTTCAGGCTCGAATAGTTCTCCCTTCAAACCTCCAACCAGTCCATTCGCCCACATTGCTAGTTACAGACTTACAGTCCACGACGGATGTCGCTCAATTGGAGGTCAGACCAATTGAAGGCTTACTTGGTCTTGATTGCTCCAACGTAGCTAGAACCTTGTTGTATACAGCTCACTGAGTGTTTCCTCGAGTCTCCCAAATACCTTCTCTGTCACCGTTCAGCTTCCCTTCAACTCTTGCTTTCACCTCTTTCGCTCGCTGCATCGACGCCCTAAAGCCGACATGCTGCTGCACTCGCGGTCCACAAAGTGTGCTCATGACCCGCAAAGGAGGTCTCACAAACTCATCATCACCACTCTGCTCTGGAGTTTTCTTGCCATCTCCCTCTGCCTCAGTCCAGATCCCGCGAATGAAGCCTGGCAGACAGGCCGAGAGCCATGAGTCGGGGGTTAGTCTAATGATAGCTCCCCATGGTAAGGAAATGGCCCCGAGACCGATCGACAGCCCCCATTCCTTCCCGTTGAGCGCTAATCTTGAATGCTTCGTCGCCGACAAACACGATGAGGACCTGGCCACCAATCATCAAGAGATTGATAACGATGAAGAAGATATTTCGATGAATACCCTCGAAGATGTTGAGTTTGTTGTCGAGACGGCGATTGCTGCGAAACGACCATTAGACATGAGTAACTTGCTACGAAAAACTCTCAATGAACTTACTTCACTTCATTAAATATCTGAAGCCACACAAAAGTGTTGAAGACGAGTGTCTTTAGCACCTTTTCGTCTTTCGGACCATCTTCATAGCCGAGAAGAGACTTGCCTGCAAAATGCAGGACCAATATGATGCCAAGTTGGCAAATCGCCTGGCCGATAATCATCTTGGTCATCCCAAGAGTGATTAATGGCGCAGACTTTCTGACTGGTTTTCGATCCAGAATGCCTTGACTGGGTGGATCGGTAGCCAGGGCTAGGGCAGCGAACGTGTCCATGATGAGGTTTACCCAGAGCAGTTGCACTGCGTTGAGTACTGATTCTTCCTTGTTGCTTGCAACGGCGGAGACAAAGGTCAAAATGACGGCAGTAATGTTAACGGTCAATTGAAACTATAAGTCAATGGTCAGACCTCATCCAACCTTTTACGTTCAATGTTGTGCAACTTGCCTGCAGGAACTTCTTGACAGAATCATTGACTGCTCCTCCCCACATTATTCCCTTCACAATAGAGGCAAAGCTGTTTCACGTTAGTTTGGACTTGTAAATGAGAGTCGAACAAAACATACTTGTCGTCCAAAAGAACAATCGACGATGCCTCTTTGGCGACCTCGGTGCCTGCAATACCCATCGAGAAGCCAATATCTGCCATCTTCAATGCGGGTGCGTCGTTGGTCCCATCACCCGTCACAGCAACTGTTTCTCCAAGCTCTTTTAAGGTCCTCACAAGGATCTTTTTATCTTCGGGGCTTGAGCGGGCCAAGACCTGGAGATATCTTGCCTTCTCTTGAAGATCGTTTGGAGACAGCCTCCTAAACTCTGGTCCCTCCATAGTGATGCCGCCTTCCTCAGGCTTATAAATACCACACTCCAAAGCAATCGCAGAGGCAGTATTGATGTTGTCTCCAGTCACCATTCTTACGTACACGCCTGCCCGACAGCAGTCCTTGATGGCCTCAATGACAGTTGGCCTGAGAGGGTCCTTGATACCATACACACCTATCAATATCATCTCACTATGGGTCTTGGTGAAGTCAGCCATCTTATCATCGCTCTCCTGTGCAGCCCCCTCAGGCGGCCAAGATTCAAAGTCGCGGTAAGATGAACCTATTGTTCGAAGCGACTGCCCAGCATACGAGTCGATTAATGAGCTGATTGCAGCTCTGTCGTTAGGAGTCATGGGCTTATAGCTGAGCTCAGCTCCCGAAACATCCGTCAGAATATTGGTGCATCTCATAACCAATATCTCTGAAGCGTCCTTGACATATGCACGGTACATTCCATTTGCAAGTCGAACGACAACTGCGCTGTATTTATACTTACTGTCAAACGGCACCACCTGAACAATTTCGGCCGCAGACCGGATTTCCTGAAGGGGGCCCATGCCTAGGTGCTCACAACAGAATGTGAGTAGAGCAACCTCGGTTTTGGGCCCAATGTATCTTTCTGGACTATCCTTATCTGCTTCAAATGCTGTAGAGTTGAGAGCATTAGACTGAATTATCACGTCGCAAATTTTTGGACTCAGAGTCTCCTTGAACTTAGCCAGGCTGACACTTGGAATCTTGAAGTCGTCTTGTTCAACTTTGGGATCGTTGTCAAATGGCTGTTTCAAGCCACCAAAGCCTATACTGGTACCCAGGACCGCAGCAACCAAGGCCATCTTGTTCTGCGTCAACGTGCCAGTCTTGTCAGAACACACAGTGGTAGCATTTCCCATAGTCTCACACGCCTTCAACACCCGAACCAGGTTATTATCGCGAAGCATCTTAACAGTAGCAAAACTCAGGGCAAGGGTAACTGCCAGGGGCAAGCCTTCAGGAACAGCTACGACAACAACTGTGACGGATACAATGAAGATCTTCAGAAACGCCTGACCCTTTTCTGACGGGGATTCGTGATTTCTTGGAAGTTGAGCGCAGAATTTGATAAAGAGTACGAGAAACAATAACAGTGCTGCGGCAGCGCCGATTTTAGCAATCCAATCAGCCAGGACGTTCAGTTTCTTCTGTAGTGGAGTGTCGTCTTGTTCCGTTCGCAGCGCCATAGCAATTCAGCCATAGCTAGAGTTGACTCCAACGGCAGTGACGAGAAAAGTGCCGTTCCCTTCGCTGACTTTGCTGCCGGAGATTATGAAGGGGTCCAATTTCTCGACCTCCATTGGGTGAGCCTTTTGGAGCACCGTTTGTACTTGAGCTGCTGGTGTTTTCCGCATTAGATCGGATTCTCCTGTGGCCGACGACTCATCACACTTGACTGCATGACCGTCAATGAAGATACCGTCTACGGGAACAATGTCTCCAGTCTCGAGATGCAGTACATCGCCAACTATGACATCAAACACGGATATTTCCAGTGATTTCCCAGATCTGATGGCCTTGACCATTCGATTGTTGTTCTTCTTATTAAGTCTGCCAAACTGGCGCTGCATGTGCCAGTCATTGACTGTGCCGACTAGCACCACAATGCTGTTCGAACAGAATGGTTAGCTTCAATACAAATTCCAGGTTGTTTTGAATGCTTACACTATTGCCACAATGATGGCCACACCTGCCACCCATTCTACACGGGGTTCGCCTGGGTTATGCTTGCCACCAAAGGTCTGATACAATCCCAGAGCCAGGGATATTATTGCAGCAATGGTCAGGAGGATCAGGACCTTGCCATTGTATGTCCTCCAGGCAATTTCAAGAAGCGTCTTTTCCTTCTTGTCTGGGAGCCTGTTGTCACGAAAGATTCTTGTGCGGTCTGTAAATGTGTCTTTTGGGGTCAGTCTTTGCGGAAGAGGAATGTGAACATCAGACTCTGCATTCGTTTCAGGAACAATATCTCCAGCTGTTCCATATCTTGGAACACCGGCTGGCGCAACATCCTCAAATGCCACCGAACCATACAACACATTTTCATCAGCACTCAACCCTGACTTTCGATTGGATCGAAGGCCTGTTTCTAACCCATCCAGGCCACCAAGCGCATAGAGGGCATGTATACTCTTGGGATTAAAAAGCTTGGAGAGCTGTCCAGGACTGAAGGCAAATTTGTTGTCATTGGTTCTGAACATGTCCTCTGTTCCTGGGTCTGGGGTCAAGGCATCCATGGTATCTAGGACAAAACTGCGTCCAATATCACCATTGTTGTCATCGTGGTCGGTAATTTGTTCAATATCTGGTTCTCCAATGGTTGGCTTCATGGCCAATAACTCAATAGCGAGATATTATCACTTTCGATGCTGTTTCGAGGTGTTTCTAATGACTGAAGGGGCATGTGTCACTTCAGCACGCACGATTAGCCAGGCCGTGTTGAACTGGCCGACAGATGGATTTATAACACAATGAACTTATGAAGCCTCCGTCATTTCGTGGCAAATCACACACAATTGCGGCTTCACACGAGCAAACAAACATCCTAGGGACAAAGCTGACATGATAGGCTGTTTTCATCCAATTGACAACCGTGACAACAAGGCGGAATGCCTCTCTACATGAACCCAACCAAACAGATCAGTCAAGGATGAAACGTGCCACAGCATATTTGATGCGCACGATGGTGGCCATGATAGGATACCACAACAACGTGGCTGAGTCGCTTCCGTGCTTGTGCATTTTGTTGATAGGTGATTGGCTGTGTAAGCCTCCATATAGACTTCTATGTTCTGTGTGACTATGTGCATCATAGGATGGAAAGTATTTGCGAATGAAAAAGACAGTAACATAGTCATTTGATTTGTGTTGCTAAGGTCATGATGCCACTAGGGCTTCACAGTAGGGGCCGCCAATGCCTGTTCGATCCAAAATTGCAGCTAAAATTCTTGGATCGCAGCATCAAAGGTCGTTTAAAATATGAGACAGACACAATGAAATCCGAGGCTTGGTGCATCAAGCACTGCACCGTGGCGGTGGATCATTCGTTGAGTAACCGACTGCCTGTGTAATCAGCTTAGTACCTTGATGGCTGATCTGTGTTGTTTGGAACCATGCAGGCCTCTACTTCAAGTAAACTAATCGATGCGGTTACAAAATTCTATAGATATGTAAGGGCAGGTGTTTGTTGTTCAGTCATTTTATCAGTCAAATGGTGGGTGTGAGTCTGACGATGAACTCAAAGCTCGGCTCAGAGTGGTAGTGAGGTGGGGTCTGCCAAGTGCTGAATGCCACTTTCGGCTTACCTATTGGGCCTCAACCTGAACTGCCGATGCAGACACTCAACCAACTGGTGCCATTCCAGCTAAAGAAGCATCCAACTTTGCCCTCAAGGCAGTCCCTAATAGTAATTGCCATCCAGGCTCGGCACCATCTCAGGCCAGACCTTGGGTTTCCAAGCCAGTCAGTCAGTCAGTCCAGTCAAGTTATTGTCACCCCGCAACCTCCACGCAATGGCACCATCGACGACAAATTCTGGCATCGCCACGGATGCAGACAGCGGCGAGCGCCACATCCCAGAGTCTATGAGAGCTGATGGCAGTACACGCAAAGCCATCAAAATCCGGCCAGGCTACCGGCCACAGGAGGACGTGGAGGTGTACAAGAACCGGTCTGCAACAGCTTTCCACGAGCGTGGAAAGCGGATCGGCATCCCTGGAGCAGGCGGCTTGAAAGAAGAAGAGTCCACCCAGGTCCCGGCAGCAGGCAATAAGAACGCCAAGAGACGGGAGGCCCGAAGAAAGGCCAAAGCCGCTGGTGGTGGCGATGATGAAGATGAACCCGCACAAAGCAAAGACAATGAGCCCAAGCAGGAACAGGAGCAGATTGACCCCGAAGTTGAGAAAGAGAAAAAGGCCAGGTCTCTTAAGAAGAAGCTGAAACAGGCCAAGGATCTCAAGATGAAGAAGGACGGTGGCGAGGGCTTACTGCCAGAGCAAATTGCCAAGGTCATCAAGATCAATGAGCTCATTCGTGAGTTGGATGCATTGGGATTTGACCAGGAGGGTGAACCAAGAGCTGCGCCAACAGATACTACAACACAGAGTGGTGCAGACAAGGAGTGAAGGATATCACGACAATTCAACGTTGGCCAAAGGAAACGATAAGTAGTAAATGGAGGGTCTTGTCGATTGACTAGTTCTTTCGCCACTGTTCAAACATTACTACCACCAAACATTTGCTCAGTATAAGAGGTTCACGATACACCAGCCCCCTGAGAACAATCATCCAAGCCTAGAAAATAAAAAGGAAGGTCAAGGTTTGGGTTGAGGAACAGGGGGGTGGTACAGTCCATAACATCTTCCATCGTTGCTGCTAAAGCGGATTCGCCATTGGGTTTGTTGTGAGGGACTGTGGGGCGCCAGCACAATCGCTTGGAAGCTACGGATAGACGCATTAGGATGGTGCTTCTGGTATATGACAACATCAATGATACTTTGGCTATTATATCGGGGGTTCTCACAAATCCCTAAACTACCTGTTAGATAGCTGGACGCTCCAACATGTATGATAGAGAAACTTGATATGATCCCCATATACTAGCTCGTTATCCAAAAAGAAAAATGTTCAAATAAGGTTCCAGAAAGAAAAAAGAGTTTGAAGAGACTAAACGATCCTTTTCCCTGATGTAATCATTGAATTAACAGAACTCACAGAGGAATTCAAATCAGTAGAAATTTGAGATAAGCCTTCAAGTCTAGGGTAGCATTTAATTCTGGTGGGGTGCTTAGGCCATCAAGTTATGTCCCGATCTTCTGCCGGTGATTGGCGGCCAGGGTCCGTTCCCAAGGCTGCAGTGTGTGAGGTAAGCTCTCAGCTGCCCAGAGAACAACTGCACCATCCACATCACTACATCCGCATCTAGCATCGCTGCCGTCGACCTCGCAGACCCTGCCTACTGCATACGAACTGACGAACGAATTGGCTTCTGAGACCGAGAAGAAACATATACGACAAGCCGTGCAGACCACATAGCGACCATGACGGCCGAAGAAGAGCGACAAGCCGCCCTCAACTCGTACCGGGGGAAGCTCATCGAATCCCGCGAGTGGGAGGCTAAACTCAAGAATCTGCGGTTAGAGATCAAAGAGCTGCAGAAGGAATATGACCGGACAGAAGACAATATCAAAGCGCTACAAAGCGTAGGCCAGATTATCGGAGAAGTATTGAAACAGCTCGATGATGAGCGATGTAAGCGCTTTCCTTCCTAGAAGCTAGGATGCACCTTATCTTGTCGGCCAGTTCTAATATCTCGATGCAGTCATTGTGAAGGCTTCTTCTGGTCCCCGATATGTTGTTGGTTGCCGATCCAAGGTCGACAAGGCGAAACTGAAGCAAGGCACCCGTGTGGCGCTGGATATGACCACACTCACCATTATGCGAATGCTTCCGCGCGAGGTCGACCCTCTGGTGTACAACATGTCGCTGGAAGACCCGGGGCAGGTCAGCTTTGCTGGAATTGGTGGATTGAACGATCAGATTCGAGAACTGAGAGAAGTTATTGAGCTTCCTCTCAAGAACCCGGAGCTCTTCATCAGAGTTGGCATCAAACCACCCAAAGGTGTTTTGTTATATGGCCCCCCAGGCACGGGCAAGACACTCCTAGCTAGGGCTGTAGCGAGCAGCTTGGAGACGAATTTCTTGAAAGGTTGGTGGATATGGCAAACGATGATTAATACTGCATGTCGGCTTGGGTAGCTTTGTGCTGACAATTCTTTTAGTTGTTTCATCCGCCATTGTGGACAAGTACATTGGCGAGTCTGCACGACTTATCCGAGAAATGTTCGGCTACGCCAAGGAGCACGAGCCTTGCATTATTTTCATGGACGAGATCGATGCCATCGGTGGACGACGTTTCTCTGAAGGTACTAGTGCTGATCGAGAGATTCAACGAACACTGATGGAGTTGCTCAACCAACTGGACGGTTTCGACTACCTGGGCAAGACGAAGATCATCATGGCTACAAACAGACCAGATACATTGGATCCTGCGCTGCTACGTGCTGGACGACTGGACCGCAAACTTGAGATTCCGCTGCCAAACGAGGTGGGACGACTTGAGATTCTGAAGATTCACGCTGCTTCTGTCGTCATGGATGGCGACATTGACTTTGAGAGTGTGGTAAAGATGAGCGACGGTTTGAACGGTGCTGATCTGAGAAACGTCGTTACTGAAGCGTAAGTGCTATTTCTTGCAACCATATCTTGTTCATCTCTCGCTCCAAACATGCCCCCCTCTCTCGCTCGATGACACAAGGCTAATTGATACACCTACCCCTCGATCAGTGGTCTCTCTGCCATCAAGGATTATCGTGACTCAGTCAACCAGGATGACTTCAACAAAGCTGTGCGCAAGGTTACGGAGTCGAAGAAGCTGGAAGGCAAGCTCGAATATCAGAAGCTGTAGATTCACTAGGCTGGGGGGAAGTTTATAGACATAGGTTCCTGGGTGTTTGGCGGATAAAGGCAACTGATAATATTGTAAGACTGTACAATACCCTTTTGCGGTGGGGTAGCCGCATATTCACGAAGCCTGGCAGTAGGAATGATATCTCGAGGTGACGCCACACAAAACATGGATATCTCCATACTTAAACCCGGTGAAATCATTCCATCATCCAATGTTGTTCCGCTCAGGGCTCAATTGCTTCTGGAGGAGAGGCAGCCTGAAGCTGGGGTTCAAGACTTGGCACACGTAGTCGCCCGACGAGAGCCACAATAGCACTTAATAGCCGCATATTCATCCTACCTCTGCACACTTAATTTCATCCGGATAGACCCTCCTCCAAAAATAGCAGGGCTGAAACCTGTACCTGCATTTTGTCATGGGAAACCCATGTGTAAGATGCGCGGCTAGATACTCTATACGAGGCCGACTTCGTATGGCGCGCTTACGGTGTGGCTGTGTGAACAATGCTAACTCGATAGGTGTTATCATTGGTAGAACGAAGATTCAAAGAAAGACCGTGGCCGCGGAAGATATTCTTTCTGGAATATGCGGCGTATGTATTCGTATAGGCAACAGAAATGTACGTTTTATGCTAATTACGCCTGCGTATATACCTAAAGATGTATAATGATGTTATTAAGGTATCTTGATTGAAAGCGTTTGACCTAATGAAGGATTTTATAGGCTAACAAATCTGACAAACGTCAGAACAGTGCCCGGGCGGGCCCGGCTCGAACAACCTTTGTATACATTGGCGTTAATTATCGATCAGCCAAGGCTGACCCTGTTGGAAGAGAAGCCCTGCAGATCAATGGATGCATTGCTGATGTCAGAGAGCAAAATGCAAAATTTATCAAGTCAATACGAAAACGAAAGCAGAAAAAAGAAATTTTCAACACCTGCAGCAGCAGTCAGTATTAGATTGTACTTGCAATTACCTATTACTCCGTTTGAAAAGTTTCTCCTGCATCAATCGCAGGGGACGGCACATCAGTGGCCCACAGCAGTTTTTAGCTTCAAAGCGGGTTCTGTTGGAAGCACAGATGGACGGCTGAGAGACTTAGAGGTACTTCGTACATTAGTAGTGCGGTGACGATAAGATGTTGTCAATGGGATTTTGGTGTGACCTACGCTATTTCATAAGCAAATATGCTTAGCACGGGTGCTATTCTTGGACTTTGCGAGTGATGGTTGAGGCTGTGAATTGATGGAAGCGCAAGCGCGAGATCTGGGCGGCGGGGACTGCAGGGGGGGTAGGGGTAGGGGAGCAACAGGAGGGGCAAGAAAAGGGGCGTCGATAACAGAGCATCACATGGAATGAAGAAATAAAAGCAACGAAAATAATTCGACAACAACGGCTGCAGATGGCCCTAGAGCTGGGATTAGTTGCTCGGATACGGATGCCGCCAAAAAAGTCAAAAAAACCATCGAAACAGCAAGTGTCAGGGGCAAAAAGCTGCAAGGTACTCGTAGTGCCCGGAATACGAACAATGACGTTTTTTCAAGTGCCACCAAAACGGCAATCGGCAGACACGTGAGGAGTGGCTGTTGATGTCAAGATATGTGCCTGGATGCATCTCGTCGTTCTGGACCAAGCTCTGTCGAAGAGCTGGAATGCTGTGACTTTTTGCCGTTTTCGTGTGTGTTACGAGTAGGCACCCCCCCCCCCCCCGTATGTATGAGTGTCTTGTAACGGCATGAGTCGGTATTGTAAAGTTTTCCAATGATACCTTGATAACGAATGCGAAGCATACGGGCATGGCTTAGACTCTGGGAGAAAGGAAAATGGATATCGGCGGCATTGTAGTTCGACCGCCGCTGAACGTAATTCCCCAGTGGTGGCTTCGGTAGATATGCCGTGAGGCTCGTCCGGCCGAGAACAGACCTAGAACAAGGTCCAAAAGCATTTTCACGCGATCACTCAATGTGTTGCTGTTCGACATACCTTTTTGTGGTTGGACGAGGGAATGGACAACGGGGTGAGCAGGGATCGATCGATCTCCACCTGCGTTGAGACGGTGGCCACGGCACTCAAATGGACCAGACCAGACCAGACCCTGGCTCGACGATGATGTAGGTTGCAGTGTGGCCCGTCGTTGCTCCCCTGCCAACTTTGTTAGCCTTAGCCTCAACAAAAGGCTTCCAGCATGTCTGGCTTGATGATGACGCCAATTGATGTCGAATCATGGATGATTGTAGGCGTGGAGCATACCCCGTACTACGTAGTAGTAGCTGCTGGACTGTCAGAATAATATAATTGGAATTAAATCTGTGCAAGGAGAGGTCGTTCCGAATCAATGGACGTGTCAGGCACGCAGAAGGCAGCCAAGGCGGGCACAAGGCAGAAGTATTTTCTACATACCTTCCTTGCCTGGCGTGCTCAAGATGCTGTTTACCACCTATAGATAGTAGTCCACCACACTTCACCTTGTCACCCGATTGACCCCTTGAACGCTTCACCCTTCATCACGCCCTTTGCACTTCACAACTTCCAGCTCCGCACCTCCGCACATCTCTCACCCTCCACCGTACAGTCAAACCCCTAAATTATTCCCATGGGGGGACTTGCCCCGCCGTATATAGAGATACGTACCCTATATAGATAAACTTGCTTAATTAGCCTTAAAAAATAATTACCTAATCAAATCCTTTTATAAATAGATTTATTATATATATATATATAATATATATATATATTATTCTTCTATCTTTAATAGAGCTATTATTTTTATTATTTCCTTAAACTACATCCTCGATCAGGATAATATAATAATACCTGAACTAACCCTGTATTTCACCACTATAAAAGTATCTCAGCGTACTGTCAACCCCTGCCGGGGCTGATTTTAACTTATATAATTGGTTACTGACCTCTGCTTAGGTACACGCTAGGGAATAATACAGGGGTTTGACTGTACACCCGAAACAGGCCCTGCACAACAACGAGCGAAGAAGAACCAAGCAAGCCTGCTTCATGCTGACGCCACCTGGGCAACTAGCAGGGGGGATCTCTGCGAGTACCTTGACTGTACTCGTACCTCCTTGCTGCATGCTGTTGATCTCTCGTTTACTCGCATCTTCGACACTCTTCCATATGGAGGATGGTTGTCTGAGCTTCACTGGCACCGCCTGGACTTCAGGCTTGCAAATAAGCACAGCAGACTTATTAGAATGGGCTTAGAATAGCAGTAAGAAAGAGGCCACAAGTCACTAACAGCCAGCGTTGTGTTGCCTTTCCCGCCCGTGTTTGATGCCCTTGTCCACGATTAGCCTGCTATCAGTAACCCACCATTAGCCCACTCGAAGACCCTCTTCTCTTGGTGCTCTCCACATTGCAAGCTGAGCCCCCAAGCCTCGTTCCGCTACTTCGTATTGTGGTGTATTCCCGTGTACCATGTACGAGTGCTTCTGCATTTACCAAAGTGCTGGCAGGGCAAAGACAGGCCGAAAGGAGGCAGTTTGGTCAATTAGGCACCAAGTACGAGGTACACACCCTGTCCATAACGCCAGCCAACGTCTGCTGGTGCACGACTACATCTAGCTGCACTCCCCCTCCGAAAGCTTGCTTTGCACCTTCTCCCCTCTCCTCCTCATAAACATTTACAAACCGCCACTCACCTACTCTATATAAAAACGACCCGCGCCATCTTACCATTTCTCTCTAGGTCTCTCGTTCCCAAAGTACTCTTTTCCTGCCTAATTTTTGCCCTGTTGGTCTTCAATTGGACCCCCAAACCAAAACACAATGTGGTACGTTGTCCCGCCCTGTCACCGCTATACCCCTCCTCGGATGTCCCAGAGCTCTTGGTTACATAGCGAAGCTTTCACTTGGCATTGAAACCGCCGAACTAATTTTGTTTCTTCCTGTAGTGGAATCTTCGGATACATCAACTATTTGGTAGAGAAGGACCGCCGGTTCATTCTCGACACCCTTATCAATGGTACGCGCCTCTTCCACTCCTGCCTGTGATGATGGGAGCCTGAAAACTGTCACACCCAAATTCGGGATTTCTAACACATGACAAACTCCAGGTCTCTCCCGTCTCGAATACCGAGGATATGACTCGGCTGGTCTAGCTATCGATGGCGACAAGAAGAACGAGGTGCTGGCATTCAAGGAGGTTGGCAAGGTTGTCAAGTTGAGGAAACTCATCGATGAATCAACCCTCGACTTTGACAAGGTCTTCGATTCACATGCTGGTATTGCCCACACTCGATGGGCCACCCATGGACCTCCCTCCACTGTGAATTGCCATCCTCACCGGTAAGCCTCTACTCGCGGCCTGGGCACCTAGATTGGCATCTGTCTTTCTTTCTAGAACGAGTATAGTTCCCCTTAACGCTAACCACTGCTTACGCTATAGCTCTGATCCTACTTCCGAATTTACTGTCGTTCACAATGGCATCATCACAAACTATAAGGAGCTCAAGACCTTGCTTAGCAGTAAAGGATTCAAGTTTGAGACGGAGACAGATACCGAATGCATTGCCAAACTGACCAAGTACATCTTCGACCAAAACCCCCAGATCGGCTTTACAGACCTTGTCAAGGCTGTCATCCAGAAACTCGAGGGTGCTTATGGCTTGCTAGTCAAGTCTGTCCACTACCCACATGAGGTTGTTGCTGCCCGAAAGGGTTCACCCCTTGTTATTGGTGTCAAGACCCAGCGACGCATGAAGGTCGACTTTGTCGATGTTGAGTACGGTGACGATAGCACAGCTCTTTCTGCTGAAGCTGCTTCTCAGAATGTGGCTCTCAAGAAGAATTCTGATGGATTCCTCAACCCCTCCGGTGGGGCTGTCGGCGCTCCCGACAAGTCATTGCTGCACCGCTCTCAGTCCCGTGCGTTCATGACTGACGACGGCATGCCCATGCCGGCCGAGTTCTTCCTTTCCTCCGACCCCTCGGCTATTGTTGAGCACACCAAGAAGGTCCTGTATCTCGAAGATGATGACATTGCCCATATTCATGAGGGCTCCCTCAACATCCATCGCCTCAAGCAGGTTGATGGCAGCTCCAATGTCCGAGCCATCCAGACGCTTGAGCTGGAACTTCAAGAGATTATGAAGGGCAAGTTCGACCACTTCATGCAAAAAGAGATTTTCGAACAACCCGAATCCGTTGTCAACACTATGCGTGGTCGCCTTGACATTGCGAACAAGACTGTTACTCTTGGAGGTCTCCGCTCATACATCACCACCATTCGCCGATGCCGAAGAATCATCTTCATTGCCTGCGGTACAAGTTACCACTCTTGTATGGCTGTTCGTGGCATATTTGAAGAGCTTGCTGAGATCCCCATTGCCGTGGAGCTGGCTTCTGACTTCCTTGACCGAGAAGCTCCGGTCTTCCGTGATGACACATGCATCTTTGTCTCTCAGTCTGGTGAGACTGCTGATTCGTTGATGGCACTCCGATACTGTCTCGAGCGTGGTGCCTTGACTGTCGGTATCGTCAATGTGGTTGGTTCCTCCATTTCCATGCTCACTCACTGTGGTGTTCATGTCAATGCTGGACCTGAAATTGGTGTTGCTTCAACCAAGGCATATACCTCGCAGTTTATCGCCATGGTTATGTTTGCGCTGTCGCTTAGTGAGGACCGTGCCTCGAAGAAAGCTCGCCGCGAAGAGATCATGGAAGGTCTAGCCAATGTGTCTGCCCAGATCAAGCAAATTTTGGAACTTGACCAGCCTATTAAGGAACTGTGCCAAAAGGTTTTCAAGGATCAGAAGTCCTTGCTGCTTTTGGGACGAGGAAGCCAATTCTCTACCGCCCTGGAGGGTGCGTTGAAGATCAAGGAGATTTCGTATCTCCACTGTGAAGCTGTCATGTCTGGTGAGCTTAAGCACGGAGTTCTCGCTTTGGTTGATGAGAACCTTCCCATTATTATGATCCTCACCCGCGACAATATTTTCAAGAAGTCTCTCAATGCGTACCAGCAAGGTAAGTCAACCTCGACTCTTGAAAGTATCACTGTACGACTAACACAGCCATATAGTCATTGCACGTAGCGGCAAGCCCATCGTGATTTGCAACTCCAACGACGAGGAATTCAAGGCCTCTCAGGCCGAGAAAATTGAAATTCCCAAAACAGTTGACTGTCTGCAGGGTCTTCTCAATGTTATCCCTCTGCAATTGATTGCTTACTGGCTTGCGGTTCTCGAGGGTCTCAACGTTGACTTCCCCCGAAACCTCGCCAAGTCCGTCACTGTGGAGTAAAAGCGCCCATTGGCACTGTATATGGTATAGCAGAAGGTGTTGTTTTTATGTTTCGTTGAGTCTATCTGCAAGCTTTGTCTCGATTGGATTGTTTGTGGGAGACACTGCCATACGGATTGGTAATATGGAGTTGGCTGCGGGAAATTAAAAAAAAACCCCATCGCCAAAATCAAACGTATAATGTCTTGATGGTGGAAATGATGGTGGGACGCATTAAGTTGATAACGAAAGCACACATTGTACAAGCAAGTCTGGAGTCTGTTTACGGCCTGTCATAAAAGAGGCCAATTGGAATGGTCGTATAAGCCCGGAAAATCTCTGGGGAACTTAGTTTATGAAGACAAAGTAGAATTTATCGGTCATAAATCACAGCTACGTGAACATGTCGAGAGAGAATAATGAGCTAGAACCGTCGTCTATTGTTACAAGTTCTTTATATTAACCAGGGGAGGTTACCAACTAGGCTAGACGATTTAACGCTTACAGTCATACCAGGCCCTTAACTTAAACTGTTTGTGTGCCATAGCCCTTGATCCTGTCAGCGAATGCCCAGCTCTGGTTCTCCAATTTCAGATCCTCCTTGAGCTCCACGCCCTCCTTGGTGACGATGGCCATTGAGTAGGAATCCAAGCTTCTGGCATCGCGATAGAAGAGCACCTTCATACACTCCTTGATGATATCCACAGCCTGTTCGCGGGTTAGGTTCTTCGCGGACTCCTCGTCAGGGACGAAACGTCGCATAATGGGCTGGGCAAGCATGGCACCAAAACCGGTAGCCAGACTCGGGGCGGAGTAGGTTGTGCCAAGAAGGTCTGCGGCGGCAAGGAAAGGCTCGCCGTTGTCATCAAGGCCACCGACAAGGAGATGGTTCCATAGAGGATCGAATTTGGAGCGGCGGCTATAAAGGAGTTTGGAGATGTAACGGTGAAGGTTTGCGGCGTTGAGGCGGGGCTGGTCGGGAGAGCTGTAAGCCTCATCGAGGGAGAGCTCGGTGAGATGACGGTTGAGGTACTGCATGTCGGAAACATCGCCGCTGAAGCCGATGATGGTTGTGTCGGCGAATGATCGAAGACGCTTGACGTCGGTGAACCGGGCGAGGGAGCCATACGACGCTGATGTCAATCACAAGTTAGCATAAGCTCTGCACGATTCAAACGACCTATTCCAAAGAAGGCCAATAAATGAATGGTCGGAGACGGAACTCACCTAGGTTATCGGCAGCCATGACAATGCCATCCTTGAATTTGATTCCCACCACAGAGGTACCAGTGACAACAGGCTGCTGGGTGTTCTGCTTGGGCCCATTGTCTTGCATGAGCGAGGCATCATAGGCACCGTAGACATCGTCTCTGGGCTAGTTCTCTCAAGTCAATATACTGAACATTTTGTACCGAATTTGTGATGGGAGTGTTTCTGTGCTGGCTGAAGAGGAAAGTAGAGAGGGGGATAACGCACTCGACCCCAGTTCTGTGGACGGTGATCCATGGCGGCCTTGGAAGATGGTGGGAGGTTATACTGAAGGTGAACAGTGACGGGAAATTGCCCCTTGCTGATGGTTGAAGAAAGATGATCGCCTCTCTGTGGATAGCCGGGTACGAAGCAATGTGTTGGTGGGGTGGCTCGAATCAACTCTGGTTGGTGACGTTTCCTCGTTATCGTCTCGTCGTTGGATAAAGCTAGAGGTGGTATGTAGTGATGCTGCTGGTGGTGCTTGCGGTGGTGCTCTTGCTGCGGTCGCGTCCTACGGTAGCCTGCGGGCTGTTGGTGGATTACTTAAGCCTGGTTGGCGTGCGCTGGTTGGTTAAGAGGCTGAGCTTGGTGAACTTTGGTAGTGCATACTTGGCTGTTTGGGCATGGAAACGCTCTGGAACAAAGTACATGCTACCCTTGAGCTCTCCCACCTGTAGCGAGGGGAAAACCCGCTGAGGAGGCTGCACTGTGTCTTTTGCAGCCCGCTGGCGAGTTCCAGATACAGTGGGCTTGCAAAGTGTGCCTGAAGCTCTCTGCAGCTCTGACGACGCTTTGATCTCGTCTGTTCGACCCCGGCCCTCGTTGTTTTGCCAAACCACCCCAACTCGGCCTTGTTTCAACCTCTCCCTCCATTTCTCCCCTCCCCCCCCATCACTGCACCCGCTTCCCGTGGCTGCACACACCAATTACCCAACTGCGCACTCAGCAGACTTACGCTGGGTTTCTCCGACTACCAGACAGCATTTTTGCCTTGATCCCATCTGCCGATAATCGCCCCTCCTCTATCTCAGATACTCGCTCAAACACCATGTTGACTTCTATCGGCCGAGCTGCTACTGCTCGCCGGGTGCTCTTCAGCTCCGGCAGGGTGTCGCAGGCAACACAGAGCTGCAGAGCTGTCCCCACGTCGTCGCGTCGCGCAGCAGTTGTTGTCGTGCTGCCCTCGCGAGCACTGAACAGCTCGGCATGGACTTACATGCCCAAGTCCACATCGTCCGGCGACGCTACCGCCTCTGTAACCACCACCAAGAAGAAAACGGCCTCTACTGCCGCCAAAACCACCAAGGCCAAGTCTAAGTCTAAGGCGGGTACCGCGGCTAAGACGAAGACGAAGACCAAGACCAAGGCGAAGGAAAAGAAGAGTGTGGCTGCCAAGAAGCCCAAGAAACCCAAGAAGGAGCCGACCCCAGAGGAAAAGGAAAAGGCAGAGCTGCGAGAACTGCGCAAGATGGCTCTACTCAAGGGACCCACGCTTCTGCCCGAAACCGACTGGTCTGTCTATATCTCCAGCAACCTACCCAGTGGAGAGGGCAAGCTGTCAGAGAAGATCAAAGAGGTTTCTGCAAGCTTTAAGACTATATCAGAGGCTGAAAAAGAGGTAATGCCTAGCCCCTGTCCCCCCTTCGCTCGTTGTTGTTCCAAGTATTATCTTTCGATTTGCTTCAAACTCAAAAGGCTAAACCTCCCGAGCATTGCGTACCTACATTCTTTAAACCAGAGAATTTTGCTAACCTTGTTTCGTCCCTTCCTCTATCAGAACCTTCGCTCCATTGCCGATGCCAACAGGGCCACCAACAAGACTACCCGCCAGAACTGGATCGAGTCCTACCCGCCTGAGGCAATTTACATGGCCAATCTCGCTCGTCGCCGTCTCGCCCGAAAGCTCGAGAAGTCGCGCGTCTACGTCCTTCACGACGAGCGCTTGCCCCGCCGCGCCGGCAACTCCTTCAATCTCTTCATCAAGGACAATTTCTCCACGGCTAATGGAGACTCAGCGAAAGACGCTTTCCGCGCCAGCATTGAACAGTGGAAAACACTGTCCGAGGCCGAAAAGGCCCCCTACCGTGACCAGGCATCTGTCCAGGGAGAGAAATCGACTCAGGAGCTCAAGCGCCTGCGCCAGTTGGGCAAGGAGTACTGGAAGACCCAGAAAGCCGCCGCCAAAGCCCAGTCGAAGCCTGCTGATGAATCTACCTGAGAGATGAGGTGCTGGGACTATAAGTTTTCTCTTTCATTTTGATGGTGGTGCTCTAACTTGTTAGTTTGATGACGTTTCTTACGTCTTTGTTACTGCTTAGATGCCCAACCCTTGGCTGCTTGTATGTTTTTTTCTTTTACTCCTGTCTGGATGGATGTTACGAATGGGGGTTATTTGTCCTTGATTCTATTATACAAGAAAGGGAAAGGAAAAGGTTCGTTTTGTCGTTGTGTTTTGCTGGTGTTTATTGAGTAGGAATCGGATGTAGGGTCTTGTGGGCTGTGTAAGCGAGTGATGTACCATTACAATACCAATTTACACTCGATTAAAATCTACCATGATCAATGCTCCGACAAGAGTCATGCCTTGCAGGCAGGTATGTGAGTGCATGGTGGTACGATGAATGAAAAAAAAAGTCCTATATCTGCGTCCATACTCCGTTTGATGTCCCAGCCTCTCGTGTATGCCCCTTGATCCAACGCCTGCTCTTGAAACCTAAGAGTATGTAAAAAGTCCCCTCTCCTTCACCACACAGACGCACACATCGTGACATAACCCCTGATGACATTATATATACAAAATAGATAGATTTAGGAGGATATGCATGTTGCCCTTAATCACAACGGCGGCGCTTGTCTTTCATTGGGAAGCACCTCCAGGGCAATCTCCCCATCGGCGCCAAACCATTCTGCACCCGTCACCTTCATCTTCCTACCGCTGGCGAGGTATAACAGCAGATATGTGTGCTTGGCCACATGACCCCAGCAGTAGAGCCGGATCCAAGAGTGGGAGCTATCGCGGCGACACCAAACGCCCCAACCAGCCAGGCCGCTACGGAGGTAGCTGGCCAGGAACATCCACGCCTCGCGCCGCGTTTCGCTGCTCCATTCAGCGCAGTTCAACAGCCAGTAGCCGCGCTCAAAGGGTTCTGGATCTCTCTTGATTTGAGGCCGATAGCGCGAGGACAAGTCTCGGGCCAGCTTGGCGAGTTTGTCGGAGACCAGGCTGGTCGGTTGGATGTCGGAGAGCCCAACGGGCGGGGAGGGCGGTCTGATCTCGAGAGCGGCTTCAACGAGTCTAGCGTTGGCGATGGATGAGGGCATGTCAGAGCCGGCGAAAATTGCAGTCATTGGCCCTGTGTCGCTGGAGCTGCGGATAAGATTCAAGCCTATGGCCTCGTTGTCGATGAGTTTAGGCCGCTTCGAGACCAGAGGTTCAGACCCAGCCCTGACCTGAGAGCCAGTTGACGTTTGGCTTTCCAAACTACTGCTCAAGATGCGAGTTTCTTCAATCCTCGTTTCGTCGTCATCTTGAACGGGATGCTTCCGTTGCTGATGCCGCACAGCAACAGGCACTACAGGTGTCACTGGAATGACGTTGCTCGCATCGACACGATCTTGCGGCTGACTAGACTCCTCCGCCGTACTAGGTATTGAAATGGAGGAGGGAATACAAACCTTTTGATCCCGCACTGATGGCTCTGAGCGGCCACCTGGAGCTGGACACGGCGAAGGAGGTGATGCTTGCGCATCGTTGAGAGTCGAGAAGCCCCTGAGGTACTGCTGCAGCACCCTTGTTGGAGAAGCTCGGAGAAGCTGTGCATCAGGCATTGGGTAGGAATCAGCAATCTGACTAGGCGGCGCACACCATGAGGAAGCCTGAGATGAGCCTGGGAAAGCCATCTTGGATGGCGTTGTGTTGAAGTGAGAGGTGCGCAGCCGCGGCGAAGACCTATTATCCAGCGCACTCTGGAAACTCAAATCCGCAGAGTCTAAATCAAAGGCGTGCATATCCGTTGCACCTGTAACAAACTGCTCCCCCGACGAAGACGGCATCTGTTGCTCCGGCAGACTCAATGGGTCGTAGGTTTCCCCTTCCTCCCCTTCTTCTCGTTCATCTTCTGCGATATGCTCAACACTGCACCGCCGCAGTGCTGAGATTCTAGTCCGGCTGTCCGGCTGGAACGAAAGATAAGCCTGCGCCAGCTGCCGATATGCGGCATCATCTGCCGTCCTCGAGGGGGCGGTTACGTGAACCAGAATCTCCGCGTCAAGGCCGTCAGCGGTGTCCATCTTGTGGTGAGTCCGCTCCTTGCTGAAGCTGCCACATGCAGGTCATGGCGGAAGAGCTGGCAGATTCCAGAGGGGCACACAATAAACTGGGAATGCGATATATTCCTCTCTCAGCCAGAGACGCTTTTCGCAGCGGCGGAGAAGGTGGGTGGCGTGCACGCGATCTTATATACAAGTTTGTGTCGGGCGTGAAAGCGGAATAGAGTTTGTGTGACCAGGCAGCTAGCCCAGCAAATTGGAGGTTTCAGTGAAAAGTTGAATATTGGGGGTTGGTGCTCCGCTTCCCCCAACGCAGCGCATCTAGAATGGAGAATACGGTTAAAATAATTTATCATATCAAAAGATTATTGCGGCTCTTCTTTTGTCAATTATCAGCAAATACGTCGTCCCTTCATAATCAATCACTGTGTTATAATTCTCCCCCGTCATCATCTTGATGGTATAATGGACTGCCACATTTAGACAGGTTACACTGAAGCATACTACAGCAACACAAACACCTCAGTAGCAAATATTGGAATAAGGAAAGGTGGCACGTATGAATTTCTAATTGTAAGCTGTTCAATCCTATGAGAAAGAATTTCTGAGTACTTTAAGATACTTGATGAAGTTATATTGCGTGCAATAACGGTAGTTCGTAGATGTCCAATACCTTAGGTACCTAATGAGAGCTTTTGGTAAAAACCCAAGATAGGAGGGGCAGTCAATAAGTACGTGGGGTGAAGATTCAGGGACCAGCACTGCCTGTAATTGCCCTTACAGGTCTTAATTAGCGGGGCCCAAAGCTGTTTAACCGCCGCCACTACGGGGGAGCAATCCGCGAACGGCAAGCAAATCCCCGTAGCAAGATCTGGCCCAATCCGTTCAGGCACCTCGGACCCAATCCGAACCTCTCCGACCACCTCCCAATTCTATTGCGTCTTTCCAATTTCTCCGTATAAACTTTCGACTTTTCCAGCGGCCAGAGAGGGACAGAGACACAAAGGAGAGAGAACAAAGAGACAAAAAGGAAGGGGAAATCAAGGAAAAAAGAGATATTCATCCAAAATCGACAGACAATATGGCCAGTGAGAAGAAAAGGGGTGAGCTGGGCCGGGTCCTTATCATCGGTGGCAATGGCTTCCTGGGCCACCACATCGTCAACCAAGCCGTCGAGTCTTGGTCCTGCACGGCCGTTGCCTCCGTCGATCTGCGCTGCGCCCGCAACCGCCGCACCGACGACGGCGCCTCCTACCACGAGTGCGACATCACCGACGCCCCGCGCCTAGCTGCGCTCTTCGAAGAGCTTCGCCCCGACGTCGTCATTCACACGGCCTCGCCCGTCGCCAGCGGCGATGTCAAGGTCGCCCGAGATCTCTTCCGTCGTGTCAACGTCGAGGGCACGCGTGCGGTCGTAGAGGCCTGTCAGAAGGCGGGTGTCAAAGCCCTGGTATATACGAGCTCCGCGAGCGTCATCAGCGATAACCAGAATGACCTGCATAATGCCGATGAAGATTTTCCGGTGATCAGGGGTGCCATGCAGAACGAATACTATACCGAGACCAAGGTGTGTTTCTTTGTCGGTGTTGGGTCCAAAATCTGTCTTTCAATATCTCATGTCCGTCCTGTGGCAAAGACGGTGGTAGATTGGGAGACAGAGATAGACACTACATCCCCCCCCTCCCCCCCCTTAATCATGAATTGCTTCCAATTCGCTAACTACCCCATCTCAGGCCGCTGCCGAGGAACTCGTTCTCCAAGCCAACCGCCAAGAGCCCTCCAAGCTTCTCACCACCTCCATCCGCCCTGCCGGCATCTTCGGCGAGGGCGATGTCCAGACCCTCGCCGGCCTCCTCAAAGCCTATCACGGCGGCAAGTCCAACATCCAGATCGGTGACGGCACCAACATCTTCGACTTCACCTACGTTGGCAACGTCGCCCACGCCCACCTCCTCGCCGCCCGTCTACTCCTCGCCACCGCTGCCTCCCCACGCGCCGCACCACCACTCGACCACGAGCGCGTCGACGGCGAGGTCTTCTTCATCACAAACGACTCCCCCGTCTACTTCTGGGACTTTGCCCGTGCCGTCTGGCGCGCTGCAGGGAACCCTGCCGGTACCGAGGGTGTCTGGGCCATGTCCCGCGGCCTCGGCATTGCCATGGGCGCCGCAAGCGAGGTGTTCTTCAGCATCATCGGCAAGCCGCCGACTTTTACTAGACAGCGGGCTACAATGGCCACCATGACTCGCTACTACAACATTTCCAAGGCGAAGCGTGTCTTGCGGTACACACCGCTCTGGACTCTTCAGGAAGGTGTTGACAGGGGCGTTGGCTGGTTTGTCGAGGAAGAGAAGAAGAAGGCAGGTGTCATCAAGGCACAATAGGGGGCGTTGTTATTGAAAAGCGATTCAAAAATAAAAGCCAGAACATGGAGAGAGAGGCATGCCCAGGAGGAGTATGGTATTAGTTGTAGAGTGGCATGATGAACGATCCAAACGCACAAAAGGAGGACAGAAGTCAAATACGGAAAGGGGCCATTCAATTTAATGTTAATGTACGTTTTTTCCCCTAATGGATGCCTTTTTTCCACAGAGAAAGCGTAATTAGTTTCTTATTAATTCTGTATTTCAGCTTACGTGTGGCCTCATCATTTAGAATATCTATCACCAACCTATAAGACCATGAACTAGAAAACCCTCATATATGCAAAGGGGTACCAACTACCCAAACTAACATTTCCACCCTGTAAGGGGTTTGTCCACCTAATTATCATCACTTGACTATTGCCACTGTTACGTAGTATTATACTAGATTCACAGAGATGGGCTTGGAGAGAACGCATACTGAAAATTGCAACACGGCGGTGATTTATATAAATTTCACCGTCTAATGGGTAAACCCCTACAGACTGGGTATGAATACTCGTGATATATCATCTGAAAGAGTACTTTCATCCATATTGCCCAATACGTATTACCTCTCGTGTGCAATATCACCACGAATTTAAACCCAAGTTTTTTCAATCGCCCACTCTGCTCAAAAGCAGCCCCCCTAGCTTGACCCCATACAAAGATCGACAAAATTCCTCTCTTTGCCACCGGGACTCGACGATCGCCTTTTTTAAAGCCTTTATCTGCCATTCGCAGATAGGTCTTGCGAACACAACATCATCCACGAGTCAAGGGGACGCACAACCGTCTCTTGCAATTGTCCATCACTCCATCCGACCCTAGGTGGTATCACAAAATTGGTTTCTAGTTGCACCATTTTCAAGCGAGGAGATACACGATTTCCAGACATGCACTATCCCCTCCCCGCAAACCCCCAGTCAAGACGTTGAGATCACCAACAGGATGTAGAATGTCTGTATTGATACGCCATAGCCATATCCCTTGGGATCAAGCCAAACCCAACGAAACTGGATCCAGGTCTGGCTAGTAAAATAGAAACAAGGCAGGCAGGCAGATATCCAGAGCATGTAAACCATCGCGTGAAGCGTTGATTTCGTGTTATTTTTTTTGGTCATCTGGAAGATGTAACCTGGTGACGAAAGCGAGCCAAGCGAACGAAACGCCGTGCACAATGCAAATGACCGTCCACCCAAATCATGTCTCCTATAAAAATAGGAAGAATACCACATCATTTCGCCAGAGGCGTGCTGCCTGCATGGATAAGGAAGAAAAGGAAGAGAAAAAAAAGACCTTGGGCAAATCACAAGTTATTGCCAACGCCCAATCCACCAGGTTGGCGTCCCCATCCTGAATTCCGCCACTCTCCACGCTGGTCATGCTCAGAAGAGTCTAGCTGGCTATCGGAATGAGCGAAATTGCTATTGTTGTATGGGGAAGGCTGCTCTTCAGGTGGCCGGAATCGCTGTGTGGGTGTTCCTTGATTTGATTGATTTGTTGGAGGAAAAGGGATAGGGGCGTCTTGAATCGGCCGAACTGTTCTCTCGCCCTGCCAAACAGCAGGATCTGTCTCGACTCGCTTTGGCGGAGAGCGAGTTGAGTTATCCTGTCGGTTGAAGGCTTCGCTAACCTCAGCCATGGGAAGTTGGCCTCGTCGGTCTTGATACCGTTTGAGCAATTCCTTGCTGGTGATTTCACCACTATTGCTAAAAAGAAATGGGTCATTCAGGAGCGTGAGGATATTGTCAGGTACCTATAGCAAAAGAGGGGATATCAGTAAGACGAACACAAACTTCAAATATACCATAAATATGGGAAGGAATAATCTTACCAGGCACATCTCCTCTATATTGTTAATAAGAATCTCCACCGCATCAATAACGTAAATAGCCTCGCCGTCCAATGCGGGAGCTTTGGAAGCATTTGTCAAGATATTCGGCGCAATAACTGTTGCCAGGTTTCTAATATCCATCTTTGAGCCTAGGTCCTCATCTAGCTGGTGGAACGAGCCAGCCCATTTGAGGAACGTGAGCAGGATCTCCAGGCAATCACGATGGCTTTTTGGGAGTAAACAAAATGTCATGTGCAAGCATTGTAGTCTTTTCACAGGGTCTGAAATCTTGCCTGCGCTGACCCAGAGTTGATACAGCTTGTGTGTCATGAGGGGTTCTGGGAGGTCTCGCAAGTACCGCTTCAACATGGCGGCCAGCTGCACCACGGGCTGCTCCATGAAGTTCACAACATCACATCCCTCGGCGTTGATCTTGTCAACCATTGCGTGCTGCTTCTTGATATTGCCATTCTTTCGGAACACGCCTTCAACAGAGAGATCCATCTTGCGCATTGATGTAATGATATCGTCAACAATAGCAGGAATTCGAAGAGCCCCAGGTCCAACACCATCAGTTGAGTCAGCACCATCTCGCTCAAGGATAATCTCCAAAGGTACCCCGAAAACACCTTTTTTCTTGACACTTTTGTTCTTGTCGTTCTTGAAGGCTTTGCCAAGATTTTTCCAGAAAGTCGCTTGCTTTCTAGACTCAATGAAGCTAAGCAGCTCCTCCAGGGAGAACTCTGCCTCCACCATCGGATGCATGATGAGGACGGCTAGATGGCGGACGTTAAAGTACTCAAGTGCTGAGAGTTCAGGGAAAAACTTTCGGCCAACACGAGTAGGGAGGAAGTCTACTGCTCGGGAATCTTGTTCCCTGCCAGCGGACTGAGTTCTCTGATGACTGCCGCCAAGGCTACGATCAGCATTTGGTGATCGGAAAGGATCATGGTGCGGGATTCGGTCTCGCTGCTGTTGCATCTCACGAGATTGCTCCACAGCTACTATGCGGGAAATATCATCCAAGGTGATGGCATCGTTTTGCCCAAACAATTGGTCAGTGGAACCTTGTCCAGGCTGAGTTGCATCACCCGCAGATCCGGGGCGCGGACCGCGACCATCCCCGTCCATAACACGAGATGTTCGAGCATGCCTGACACTAGACGATAGGTGGCGGTCGAGACGAGTGCTTCGTAGTCGCCTGACCTCATTGAGAGTGTTTTCATACGTAGATTCACGATGGTTATCTCGGTCAACTGCGCCGCCGTATGATCTAGAACGCGAATCAGAAGTCATATGAGACGACACCGCTGAGAGTGCACTTCCTTCAGATGCACCATGGCCAGTGAGGCTCGCATCTTCGGAAGACCATGGCAGCGCACCACTGTTCTTGAGGATATCCAAAAGTCTTGCCAAGGCAACCTTGAGAAGAAATACGTATTGCTGAAGCTTAGAGACGTGTTGAAAGAAAGCAGATGCATCCATGTTGGCCGGAGCGCACTTGTGGCAGTACGTCTTGCGGTCAAACGAGTTGTAATAGGCTTCATCCAAAAACCGCCCCAACTCTCGACCACAGCGAGTGCAGTTGACACAGTCCAGATGCCATCTCATATCGCCGCTTTTGGCACATTCATCCTCTACCGACCTACCACACTGGGCACAGTGATCCGAATCTTTTGCTGAAAGCCTTGTGCCACCCATGGTGACTTGCAGTATGCCCTCGTCGCCCTTGATGGTCTCAAAATCGTTTAGATTATCCAGGAATTGATGTAGTCCGTCGCTAGAATGTGAGTCTCGTTCTAAGCGTAGTGCTCCTTGGAGACAAATACGTATCAGGAGCTTTAGGTAATGTGCCAGGCCTGTGACGAGTGACAACAGTTCTTGTGTCACTCCTATTTTTTGTGCCCCTCCGTCCTGTGCTTTGGATAGTAAAGAGAAGAAAGAAACGATCTTTTTGCAGAGAAGTTTGGCTTCCCTTCCATAAGACATGCCTACTTACACATCGTCAGTCAAGATGTAAGCTTCACAAATGCAGACTTGGGTGACACGTTACCTTTACCATTATACTGTTGGACTGCCTCGTCAAGTTTATCCGCAGACTGAAATAGGATTTCGACATGCCAAATGAAGCGCTTAGCAACCACGACACCGTCGACATAGGCTGCGTTGCTGACGTGAAGAAGCATGTCGGAGATGCATGCTGCTGATGATTCTTCAAACGTTGACAAAACACTCCATATCCGATAAACTTTCTCTTCCATACGTTCCTCCTCTTCACGGATATGATCCTTGTTCACCGGTTCATCCTCCGTCTCCGGAGTCAATAAGGGTGCATCTGCGGGCTGTGCCAGACGCACGTTCCAGAACTTGTGAATCATATAGCATTCAGGATGCCAATGTTGGTTCTGTCCATTGCGAAAAATCTCGACGAATTGTTTAAGGATGGCGGTCTGACAGCCATTGCAACGTTGCGCGTGCTGGGTTGAATAATGGTAATGGCAATAGACATGCCCATCGTGCTCGTAGTAGCTGTCCTGAGCACCAAATATCGTAGAACAAAGTGAGCAAGTAAAATGATCGACATGATATTTTCGCTCCAGCGCTGTGATGTAAGACCCACGGAGAGCTCCACCGCACTGGTAGCATAAAAGACCAAGCCGTCTGAAGTAGTCGGTCTCGCAAAGCGGGTACTGTCCCTGACCGTCCTCATCATCGGCCGGGAAAAACTTGGAGGCTACTATCTCGCCACAGTCCTAGAAGAAGAGCCTGGGTTAGCATTATCCACCTAGGCAAGAGAGGGCTGGCTGTTTGGGAGGGGGGGGGGGGCGTTACTCGGCACTTGAAGCAATCTAGGTGAAAGGTCCCATCTAAAGCCCGTACGAACTGTCCCGTAAGCTGCTCCCCGCACTTTTTGCATATCCTCGTCTGGCCACTCCCTGAGCGACTGGGTCTTTGTCGTGATCGTTGCCTTTCGTTACTTTTACGGGGTTCGTCCGTCCATCCAGTAGGTGGTAGAGATGCGCCGGATCCAGATCCCGTCGGCCTCAACCGGTATAGACTGTCGGGGGTCTTACTACCTCCATTCTGCCAATTCTTGTCTACCGGGTATCCCAAGTCAGAGCCTGGATAATCACTAAGCCCGTCCCCATGAGGAATGTTGTGAGGCGGTCCGTTGCTGTGGTCCGACGCCATCGTTACAAGTAATCCAGCGCGTTTGCTGACGACTAGTCCCCGTCCCAGCCAAGGGCTATCCGAAGTGCCGTTACTGTCTTCAGCGCCAGGTGTCTAGCAGTCGTCCGCGAGGGGTTCTGGCAGAGGTCGGCATCAGCTGGAATCGTCCCGGTAACAAATATCGGTTGCAATTGATGACTTGGCCGAAGTTAGAGAGCAAACGAGGGAGAGACACGAGGCGCGGCGGCGCAACTAGGAGATTCTGCAGTCGGAACCGTTGATATAATGTCGTTCGCGTGACTGCCCAACAATGGCGGGTTGGTCCTCTTGCGGCTGAGATTGGAGGAGCGGGAGGAACTCGTCGACGGTCGTGAAGCTATCGGTGCTGTATTGGTAGGCGAGGTCCAAATAGCATGCGAAATGTAAACATGTATATATTGTTAAGAAAACACCAGCGAAGAAGGATGATGACAACACAACACAACACAAGGCGAGCGGAGCGAGTGTGGTGCGAAACGATGTGGGTAGAGATGAAGTGGAGGTGGTGGTGTTGCTGCTGAATGCTGGTGCTGGCACTGGTGCGTGCTGGCGCTGGTGGTTGTCCCCGTAGCGGCAGTGTTTAGCGGGAGCAATAGGGAGTTGAGCTCCCTCCAAACTCTTTTGTGTCCTCCAGTGCTCATTAGCTTGGTTGCTTGGGTGGTCGGTTAGGCGGTAATAGTGATCACTAACTGCCTACTTTGCCTACCTAGTACGGGCTCTCACTAGCATTGGGGGAGGGTCCCTGGAGGGGACAAAGCACGGTAATATTCGGCCGCCCTGGTATAATTTCCCACATACTGTTATTGTTCCAGTGGCCGTCGATCACTGGGACTTGTGTGGCTGGCGCCTAAGGCAAAAACTAAATATCCACTACATTCTAGTGTATCTGTAATAGCCTGTGGCAGCATCCACATGATGGTTGCCCCTGGCAGGGCGTCATTGGCAGCCACATTCCAGCGCTTGTAATACTGGGTGTTTTGTACATGCCATCTTTGCTCTGTTTGGCTTATGGCGTAGCAAAGTGGGCATGGGAGCCTGGGTGAGATCTGTCAGCTCAGTCTCGTATTTGCTTCCCTATGGTATAATACAGTAACACAGTATCCGTACAGTCGGCATACATGTCAACAGGGTGTAAAAGACACCGCCGATATGACAGTGCCTGAATACCTACTGAGTAGGTACCTACCTAGGTACAGGTAGATTAGTAGGTACTATAGGTACCTGATATGGTAGGGGAAAAGTAGGTATGTAAGGTGGCTTATTTAACTGAGGATATTATATATATATTCTAGAAATCATTAAAAATCATAGACTGCTGTAGATTTTAAGAAATTTATACAGAATTTTGGATGTCAGTCAGTTTATCAGTTGAAAACTCTTGGGGTGGTCCCAGCTGTGTTATTATCTGAGGGCGTGGAAACCACAGTTGGAGGTCTACATGGTGTGATGAAAAGAGTCACGTGTGCAGCTTGTTTCAGACTGGGACAATTACGCTTGGCTCAATCTTATCAGCCAGTTCCCGCAAAGAAAGGGATGTCAGTGTTGTTATCTGGCTCACGAAACAAAATCATTAAATTATGTTGTATTGTTGTTGATACATGCTCCTGAATATATTCATGTCTGGTCGATAAACAGCAACTAACGCGTCGTATGCCCTGGAGTTTGAACATTGTACACAACCTGGCTTGCAAACTGAGGTCCAACCAAATCCATCCCAATAGAAATTCACATCAAACAAAAAACTGTGCCAGCTAACAAATGAAACACCCTTCCCCCATTAATTTTCTGATGCGCCTTTATAGGCATGGAGAAGCTGCCGAAGTCTCTTCTCAATCTTCTCGCGTCCCTCCAGAGACCTCCACACCTCGTGAGGTGCATCGTTGACAATGTCCCAGTGCAAGAGCTTGTCGGTCAATGTTGTCAGGTCCCTCTGCTTCTTTTCCCATACCTTAGTCCTCTTCATTTCCTTGCCGGACGTGATGACCACCAGCGGTGTGTCCTTCTCCTGTATCTGGCGGCTGCTCTCGACATCTCGTTTTGTGAAAGACTGGAGTACCAGGCTCTCCTGGAGCTTGGCAAAGATGAACTTGCCCGACTGCTGTGCCGATTTTCCATAAATACGGTCCCTGCTTGTTCGGCCTCTGAAGATGGCACCTGTAGTTCTGTCAATGCCAAGGGGTGAGATAACACCCCACAGCCACAACATAAACCCGCGACCTGGTGCGGCAACAGGGCCGAGCAGATCCTCATGTAGAGGGTCGAGGAGGACAAGGGCGCGGACATCATGACCATGGCGAACAGAAAAAACTCGAGAGTATAGTGAGCCGATTCCCGCACTCGTTAAAATCCATGGTCCCAGCTCGCCGGCTTTGGCGAGAGCTTCACTTAATGCGTCCACTGCAAAACCGGCAGATAAAGGTGATGGGGAGGTGTCCGACCAAGCCATGCCAGGGCGATCCGCAAAACAATAGCGGGAAATCGATCCGTTTTTGAGAGCATTGTCTGCAAAAGTCCATAGGCCGTCCTCCACGGGCCGCTCGCCGCCTTCGAATAGAACGGTGGGCACATTTCTTCCATTTGCATCAGTTTTGTTACCTTGACAGTAAACGTGGATGCGATACTTGTCTCCGTCGACCCAGTAAAACTTTCCTGGAGGAGCGACGCCAGCATCAAGCGCTCGGAGAATAAGATTCAGGCTGATGAGCGCCACCGCCAGGATCATGGCTGAATAGCCAATTGTCGATAACATAACTGCGATCCATTCCGAAATTGTACGCCTCGTTTCAGCTCGGCCAGTCAAACGTTCTTCTTCCTCTTCTTTACCCCATTTCACAGTTCTGTCGGCGATCAGAGCCCACAAAGTCATTAGCAACGCCCAAACGACACTGACAGTCCCGACCCATCCTTCTTCATATCGTATCCTCTGCACTGACAAAGTGAGAATCATGTCAAATAGAAAGAGGAGCTATCGATCAACTACGTCAGTAAAACTTGGCTAGCAACTAGGCCGAGACCATGAATCAGGATATCAACTTACAGATAGCACTATGGCCAACACTCTCACTGATTTTGAGGGGACCTGGAAGAAGATGACGGTGGATATCATTATGGCCATTGTCAAGCTTGCATAACCAAAGGCAAAGAACCCGCTGCCTTTCGTATGGAAACCCGGTGGCGTTGCAAAGGCCGATACCAACAGAATGGCCCACCACACAAACGTCATCAGGGTGAACAGCAAAGTGAAGTATCTCAGGATGCGGATAGTCCAGAGATTGTATGGTGTCACGGCAGGGTCATCTGGTGTTAGCAGCCCTCTACCGGAATCAACTCTGTTAGGTAGAAGTCGAGTGTGCTCATCTGGGGGAGCCTGCTCAGCTCCATTGGGTTGATGATCGTTGCCGTTGTGACCGTTGTGACCATTGTGGCCATTATGGCCATTGAGACCGTTTTCGCCGTTTTCGCCGTCATCGCCTTTCTTTGAGAATAATGGCATCGTGGATGTAATGTTACCCGACACTTCCTATCTCTTGAAAGGGAGAGATTTTCAATTTTAGATATGGCGATATGATAGTCGTCTGTCACAATGTGTGGGGCTTCACAGTGAGGAAGAGCCTTTGGTAGGCAGTCTACTATTCAGTAAACGTGAATCCGATTTGGAAGAGATCAGCTGAAGAAAAGAGGGAAGGAGTAAATGAGGTCTGGAGACACGGCAAATATTTGGCTTTGTAGCGGAGGGTGTCCTCCCGTGCATTGATTACCTAGTGTACGTGTTTCACTAAAGCATTTGAATTTGCGTCGTACATTTCATGTCATGACGCTGTCGAGGGCTGTTTCCAAGGCAAGTGGACTACGTCATTCAAGTTCAGTCCATCGGAGGCCTAGCCAATCAATCGGCTGTGGGGCCAAGCTTCACCTCCAAGCCAGCCAAACGTCTTCGCGCGATCATCACACCGATCATACCCGGCCTCGCGTCCTTTAGCGCCGTTGCCCCATCCAAACTGGCTTTTGCCCATCTGCAAACGCATCGGGATAGGATGGGACAAGTCGACAGCAGGTGCCGGTCAAAGTATCATCATCATCATCATGTACCAAGCTATGCCGGTTTTCCCAAGCTCAGCCACTTGGGCCTTCTCCGGAAGATGCTGCACTGCAAAGAATGGCTCCGCTTCATCTCAAATCTGATTAAACATGGTTTTCAAAGTACACAGCTAGTGATTAGATCAATGCGACAACAGTCCGTATTGTTAATTGCGCTTAAATAGTTCAGTACAGGTAAATCTACAGGAAGGGGTATAGAACAAAAAGAAAGAAAACGTAACAGCAAACACGTCAAGTCGTTGCTCATTCATAATACACAAAGGCCATAGACAAGCCCTTGGCCAACGTTCACGGCCTTTGCCCAGTTGTTGCTATCGCCTTTGATAGCATATAAATCGGAATTCCGAGTATCCCAAACTTACTCCCTGGCCTGTCTGGCCTACCAGTTCGAACAGAGGTCATGTCAAGGTAATCGTATGTACAATAACAAGAAAATGCATCATTCATCCCAGGGTGCGACAGGATTAACACCCTTCACGCTTGGAATGGAGGAGATGCCGCTCGATGTAGACTGCGATGCGCGAGAATGCCTCGTGTATGTCGGTCGCCTCTTCTCTTCCACCAACCGCTCTTTGAGAGCCTTCTCAGGCGTTGGCCCGGACGTTGAAGTGATTGCCCCGGCTGGGACTTTGCCTAGGGGGAAATGCATTTTGGCTGCGGCATCCGGATCGTTGAGATTAACACCATGCTTCTTATAAGTGGCGCGCTTCTGGTCCTTCATTGCTTGTGCCGATGGTTCAGCTACTGAAAGCCAGCTTTTAACTTGAGATAACCACTGAGGTTTCTCTTCCCTCTGTTTGCTGCTTTTCGCTGTCGTCTTGCGTTTTGGTCTGCTTTCTTCACTGCTCACTGACGTGCCGTATTCGGGCTGGGAATGATGTGTCTTCGAACTTGATCTTCTCGTGGTTGGGTATACATCAAATGTTGAGGATGAAGTCGGCGCCATCTTCACCAATGGCGTGGCCCACGACTGGCCACGCAGAACTTGTGTTCAGTTTGTATAGTCGCCGAGTAGAATGATATGCCTATCCGAAAAGATTCTTAATCCTAATAGGGCAAAGATATGGCAGGGGATTAGAGTAATCGATGCCAACAAGAGTAGGTCATCCGGTAAGATAGGCTGCCAGGTATTGATGAAGGATGATATTATCAGGATTGGAAGACTCCGTAATGTAGTGTAAATGATGTACTTGAATCGTTGTCTTGACCACGTTCCCCCTTCGCCTGTTGGATGTATCTGTCGTAGGGTAGAGCACAGGCGTTTCTAACAAGTATGGGTAATTTAGCGCTTGGTGGGGCAGGCCAAAAAGTACAAATTGTCGTAACGATATGGTTGTCCGTACGGTGTTTATCTGTATCGGAGATGCAGGAGGAATCTTTTGCAAAGGCGATTCACAGTTGCACCTCAACCATAAGAATGAGTTGATGATGAGCGAACAGTGTGATTTGAGAGGCTGACAAGCGTAGATGAAATAACTGTATCGATGAGAACGGCGACCAGAGTAGAGGGAATCTGTGGCTCGTAGATCGTTTGGTGAGAAATGGGCTATGGAGCATTGGTCTAGCAAATAGTAGAGTAATTATTCCGGTGCAGAAGGCGATAGAAGTAAATGAATGAAAAATCAGCGCAAATGCGAAATATGTTGGCCATAGATGATGTACTGAATCTTGTGATCGGAGAAATTCAGCATGCCTGACACTGATCAACAGGTCGGGGAGTTGCCACAATATACAGCAATCTGTTCAACAGTTTTCTCCGGCAGGATCATGCGCAAATGCAATCGATATATGAGACATATACCGACGCAAAGAAAGAAAACGAGAAGAAAAGCAAATACATGGAAAAGACCTCGGAAGAAAAGAAGAGTATTAGATTAATTAATAGTAGGCTGCTTCGCCTAGCTGGCTGGCAATGGTTGTGTGTGGGTTGTATCGAATTGTTTGGTGTGCATGGTGGTGGAACGCAGGGACTATGGGGTGGGCCAGAGAGGGGCCCGGAAGGGGTGGGAGGGATAAATTTCGTTAGACTTGGGTCCAGAACTCTAGCTTGCGAAGGCGCAGAGCAAGGACATCCATGGATGGTTTGTGGAAGCAGGCGTTGGCGTGGCTGTGTGGGTGCGGGTGGTTCGCTAGCCACACGACGTGGGCACACAAACAAGGTGAGAGCTGCCCGAGCGATCGTATTTTTAGAGCTCCATATTGCTATTTCTTTGCCATGGTCGCTTTCGACGTGTCTCGTTGTTCGTCAGCTGGCTGGGTTCGGGAAGATTAGCTGTGGGCTGATGTAGTTTGTAACACGACCAGCCAGGCAGGTATTAAACGACTACATGCTCGGATAGGCCAGATTGTTAGACAGAGTTGGATCCAGTCAAAGAATACTGTCGTGTCCCTGGTCAGCATGGTTTTTGTTCGTTGTAGTTGGCATCCTGGAAACAACCTTGAAGCCGAGAGCTTAGGGTGCTACCACACTGGGACCAAAATGGCAGAGCTGGGCATTTCGCAGCGATTCCCTTGCGCAATGGCATTGACAATCTCGTCCCATCTTCTCCCTCTCCCCCCGCCCGCCCGGAAGATGCCGCAACTATCTTGCAATGCAACTTCCTCGCTGAGGGAGCCTTTATGCGTAAACGAACAGCTCGTCCATGCCCCTTCCCGCACCAGTTCCCGACGCTAAATATGCCTGGGTAGGTGCTGTGGGCGTAGCTGGCTCGCGCCTGCAGATATAAATGAAGACCTAATTACCAGTACTCCAAACACATGCCAGTCATGCCACCATAACGGCCTGTACGAGACGAGTAGCTCTTGCCCGGGGGTCGAGTTGGGGCGACCTTTGCTGCAGGATGTGCAAAGAATGATGCCAATTTGTGACTTGTGAGCTGGTTGCTGATTTCCAAATCCGATCACAACCGATTTCGCCAACCAACCAGCTCATTTCAACATCACCTGCAAACACCAACCAGCGCCGCTGAACGCCTGCAAGCACATGCCCAACGCCAGCCACAAAGCGGAATCAATATAAAACTCGACGCCAAGCCAAGTCTGACCATGACGACGGTGACTGTCCCCCTCCCCGCACGCAACCGATGCGCAAGGATACTTATTTCCTCCGTCCGAGCTTGAAGGGCGCACAGCTGCGATCATGCACCCTGTATTCCGTGGGCATGCGACAGCCGGAAACGGTGCGGTATGGCGACTTTGTGCGAAGCACCGACTGTCCCGCTGAGTGGCAAAGCTCACAGGGGGAACAGGGAAGGGAGGGGTTGGCTTGCTCCTTTCTATGACTATCCCTCCCATTTTATAACAGCTCAAACTTGGGGCCGTGTGTAGCCCGCTATTGAAAGTCAGTGTCCAATACCTGCCAGTGTCGCTACAGACTGGCGTTGAATAGTCAAACATGCAAAGGGGTAAGACGGAGTCGAATCAAACGATACGCAAAAGAAAGCAGTAGAAAAAGGAAAAAAAGCATTGTTCCTCATCGTCGGGGAACTGGCTGCTGTGACTCTTTGACGCAGATCCGGCTGACAGGAGCCGGAAACCAGCCATTGGTAAGCTTGGCTCTGCTTTGGCCAACACGTGTTTGAAGCAACTAACGAATGGCAAGACGCCTAGCGTAGGGAAGGGAGCCTTGCTGGAAGCACGGGTTGTGGATCCGAGGCATCTGAGAGGGCTGGCCATTCTCGATGGTTTGCTTTTCTCTCCTGGTTCAAAACGTGAAGCGGGAAAGCGGGATGCCAGGGGGTGCTCCGTCTACACTTGGCTGCCGATGCGCACGGGCAGGTCGCCTTGTGCTTAATGAATGAGCTGAATAGGTAGTCTGGTGATGTCGGTGACGTTCAAAGGCCAGAGGATATCCCTGCTTGGGACAGATCACTCTTCTCTCTTTTCATGTTCCCCAACAATCCTGGGATTACCTGGCTTACCTGGCTACAGTTGGTGCCAACTAGATAGTACACGATCGCTGGCAAGGTTTTTGGTGTAAGTGTGGATGTCCCGCTGTGCATCAAAATGAGCCATCAGATAATCTCCCCATGCAAAGGCTTTACTGGCTTGGTTGGCTTTGTTGGCGTTGTAAGCGTTGTGATTTCATATGCGTTCATTGAGCATCACAAGTGGAGCCACAATTACCTATTGCGGCAAAGAGCTGATATACAAGCAGGTTGAGGCAACTCAACACCACGCCTTTTAAAGATCTAAAGTGAGGCAGATGACCCAATAATGGCGATTGGGCTTGATACGGCCAACTACCGGCAGTTTTTCAACTGTTGAAGATAATTAGCGAGGGAAACTATTCCGATGTGCGTCTATACACACAGTGAAGAATAAAAACAGGTGCCGGGGTTAAGGTTGTTGCTCTGGTGGCGATGGCTGGATGGTTCGGCTACCCAGGCAGCAACAACGAGACAAGCCATGCCTAGTCACTGATATACCCCATCCGAATCATGATTCCAACTCCAACTAGAGAACAGACGAGATTAGTATCTACAGTAACTTTCCAGCCATAGTATATTCTAAGTAAAACTAATCAAGACGTCATCGAGACTTACAAGTGAAATAGCAGACCGGGCAAGTAATTGCTAGGTGCTAAAATATCTACTATCTAACTTTAGGTATGATTGGTACACAGAGACACCGTAGATGATAGACATGATGCAAAGTCATCGCCAGCTTCTTCCCTTCTCTTGTTGTGCAGGAAGAGATGGGGGTTGGCAATTAAAACTTTAGTATGTTATCAGAGCGAAAGGATTGATTATAAGTCAATCATGCATGGTTTACTAAAGAGATGATCAAATCTCCAAGACTTGCTCTGCCAGCAAATACTCACATCAGTCATTTGCATAAGGGTTCCAAATCCAACGAGCTATGCCGCAAACCAACGTACCCGTCTCGTCTTCTTGGTACGCATTCTGCCCAGGCATCACTGCCATCCTCCAGGCTAGCACGCAAGTACCCGCCTGTGTCACCTGTATTGCATGGCTTTATCTTTACTAGGGCTTTGGTACCCACGTCAAGGTGCTATTACTCAATCCAGATGCCTGCACACAGCTCCACGCGTGCCTGCGCCTCCCCAGAAGCGCAGCGCATTCTTGCCTCTCCTTGTTTTCCTGCAAGTTTGCTTTATTGGAGAGGGAGGGGGAGTGACATATTTGCTGCCTGCAAGTGTTGGCTTGTTACCTCATCCAGCTTTCTCCCAACGCGGCGCGTTCACAAGGGCAAACCTCACTTGCTCTCCTAGTCTTTATTTTCTTCTGCATTACACTTTAAGCCTTGTGGATTTGTCAACATCAAAAATTGTTCGCATTTCCATCTGCCTTCCAAACTTCACACGACGTCAAGGTCATACCATATCAGACAACAGCCTCGCACGGGCAGCCAGCTGCACACCCCTCACACCCCTCACACCGGAACGGCTATTACTTCAGAGCCAGTAGGTGCTGGCAAAACATAATTGCTATCTCCTAAGCACACGAGGTTATAGTTGAAGTAAGAAGAAATCTGCTTTTCCCCATCAGCTTTCACTGCTTCTTGGTACTCGCCTGGGCGCGCACTACAACGCGCGGCGTTATACCTTGTAAGTTGAAAACACACAAAAAAAGCGAGAGTTTTGCGCGGCGCGCCCGTTGCAGGCGAAAGTGCGGTCTCGCCCCCTCTGCTCCGTCATGCCTGCCCTCACCATCTCCACCGACCACCCTGTGCACTCGCGCTCCTCCTCGCCCGTCCGCCCGCCCATCTCGCCCATCACACCGACTCTGCCTCCGGCTCGTCTCCCGGGGACTAACGGCGCCGAGGCCGTGGGCAACGGCGGTCGTGGTGGTGTTGGTGTTGCGGCTGCTGCTACTACCTCCACTGCTGTTGCTGCCGGAGGAGGCGACCCACCAACAGGTCGGCAGCCATTGCGCCAGACCTTTACCCACACGCAGCCTGACCAGGTCGGCATCCAGCCACCGGCCCCGGAGCCCATAGACTTCGACTCTAACACAGATGTCATTGCTCTCAAATCAGCCATCTCGCTGCTGCAGATGCAGCAACAGCGCGCAACTGAGCATGTCCGTGCGCTGAGCAAGGCTAAAGACGATGCCGTCGAAGATCCTGAGGCGTTCATCCAGGATCTGCTTGCAGGCAAAGTAAATTCGCATCGTGGTGCGACAGGACAGGGTATCGGAAACAGCATCATGACATCCAACGACGACGGTGATGATGAGGATGAGGATGACGACACCCGCGAGGCACCCAGAACTTGGACAACCCTACCCAAACCCCAGGAGATCGTCCGCTGCCCGCCCATAAACTGGTCCCAGTACGCCGTCGTTGGTGAATCGCTTAACAAGCTTCACGCGGAGCAAATACAGCGTCCTACCCAGGGCACCCCAGCCGCCATCAGCCCAGACGGCATGTACGAGTTTAAGGGTGGCGATGGGAAGCAAGAAAGATACCTAGGTGTTGCCGCTCCCTATTCCCCTATCAGAGATAAGATTGAGCGGAAATCCAAGGGGAAAAAATGACGATGCAGCAATATTGACAGAGCAGGGCCTCTCTACTTTCCCTCTTTTTCTTTTATCAGTAATGTGCTAGGGTGTGTGTATATGTGTGTTTGCTTTAACGAGGTATAAGAAGAACCAAGATTATACGAAACTGCATTTTAGGCGTTTTAAGATTAGACTGAACAGTGTATTCGACAGAAATACGGTAGGGTCGGCTCTCTCGATACTGGTATATCGCTATTCACGTCAACCAAATAAATCATTAGTTTGAGATAATATTTGACACTGCCCCAAACCTATATATGTACACCTGAAAACATGGTCGTTGGTTTGCATTCAGTATAACGCAGTTAGAATTATTACAAATGCGGCCGTTAAGAACAAGTTATGATAACTAGATACGCCAGTCATTAAAATAATTCCAATAGACAAGTCTCCAGAAGCTCATACTCCTCCGATGCAATCTACAACGAACTGTTTACCGTCTTCATGTACCGGAACGCCTCCAAGCACCCACCCTACCGAGAGAATCCGAGGAATGTTCGAAAAATACGCTCCAAGCAAATGCAAGTTACAAGATATCTTTCCCCAGACATATCATGATGTCTTTTTTCTTCATTCTGGAAAATCTCTGTTTTCACCACTGTCAGGATCACAGGAAATCCAACAATACTGGTGAAAGGATGTGCCACACTTACTCCATGCTCTGCTGCACTGAACGGCGCAGACGCCTATTGAACATCTTTTTGTCATCCGGGTTATTGCCCCAAAACAGCTTGGTTGCTTCGGGATTGACAATCTTTCGAGGGTCGTACGCTGGCTCGTCCTCCTCAAGAGCCTCTATTATTGCTTCGATATGCGACTTGACATCCTCTGTTTTCATTGGATTGGAGGAATAGCAGGCGGTGCCGTCCGCAGCAACATGATGGTGGAAAATCTTTGTCTCAAACCTTACACGCGGTTGCTCGCTGGGGAAGCGAGGACTGAAATTCATCCTAATGCGGAAGAGTCCACCGTCCAGATTGGTCATTGGGCGCCCGAAATAGGTTATTATCCAAACAAAGGGGTTGCCATTTTCGAGTATGACATCGTGTGGCATGTCACCCCGTTTCAAGTAGGCCGAAACCTGTTCGAATTGGTGTTGTAGGTTCACGGCCACAGTTGATTCCCTCTCCTTGGCAGCTCGGCCTTCTTCTGCCCATGTTTGTGGCTCAGCATCGAGAGCAGCCTTTATAGCATGCATACGGCGCTCCAGTTCAGTGTAGTTAAACCGACCGTCCATCGAGTTACTTCCAGGCGATTCAAAGGGCATTCGCACAAAGGGCTGTTGGTCGTTTGCTTCAGATTTGCCCAACTTCACTGCCGCCAAATATGAATCGTAGTACCACAGAAACCTACGTTTGCAAAGATCTTTGAATGGCTCAAAGGGCACTGTCGTCTCATCAACATCCTCGAAGTCCATGTCTTTAATTTCAGATCCCTCATGCGATGCACCAATACCGGCTTGTTGTAGCCCCATATAGCCCTCGAGGCGTTGTATTACGGAGATGCGTAGGGTTTCATGACGTATCTCGAAACTGTCAGTCGTATGAGGCAAGTATGGGTCAGGGCAAAATACCTTGGAAACATAATCTTTTTGTGCCTTTTTGTCCGATTCATTATTGGCGTCTTCGAAACCAGGCTCGTTTTCGTAGGGATTGGACGACATTAAGCTCTGGATGGACAGCAGAATAGACTCGAGGCCTTGTGCTGAAGACCACTCCTCGCCACGCTCTCCTCGCCATGTGCTATAAAGAATGTCAGATTTAGAGGCAGCTCTATAATTGTGGTCAAGAGGCTGATCCGCCCTACCCCAAAATCGACCTAGAGTAACGATATCATTAGCAGCTATATTTCAAAGGGGCTTTTTCGAATTACTCACAGGCAGACTTTGCCGCTGGAATATATGTTGGGATTGAACCGGCATCGCCCTGAATTGGTGGTGATACACTGTACAGTGGGGGATTTGGAGGGGTAGTCTGTTATCCAAGGCTGCCATTAGAATATAGTCGTAATGGGAAATCGAGCAAATACTCGAACCTTTATTAAATCGGATACCAAACTGTTTTTATTCAATTAGTTTTGGAATTGAGATGCAGATAAATGTTCCAGCGTTACCTCAAAGAAGCCAAACTCATAAGGGGTTTCGTGAGGACCCATAATCAGGGCCTTAACATTGCGAACATCAATATCGCGGCATGCCACCGCGATCGCTGCGAGATGGGATGGCACATGGTTAGGTGACCGGGTTCAGAAATGGTTTTGCTGCAGGTAGATGGCGAGTCTTACCGAGATCAGAGCTTCTCTGAATGTCGCTGAGCTCCTGCAAGCAGATATCGCATTCATTAGTCTGATGACCCCGCGGGCAGTAGATGCGGGGCATGGAACCTTAGAAATACGAATGATGGACTGATCCATGGTGTCAAGCTCTCAGAATATGAGCCCGGGGGGTTCAGCAGATATGAAGCCAACAGGATCTACCATACGGGGTTTAAGAAGAGGCTTCTCGCGGAAGGATCGTGATGTGCGGTAGCCTAGGAGAGAGGATGATGTGAGCCGCAAGTGAGCTCTGCGAGCACCGAATGAAAGTAGAATACTCTTTCAAGGGTACCCCAAGGGGTGGGTGCACCACTGCAGCCTGTAGGAGGGGTCGGAGGGGTTGGAACTCGAAACTTACCTGAACTTAGGCAAGGGCCCCAACGAGTGCCTCAGGTACACGACGATACCGTGCTAGAGGTTGCCTCAAGTGCCTCAAATCCAGTGCCTTCTACCTTTGTGTTGCCAGCTGCTGGGATGCCGGCTACAAGTGTCCATGCGCTGTGGAGTGGTAGAGAGGTGGAGGGCGGAGGGCGGAGGGCGGAGAGTGGAGAATGAGGAGAGTTGGGTGACTGGGCGGCGATCAAGTTTTATGGGCTGCAACGAATCACCGTGAGTGGTGCTGGGAGCTGGTCAAGAGTCAGATATCCAATGCTTTGGAAGTATCGTGGCAGTGAATAGGGACTCTGAGTGACTCGATGGTCTACCTTACCTACCTACCTATGTATAGGAAGGTACCTGGTAGAGTTCAGTAGATGCAACGGTTCCTCAGGCACAATTGAGCAAGATCAGGTACCTCTATTACTCCTCATACCTATACTTGCAATATCCCGTCTCATCAATCTTCGTTGATGGGGAGCTTCCCTGCCCCTTGCCAGGCAGGCAACCAGGTTTCCCCGGCACTTGGCAAACCTCTGTCAGTACCCGGCAGAGCAGGCACACACAAAAACAAGGCCAGTAAAATTTACTCACAACAATACTACGTTCCTATCTCCTATGTTTGGGGGGTTAAATCAATCGGTTGCAGGGCGCTATAGATGAGCATCTGCGTCGTCATTCCAGTTATTGACCAACGCACTGTATTGTTTGCATGTTGAGTACAGGTACAGTAAGGTGTCAAGTGTACCTTAACTCTTCTGACACAACTAAGTACAATATACTCCGTAATAGTGACTGTTTTTCAGATACACTTGCCCCGCGTCAAATGCTAGCATTCAGATATCATACTTGTAGTTAGTTCCTACGGAGCCAGCAATTCAAGCAGCTGGGCAACAATACCTACCTATTCTGTGATTGAATAAGGAAGAAAAAGTGATAGAGGCCCTGTGATTTTCTCCAAATCCTCCATGGTTGAAGTGGCATTCAAATGTGGCAGACAATTTTTTAAAGTACATAACATCTTTGGCCCCCCCACATATGGTACAGGAAGGCGGCGCGACTTCAAGCTGGGCTCGCGTCACCTAAAAGTCCACACGCGTGCACCTCATTCTCAGGTCTTTGAGCAACAGCACCCAACACGCTCTCGGCTGGAGTCTACGAATCCCATTACCTACGCAACTTGGACTCATTATTCTGATATTGCATCTGGTGCAGTTCTCTACAAGCTTGCGGTTACCATCAGGTTCAAGCAAGCAAAATGTCAAGCTTCTTTGATCTCAAAGCCAGGAAGGCTGCGGCTGTTTCCAACGGCAGCTCAAGTCAGAAACAAGACAAGCCATCCGATGGACGCACACAGCCATGGGTTGAGAAATAGTCAGTCATAAATCTATTTTCTCTTCCCATTGTCAGAAACTAACAAGCGATAGCCGCCCCAAGAGTCTAGATGATGTTACCGCGCAAGACCACACAGTTTCCGTTTTGCAGCGAACTCTGCAAGCTAGCAATGTTGGTCACGCTCCTTCAATCAAGGCGACATATTGCTCGCGCTAACAGTCAACTTCAATGAAGCTCCCACATATGCTCTTCTACGGTCCTCCCGGTACGGGCAAGACGTCGACTATCCTCGCCCTCGCCAAAGAGCTCTACGGGCCCGAGATGATAAAGTCCCGTGTTCTTGAGCTCAATGCATCCGACGAGCGTGGTATTTCTATCGTTCGACAAAAGGTCAAGGACTTTGCACGTATGCAACTGACGAATGCGCCGCCCAACTACAGGGACAAATACCCTTGCCCTCCGTTCAAGATTATTATCCTAGACGAAGCCGATTCCATGACACAAGATGCCCAGAGTGCCCTACGACGAACCATGGAGACTTATAGCAAAATTACTCGATTCTGCTTGATATGCAATTATGTAACTAGGATCATCGATCCCCTGGCCAGTCGATGTAGCAAATTCCGATTCAAGAGTCTTGATCAGAGCAACGCCAAGAAAAGGCTGGAGACGATAGCCGAGGCAGAAGGCGTACCTCTAGAGGACGGTGCTATTGATGCCCTCATTCGCTGTAGTGAAGGTGATCTTCGAAAAGCAATCACATTCCTGCAAAGTGCTGCGCGACTCGTTGGCTCAAGCTCTCCCAGTAAGGACGGCGACGGCGACGACGAAATGGATGTGGACCAGAGAGTAGTAACTGTAAACATTGTCGAGGATATCGCCGGTGTAATACCTTCGAAAACGATTAATGAGCTGGTATCTGCGATTCGACCAAAAAGCTCCGGTGAGTCATATCAGGCTATTTCGAAGGTTGTAGAGGACATGGTAGCAGATGGCTGGAGCGCTGGCCAGGTCGTCACGCAGGTAAGTGCCCTTCTCCCCACTCATCTGATTTTAATGTGAACTTCCTTGTGTCTAACAACATTCATAGTTATACCAATCCCTTACGACAGATGAGATAATTCCCGATATCCAGAAGAACAAGATTGTGCTAGTTTTTTCTGAAATTGATAAACGTTTAGTAGATGGAGCAGATGAGCATCTGTCAATCTTAGATTTGGCAATGAGAGTATCTTCTATATTGGCGGGCAATTAGAGATTCGTCTTACTAGATAATACTTGGAGTTTGGCTTACTAATGATTATGGCATGGAAAGGCGTTGGAGGAGGCCACACAAAGTATGGATATGTGTATTATTTACTGATGTGGTATTCATGCGATATGGTATCTTGTATCAAATCATGGAGGATCTCAGGCTGTATCTTCATGACCAATGAGACCTAGGCTCCCGTGTAACTTGGACCAGATGCCACTCTTGTCCAAACCGGCATCTTGTGACTTCTTGACTGTGTGCCTTCTACCACCCACTCCCGTTCTCCTACCACTATCAAACTGGGCATCCTTCTGCGACGGATCTTCTCCGACTACTCCATCTGTCAACTGCGAAGGGTCTCGGTCTATTAGCCTACATAAGTCCTGCAGAGCGCCCATAGAGTTCTCCAGGGCAACCTGTCCACCTTCGACGTGTTCAGCAACAGACTCCAGGGTAGCTATTTTGGCCGAATCTGCCGCAAACACCCACGGCCTGATGCGGGTCGAGATATCAGCTTGCTCGGATGATCTGGTGGATGTGACGATCTTGGCACTAGATCTGCGTCGTGGTGAATCAACCGTGGGGTATGATGGTAGCAGATGGCTCTCATCCGCCAGCCTTCCGAGTAACTGGGAGATGTCTTGGTTTTGCTTGCTCAGTACAGTGTTTATGTATGTCTTATGTGTCAAGATTGCCTTCTGTTGGCTTGAAATTTGTATCAACTGCTTGATGTATGGCGTGACGAGGTAGTCTGTAGAACCGGGCAACTCTGTTTCAGCAGGCTCTTCCGCAGCATGTTGTTTGGTAGGCGGTGGTAGGGAAGTTTGTGGCTGCTGCGCAACCAAAGCGAGCAGTGCTCGCCTCGAGGCCACATACTTTTCGTACTTCTTATGGGTCTTCTCTAACCGTGTTGTTATTGCCACTGTATCGACAGTTGAATGATGATCCTGGTCTTGACTGTCATGTGTTCCCTCATCGGCTGCCTCTTGCGATGCCTTGCCAAGCTCTGTCTCAATCCAAGTGATGAGTTCGTTTCTTGTCACATTGAGAGCTTCCAGCCGGGCTCCGTTACTGACAATTTCATGCTTGCTCTTGCTCCTGGCTTTCGCCTCACGCATGGAATGTTCTTCCTGCTTGAGCTGTAGCTTTGCCCTAAGCACTGTCTTCTCTAGCTGATTTAAGCGACTAGCAAGATCAGGTTGGGGCGTGCTTTGTTCAACAACCAGACTGTTGATTACATCTTTGGGGATACTAGGAAGATCTGGTGTTCCATGCAGCATCTGCTTGATGTTCAGAAAGTCGGGCATTGCAGCTGGCTTTTCAACAAGGAGATCCAAAGACTCGCGAACAGCTAGCAAGCTGTCCCTTTTCTGATGCAGCCTTAGTAGACATAAACGCTCCTCTAGCAACTCGATGCTGCTCGCTTGTGACTCTGCCTGGTCTGCGGGTTTTGCTTGACTAGTCTGCAAAACATCATCGAACTGACGTCGAGCTTCAGAATTTTCTCTTAGTGATTCAATATATTCTCGATAAACACCCTTCAAATCGGGTGCGACCCTAATATCGAGTGTGCTGTTCACGAGCGAAAGTGGTTGCTGAATGGGGCCATCACCACAGCAAGTTCCAAGATGGATTGCCAGAATCCGCCTGATATAGTTGACTTGTTCTCGCGGTTTTATGTAAGGCCCCAGGGTGCTCCTGAGCCCCTGTAAAGCCTCATTTGAGTCTTTCATGGCTGATAACTCATTTTCTTACAGAGCGCTTTGTCTGTTCAATTCATGTCCGTGATGATTAGGCTGTTTGCTGTTAACCCATCAACAAGGCAAAAGCGGTGGCCACTCTAGACATGTGGCTGGGATGCAGCCTATGCGTGTGGCGTTCTACGCTAGCGCCCTTTCACCTTTGGCGCGTCCCAGAGGCAACAGGCTCCATCTGAAATTTATCGTCTCGCGACAACTTCTACACGGCGGTGGTGGACAGTAACAATATAGCGACCGCACACATTCGAGAGTCATCCAGGCTGTTGCCTTTTAGCCTCCGCTTCGAATTGTTGGTTTGGGTGGCAACCATATGGTGGAGTAGTGGCCAAGCTCCCTGAGCTTTTCGTCGAGAACTTCGACGTTCTCTTTCGCCAAAGCCTCAACACACACCGCCAAGATGACGGATTCTAATCGCGATGTCTCGCAATACAAATACTCGGCCATGTCCAACCTGGTTCTCCAGGCGGACCGTCGATTCGTCACGCGACGGACTGACGAGGCCACAGGCGACCCGGAGTCTCTCGCCGGGCGTCTGAGCATCAATGACATGGGCGCTCGAGTCGCCCGTGATCAGGTACCAAAACAGAAAAAGCAGCCTGGTATGCCTGATATCCAGAGGGGAAGTCTTCAAGAAGGGAAGGACATTCTATTACGTGAACAACAGAGGCGGAAAGCAGAAGCACAGCAATCAAGAGGAACAGGCGTCCTCGGCGCAAGCGACGCCATGGTGGAAGGCATCACATACCGACCACGAACGGCAGCGACTCGAGCAACCTTCGACCTCATTCTGACCATTGTTGCAAACAACCTAGGGGATGTGCCCCACGAGGTTGTGCGCAGTGCCGCTGATGCTGCATTGGAATATCTCAAAGATGACGACATGAAGGATCTGGACAAGAAAAAAGAGATTGATGATATCCTGGGCTCAACTATGAGCCCCAAACAGTTCAACGAGCTAGTAAACCTAGGCAAGAAGATCACCGATTACGATGCTCAGGACGATGACGAGGACGTTAATATGGGCGGTGAAAACGGCGACGATGCGGAAATCGACGAACGCCAGGGTGTCGCTGTTGCCTTTGATGAAGATGAGGAAGATGGGGGGATCGTGGGTGAAGTGCGTGATGAATCCTCTGAAGATGAGGATGTCGATGAGGACAACGAAAATGAGGACGCCAGCAAAGTAGATGAAGTGGCCAATGGCGAAGATGATGAGATGGTCTTCGATTCAGCCCCGTCTGACGGCAAGCGAAAAGACAAGGAAAAGTCTTCGATACCAGCACGAGAGATCGACGCGTTTTGGCTGCAGAGACAAATTGGATCCATCTACCCTGACGCTCATGAGCAAACCGACAAAACCAAGGATGCGCTTCGAATCCTCTCAGGGGAATCTGAGGAGGCAGATGGAGAGGAGAAATCGCTTCGAGAGATCGAAAATGACCTCATGGAGCTTTTCGATTTTGAACACCACGAGCTTGTCCAGAAGCTTGTTGAGAATAGAGAAAAGGTCTTCTGGCTTACAAAACTGGCCCGTACGGAAACTGCGGAAGACCGCGAAAACGTGGAACGGGAGATGGCTTCTGAAGGCTTGCAACGATTTTTGGACGAGCTGAAGGGCAAGACGGGCGCTGAGGAGGATAAAAAACGCAAGATGGATATCAAAATGGATATTGACGTTCCCGCCTCCTTTACTGCAGAAGCCCCCAAGTCAGACAGACTAGAGGGCCAGCTAGTCGGTGGACTTCAGCCGAAAAAGCTCATCAATCTCGACAACCTTGTCTTCGATCAAGGAAATCACCTGATGACAAATGCTAAAGTCAGACTACCAGAAGGATCAACCAAAAGGTCTTTCAAGGGATACGAAGAAATTCATGTCCCCCCCCCTAAAAAGCGCAATGACCCAGATGATGTTCTCATTCCCATCACTGATATGCCTGAATGGTCTCGGAATCCCTTCAGCTCCGCAAAATCTTTGAACAAGATCCAGTCCAAATGCTATCCTTCAGCGTTTGAAGATGATGGGAATATGCTTATCTGTGCGCCAACAGGTAGTGGCAAAACCAATGTGGCCATGTTGACCATCCTGCGAGAAATCGGCAAAAATCGAAATCCTGAGACTGGTGATATTGACCTTGATGCTTTCAAAATTGTTTACATCGCACCCCTGAAAGCTCTTGTGCAGGAACAGGTTGGCAATTTTGGAAAGCGCCTGGAGTCTTATGGAATCCGTGTTTCTGAGTTGACTGGTGATCGTCAGCTCACAAAGCAACAGATTTCTGAAACTCAGATTATTGTAACCACACCAGAAAAGTGGGACGTCATTACCAGAAAAGCGACTGATCTTACATATACGAACCTTGTGCGCCTCGTAATCATTGACGAAATTCACTTGCTACACGATGACCGTGGTCCCGTTCTTGAAAGTATCGTCAGCAGGACGATACGCAAGACGGAACAGACTGGTGAGCCGGTTCGACTGGTTGGATTGTCTGCTACGCTCCCAAATTATCGCGACGTTGCAAGTTTCTTACGGGTGGACCCCAAGAAAGGCATGTTCCATTTCGATGGGTCTTTCCGTCCTTGTCCCTTGCGACAGGAGTTTGTTGGAGTCACAGAACGCAAGGCTATCAAACAGTTGAAGACGATGAATGATGTGACTTACAACAAGGTCATGGAGCATGTCGGTACCAACAGAAATCAGATGATTATTTTTGTTCACTCCCGAAAAGAGACAGCTAAGACGGCCAAGTATATTCGAGACAAGGCGTTGGAGATGGACACGATAAACAACATTCTTCGACACGATGCCGGTAGCCGAGAAGTGCTAACAGAGGCTGCGGGTCAGGCAACAGATAAGGACCTCAAGGACATTCTTCCTTATGGATTTGGAATCCATCACGCCGGCATGAACAGAATGGACAGGACGGACGTGGAGGATCTCTTTGCTCGAGGCGCTATTCAGGTTCTAGTATCAACTGCAACACTGGCTTGGGGTGTGAATCTTCCGGCACACACTGTCATCATCAAGGGGACACAAGTCTACTCACCAGAAAAGGGCAGCTGGATCGAACTGAGCCCCCAGGACGTGCTCCAAATGCTTGGTCGTGCAGGCCGGCCCCAGTTCGATACATACGGAGAGGGCATCATCATCACCACGCAGAGCGAAATTCAGTACTACCTCTCACTTCTGAATCAACAACTTCCAATCGAAAGTCAGTTCGTCAGCAAGCTTGTTGATAATCTAAATGCTGAAGTTGTCCTGGGCAATGTTCGGACTCGTGATGAGGGTGTTGAATGGCTTGGATACACATATCTATTTGTGCGGATGCTCCGGTCACCAGGTCTTTACCAAGTGGGGGCAGAGTATGAGGACGATGAAGCACTGGAACAAAAACGAGTCGACCTCATCCATTCCGCAGCCATGGCCCTTAGAAAATCCAGTCTCGTGAAATATGATGAGAAGACGGGGAAGATTCAGCCAACTGAGCTGGGCCGCATTGCATCACACTACTACATCACCTCCGTATCCATGGATACCTATAATAACCTTATCCAGCCATCCATCACCACCATTGAGCTTTTCCGAGTTTTTGCTCTCAGTGCCGAATTCAAGTACATTCCTGTGCGTCAGGACGAGAAACTAGAGTTGGCCAAGCTTCTCAGCAAGGTTCCTATTCCAGTCAAAGAAAGCATTGAAGAGCCCCATGCAAAGATCAACGTTCTTCTCCAGGCATACATTTCACGGTTAAAGCTTGATGGGCTTGCCCTCATGGCAGATATGGTCTACGTCACTCAAAGTGCAGGCCGAATCATCCGAGCCATCTTTGAGATTGCGTTGAAAAAGGGCTGGGCAAGTGTTGCCAAGACGGCACTGGACCTCTGCAAGATGGCAGAGAAGCGCATGTGGCCAACAATGTCCCCACTTCGACAGTTCCCCTCGTGTTCGCGAGAAATCATCTCCAAGGCCGAAAGGATTGATGTCGGTTGGAGTAGCTATTTCGACCTTGACCCGCCTAGGATGGGTGAGCTTTTGGGAATGCCCAAAGCCGGTCGTACTGTGTGTGGCCTTGTGGCCAAGTTTCCAAGAGTCGATGTTCAAGCCCAGGTCCAGCCGATGACACGATCAATGCTGAAAGTAGAACTAAGCATCACTCCCAACTTCGAGTGGGACGATGCCATCCATGGTGCTGCTGAGAGCTTCTGGATTATAGTTGAGGATTGTGATGGCGAAGATATTCTCCATCACGACACTTTCTTGCTACGAAAAGATTATGCTGAATCCGAGTCGAATGAGCATATTGTTGAGTTCACAGTTCCCATCACGGATCCTATGCCACCGAATTACTTTGTTTCGGTCATCTCAGATAGATGGATGCACTCTGAAACAAGACTGGCTGTACCATTCCACAAACTCATTTTACCTGAAAAGTTTCCTCCTCACACCGAGTTGCTTGAGCTCCAGCCTTTGCCTGTATCAGCCTTGAAGGTTGCCAGCTATGTGGGTTTATACCCGGGCTGGAAGCAGTTCAACCGTATCCAGACACAAACCTTCAACTCACTCTACAAGACAGATCAGAATGTGTTTGTTGGTGCCCCAACAGGTAGCGGTAAGACAGTCTGCGCCGAGTTTGCTTTGCTTCGTCACTGGTCGCAGCCTGACGCTGGCCGGGCTGTCTACATTGCCCCATTCCAGGAGCTTGTCGATGCCCAACTTCAAAATTGGCAGAAGAGACTGAGCCACTTGAATGGCGGCAAGGAGATTGTGAAGTTGACCGGTGAGACCGCAACGGATCTCAAACTTCTCGAGACCGGAGATCTGATTCTCGCGACACCAACCCAATGGGACGTTCTATCGAGACAGTGGAAGCGCCGGAAGAATGTGCAGAGTGTACAGTTGTTCATTGCTGATGAGATTCATCTTCTTGGAGGCCATCTCGGCTATGTTTACGAGATCATTGTGTCACGGATGCACTACATTCGCTCCCAGACGGAGCTTCCTCTTAGAATTGTGGCTCTAAGTGTCTCTCTGGCTAATGCTAGAGATATTGGGGAGTGGATTGACGCCAAAAAGCATGACATCTACAACTTCAGCCCCCATGTCCGGCCGGTGCCTCTTGAGCTTCATATCCAGTCCTTCTCGATCCCACATTTCCCATCGTTGATGCTGGCAATGGCTAAACCTACCTACGTAGCCATTACCCAAATGTCTCCTGACAAGCCAGCCATGATCTTTGTGCCCAGTCGAAAGCAGACCCGAGGTACTGCTCGAGATTTACTCGCTGCTTGTGTGGCAGATGATGACGAAGACCGTTTCCTGCATACCGATGTCGAACAAATGCGTCCCCTACTTGACCGGATTCACGAAGATGCTCTTGCCGAGGCGCTATCTCATGGTATTGGATATTACCACGAAGCCCTCAGTCAAAGCGACAAGAGAATCGTTAAACATCTTTATGATAATGGAGCCATTCAGGTCCTTGTGGCATCTCGTGATGTCTGCTGGGAACTGACTAGCACCGCCCACCTTGTCATTGTCATGGGTACCCAGTACTTTGAAGGCCGCGAGCATCGATACGTTGATTATCCTCTTAGTGAGGTGTTGCAGATGTTTGGCAAGTCACTGCGTCCGTCCAAGGATGGACGTGGTCGAGGCGTGCTTATGCTACCTCAGGTCAAGCGGGAGTACTACAAGAAATTCCTGAATGAGGCGTTGCCCGTAGAGTCGCACCTGCACAATTATCTCCACGACGCCTTCGTCACCGAAATCAGTACCAAGATGATTGAGTCGGGTGATGACGCGATCAACTGGACAACATTCACTTACTTCTATCGGCGACTCCTTGGGAACCCGAGTTACTATAGCTTAACGAGCACAACTCACGAAGGCCTAAGCAATTACATGTCCGATTTAGTGGAGACTACATTGAAGGAGTTGGGCGAATCGAAGATTATTGAATTCGATGAGGAAGACGGTTCCGCCACCCCGCAGAATGCCGCTATGATTGCCGCATACTACAATATTTCTTACATCACGATGCAAACATTCTTACTGTCTCTCAGTGCTCGTACAAAGCTCAAGGGCATTCTTGAGATTGTCACATCCGCAACCGAATTCGAAGCTATTCAAGTTCGGCGTCATGAGGATAGTCTACTACGACGCATTTACGAACGTATTCCTGTAAAAATGGCTCAACCTGTTTTCGACTCCCCCCATTTCAAGGCTTTCGTTTTGCTTCAAGCACACTTTTCTCGGATGCAGCTTCCTATTGATTTAGCAAAGGATCAGGAGCTTCTGATTTCGAAGATTCTTAGTCTGCTCAGTGCCATGGTTGATATTCTTTCATCCGACGGTCATCTCAATGCCATGAACGCCATGGAGATGTCACAGATGGTGGTTCAAGGCATGTGGGATAGAGACAGTCCTCTCAAGCAGATTCCGCACTTCTCGCCAGAGGTGGTGAAGGTAGCAAACGACTTCGGGTAAGTAGAAGAGGTCGCCAAACCAATAGACCAACCCCCTTATCTTAACTAAACTCAACTCAAGTATACTAATAACCTTCTTAGAATCAAGGACATATTCGACTTCATGGAGGGCATGAATCCAGAGGAAAACACAGATTACAACAATCTTGTGAAGCGGATGGGTCTTTCACAGAATCAGCTAGCACAAGCGGCCAACTTCACAAACGACAAGTACCCCGACTTGGAGCTTGAGCATGAGATTCTTGAAGCGGATGAAATCAGAGCGGGAGAGCCTGCTCATCTTAGCATCAAGATTACGCGAAATCTTGAAGAGGAGGATGGTGAACACGACGCAACAGTACACGCACCCTTCTACCCAACGAAAAAGATGGAGAATTGGTGGCTGGTGGTTGGTGACGATAAAACACGAAATCTTTTGGCCATCAAGCGGGTCACAATTGGCCGCGAGCTGAGCGTGCGCCTCGAGTACACTGTGGCGACGCCGGGCGAGCACAATCTTAAGTTGTTCTTAATGAGTGATAGTTATGTGGGAGTGGATCAGGAGAGGGAGTTCTCAGTGACTGCAGCGGAAAGCATGGACGTTGACTCAGACGAGGAGGAGTCAGATGAGGACGATGAATAAGGATGGGTGTACTTTGTTCTGGGTTCACTTCCTGCGATGACGGTTGTGTACAGTATTACCAGCTACGATAAGGAATCTACGGGTGTCTTTTTTCTTACTCAAATCTATCAAATGATCTCGTGACACGAGGTAAATGAACTCACAGAAATTCCCTCTCTGTGTTATGTTATCCGGGTTAATGAACAGTTGTGAAAAAGTATGGCGGTGTAACAGCGGCTTCGAAGGCCCGAAGTAGTTGGTGAGACTGGGTGTGTCAACCCAGGCCAAAGTATGGGCCAAAACACAGAATCAGGGCGCGGAGAAGCCTCTCACATAGGCCAATGCGAATGAGACGAGAAAAGTTGGCTGGCTAGATGGAGTTTCCATGATGGGGTACGGCATTGGCTGATTGGCTCTTGTTGTCTTGCCCCGAGGCTGCATAAATGCCTGGCCTGTCTCGTCCCAGCTCGCTCTCGCCTGGTTGTCGAACCGCGCTTCATTCCCACTATCCCGGTCACGTGACCGGCCATTCTGGTGACGTTTGACGTGTTTCCCTGTACTCGTAGTCGCTATTCCTCGCTCCAGTGTTTTTCCTCTCATCACCACCCACATCTTAGCACAATACGGGCGAAGCTGGGACCCATCACCTGCGCACTCCATCCTCACAGCCTTCGTTCTTATCACGCAACACGCTTTGCGATTCCATTGAACACGGCGTACGCGCTTCGCAACGCGTCCGACCCGTTATTTCCAAGACGTTTTCTTCTGCGTCTTGTCAGCTTTCGCGTTGCTACTGATTCCCCGAATACTTAAAGTCCGCATATTGCGCATCGCGATCCAGTGTTCGCAATGGCCGACACGCCCAATGAGAAGCCCGAGGCTACCACGCCTACCGCAAGCGCTGAAGACAACCCTATTGTCGAGGACAAGGCTGGCATTGATGGCGAATTGACTCCCAAGGACGATGCCAAGACTGAGGATGATGCTCCCAAGAACACTGAGGATGGTAAGTCTCAATCGATTACAAGCCGCGCACTTTGCGCATTTTCTGGTTCGCATGTCTACGCGTCTGCGATCAAGATGGAATTGACCTGTTTAATTTCCTCCGGGTGCAGTCACCCTATCAGCAAATTTGCGCTAACGTTAATACGAACTAGAATCTAAGGAGTCCGGGAGTGCAGAAAAGCCCGCAGAAGACTCTGCTGAGAAACCCGATGAAGACGTCGAGATGAAAGAAACCAACGACACGGCCGCTGCTGGAGATGAAGCTGATGTTACCGCCGAGGTTGTGGAAACTCCCGCAGCCAAGGGAAAAGGTCGCCGCAAGTCAACGGTGGGAGAGTCCAAGGGCAAGACTTTGAGCAAGAAAGCATCCAAAGCCCGCCTCACTCATATCGATGCTCAACCAGGCGATCAGTTTTTGGTCAAGCTCAAGGGTTTCCCTGCATGGCCAGCCATCATCTGCGACGAGTCGATGCTGCCTAGCGCGTTGATCAATAGTCGTCCAGTCTCAGCGGCACGCCCTGATGGCTCATATAATGAACCCTACGCCGAGGGCGGCAAGCGAGTACATGACAGAAGTTTCCCCGTCATGTACTTACATACCAATGAATTGTGAGAGCCAGCCGACATGTGTTTATGGTAAATGCGCTTGCTAACAACTGTTCCTACAGTGGATGGATTGCCAACACTGCCCTCTCTGAGCTCAGTGCCGAAAAAGCTAAAGACACGATTGCAGAAAAGATGCGCAAGGACCTCCGAGCAGCGTTCGAATTAGCTGCTGAAGATCATTCTATCGAGCACTACAAGGATATTCTCCAGAGCTTTCAGGACGAATTAACTGCTCAAGAAGAAGCCAAAAAAGAGGCCCTAGCAACACCCAAGAAATCGAAGAAAGGGAAAGCGAAGGTCAGCGATGATGACGACGTGGAGATGGCAGATGTGGACGAAGTTCCCAAGTCCAAGTCCAAGAAGCGAAAAGCTGAGGAGGAAATCAACGTGAGTGACCTTACCAGATCAGCCAGATGGCTGCCGAATTCGAGCTAATAAATGCGCCATTAGACACCCCAGCGATCTGAGTCTGTCAAGAAACCCAAGATCAAGCTCAACACATCAACTACACCAAAAGCGACTAATGGAGCTGCAACACCAAAGGGCAAGGATGCATCTGCAGCCAAGGCAACCAAGTCCAAGGGCAAGAAGGGCAAAGAGGTCGTCGAAAAGAAGACAGAGATTCCCAAGGAGCTTAAATTGACCCCAGAAGAGCGACATGCTCGCAAGGAGGCATGTTTTCACTTAACTTGATTGGGAGAATTTGAATCTAATGCGTTTAACAGAAAGAGGTTTTGTACCTCCGTCACAAGCTTCAGCGTGGTCTCTTGACCCGGGAGCAACTGCCTCGAGAGGACGAAATGGATTCCATGTCAAACTTCATCGCGCTGCTCGAGAACTTCAACGATCTCGAGGTTTCCATCATTCGATCCACGAAGATAAACAAGGTTCTCAAGGCAATCATGAAACTCGACTCAGTTCCCCGAGAAGAAGAATTCAACTTCAAGAAGAGATCTCAGTCTCTGCTCGACAAGTGGAACAAACTCCTTGCCACTGACGGTACACCCGCGGCCGCCAACGGCGTCAACGGTGCTACCGATTCCCATGACGGCGAGAAGAAAACGGGAACAAACGGTGTCAAGGCTTCTGGGGACGCCCCCAAGAAGTCGACAAAGGCTACAAAGGCAGCGTCTGAAGATGCAGAGACCAAAGATAAGGTTGTTGAGACTGAGGCAAAGAATGCAGAGGAAGCCGATAAGGAGGGTGAGAAAGCTGAGGATGATGCAGTAAGTTTATAAAAATCTCCTTAAGCTTAATCATCCTGTAACTATCTTGAGTCATCTGCTAAATTATGATTCTAGCCTCCAGCCGAACAAGAGACTGCTGTAGCCGCAGAGTGAAGGTCGAAGTAGATGAATTGTTTTGGGCGACCGCGTTTCCTTCTCAGGATCTAGCTTCGATAATCCGGGCAGGGACCTGTCAATACGTCTCTTTTTGGCTTTTCTCATTTCTTTGCTGTGTGGCGCATAGGGCACGGTTCTCGTTATTGTTAGTTATTTCTTGCTGCTCTTCTTTATTTTCTATAAAATATGGGGCCACGGTATGCTCTTCGAAGTTTTGATGTATGAATATCTCGCCATGAACGGCGACCGAATCGGAAGCGTGGCATCTGGAAGATGCTGCCCAATTAGCGGCTGTTGATATACGTTCTTTCTTCGGTCTGCCGGGATCTACGAGCACGACTGGTGCATGGAGTGAAGCGACGCGGAGGGAGTGCAAATTTACAGAGAGTCCTGTTGTGTCGGACTCGTGGGGTGAGGCACCTGGGTGAAGCAAAAACAGATGAGATGTCTGGGATGCGGTGGTCGATATGATGGCGGGGGTTGACAATGGGTTTCTATTACACTCTGATTGCGTTGGTTTCGGACTGCAGGAAATAGCAGCCGGGAGGAAGCATTTTGCAATAAAAAGATATTCAATGGTACTGATTTGTTCATGAAGAAGGAATGAGAACATACTACTATGATGATGATTCGCTTTGATGCCAACAAGTTGAAAATGGATAATTAAATGAAGGCATCAAAGGGGTACAGTGTGGCTTGACGGTTTAAGCACTGTATTCGGATACGCGTCACGCAGTCGTTCAAGCGCGTTCATTTCGGGCTATTTGCAGAGAACACTGATTGTCAAAGCAATGATTGCTATGACAGCCCACCTTGGCCCAACAGGAAAATGACGGGAGAAGACGATAGACAAGGTGTATTCACCCAGGAAGATCACCAGGTGAGATGATGATTCTTCAAGTGTCGATGTGCAGGGTAATAACCCAGTGTGTGTGGCTCCCAGGTAGCCTTCATCTTCAACCCCGATGCCGATGGCGAAGCCCAACAGGATCGCGCACCCAAGCGCCGGCGCGTATCCAGACAGGCTTCCAAAAAGGACGGCACAGAATCATCGGATCGCCTATTTGTGCCGCTCTTGAACGGGGCAGAAAAGCCCGAGTGTGTCGCGCTTCGCCAGCAGCTTTTTGAAAACGGCTGGTCAAAAATCGATGGCCGTATCCAGGTATGTGAAGCTCCCTAAATTGCTGCTACCCTACAGCTATCATTGTTGCTGTTTTTCGGTGGTTCTTTTTTTGGTGGTGGGTTAACTAACAACACTGTCCATTGTTCTGGTCTAGACAACATTGAGAAACTCCAATTCCGCAACGCTCCAGCAAGTGTCAGCGTTTGTTAGTGAGGCAAACTCAGCATGGTGAGAGACTAAAAATCATCCATAAATGACTAAAGAGGGTCTTTGTTGACACTTTTCCCCACAGCGGTGAACAAATTCCAGCAGCATTCATCATCACGGGGCCCAACATTGCGTCACAGGATTTGCTCTTTGAGCAGCTTTCAGAAACGTTGCAACGGTCTGCGCTGAGCAAGTTTGTCAGACTACGATCCTCAGATGCTGCCACGCTAAAGGCCGCGCTTAAAAAAACGATCCGGGATGCTACGGCAAGGACGTTTGAGCATGGCGGTGACGATGACGGTGATGAGGATGATGATGCCTTACAGGTCGGGCAGGGTCAAGACGTAAGTAGATTATGCACTTGGTGATGATGACTTGGAGATCATACTAATGGTGTCTCTAGGGTCGAAGGTATCTGGACTATGATCTCGAGGCGCTGCAGGCATTCACCAAATCCCAAAAGTGTGACCATGTTTTCGTGGCATTCCAGGACAGCGAGGGATTCGACAGCAGTCTCCTATCCGATTTAATCACTCTCTTCAAGTAAGTTTGTTCCCCGCCTAACCCATCTCCAATGTAGAGTGCTCTCTACTAACAAACTACGCCACAGTTCCTGGAGACCAAGGATACCATTCACCCTACTCTTCGGCATTGCCACCTCCGTTGACCTCCTACAAGCGCGGCTGCTGAAATCGGCATGTCGACTCATCTACGGGGCTCAGTTTGACGTTGTGCAGACGGACACCATCTTAGAAAGCGTTTTTAGAGGCGCCGTAGCGGCCAGCGATGTCTCACTGAGGCTTGGTGCACCGCTTCTCAGGGCTATGCTGGATCGCCAACATGACCAAGTGGCGGGTATCCAGGCGTTTATAAAGTCGGTGAAGGTAAAAAAGAAAATCCAAAATCAATGCAACCCTTAAATCCATTGGGTGAAAAAAAAAACCTTGGCTGTGAGATAGCTAACTAACGTATACTAGTATGCCTACATGTGCCATTTCTATGCCAATCCACTCAGCGTGCTGTTATCCTCCGAGGCCGGCGAGGGAACACTCTTACAGCCAGAGCATCTGGAGGCCATACGAAACCTGCCGTCGTTTCGGTTTCATGTCGAATCTTCTGTTGACCGTGGTACTGCCGAGACTCTACAGCATGCCAGGACTATCATCGAAGATGATGAGTATCTGCGGGACAGAGTCCAAGTCAGTACTAATTACCGCCAGCAGTGGATAGACCATCATTTGCGCTTGTTGTTGGTTTTGGAATCCACAGGGGCGATGCAATCTACTTTTCCAAGGGCTTATGTAGACATGATGGCTATGAAACCTGTTCAGTTTACGGGAAGCTCAGGTCTTGTGGAATGCATCCGCCGAATTAACATCGAATCACTTCCCAGCACACTGAGCCGAATAATCTCTGTATTCCGAGAGGGCGAGGCGAGCCTCCACCTGGGCGGGGCTACCGCAGATGGCGATGTTGTGCTGTGTGCATCGCTGGAGCAGCAGCTTGCGATGCTCGAGAAACTAAAGCAAGAGGCTGAACTCGCTGGCATCACGCTGCGTAGCAAGTACAGCGGACAAAACAAAGTGATGCGCACAACGGTCATCGCACAGAGGGTCCAGCTCAGCCGAGACTCCGCCGCCCTCCGTGACGAGGACAAGCAGCTCACGGAGATTGTGGACGCCGTTACGGAGCTGCTGACATCGCATTTTGAAGAAGACGCGATCGCCGGGGACCTATTCCTGTCAGAGAGCTGGATCTACGACTCGCGCTCGCCCCTACGTGACATCTTCGTGCCCCGGCCGCGAGCTGTGTTTGAGCGCAGTCTGGCAAGCCCGCACGACTACCTCTCCTGCACCTGCTGCACGAGCATCAACACCGCCGATGAAGACGGCCCTGGGCTACAGGCTACACTCCCAGCTACATCTATTCTATACCACATGTATCTCGAGACTGGCAGCCTCATCAACGTCGCAGATCTCTGGTCCGCCTTTTACAGCCTAGTGGCGGAAGAGGCGGAAGAAGGAGTTGATGAGCGCAAGGTATTGGCTATGTTCTACCGCGGTCTGGCCGAGCTGCGAGCTCTCGGGTTTGTGAAGGGGAGCAGAAGAAAGGCTGACCACATTGCCAAGGTACGGTGGCTGTGAACAAAAGATATGTAAATAGGCTATCTAACAAACAAAAAGCCAATGACAATGTTTGCGTGAGTGGGGGAGGGTGATGCTTGTAAGATAATGTACACTTTTGAGGGCTTTCTTTTTGGCCTCTTTTATCAGCGTTATTTACTTGCATTTTAATACACGAATCATATCAAGCGAGCTATGTATATAATCCATGGCGAGAAAAAAAAAACTGCTGCTGTCAGCATCACGTACGAGTCAACGGCCCTAACAAATTGGACGAGGGTGATGAAGGTGGAGGGGGTGGGGATGGGCTCAATTTTTCTCTGGTATGTGACGATGCAATTAACATGACCATAAGGCTTTGCCGATTGGCTCTTTTGGGTTCTCTTGAGAAAAGACACCCAGCAAACCATGGCGAAAGAAATTTCATCTGAAACGAAGACGAGTAGAGACAGTGACAAGAAGACTTGTGTGTGTACGTAGCAAAGCTTCACCTCTGCAAAGAACCCACATTGATTTGTTTCAGTCAAATCTCTCTGATGGCCCGGGTTACCCTATCATGTTTTCACCGCCCACCACTACCATCATCTTTCATGGATGTATGTATATATACGTACCAGATCCGAGATACTACCAATGTAATGTAATAAGTGTGCACAAGTGCATGCCAACTCGTCTGCAGTATTATACATAGGGCAAGATTAATAGATGTTTGGCTGCAGCTTTTTTACATGCGGTACTGCTTGCATGAATCACATAACACAGAGACAGAACAAGATGCAGAGGAGCAAAAAACACAAGGTTAGAGAAGAGCAAAAGTTAAATTAGGTCGGATTTCAGGAGTTTCAGGGGAGGGGGGGTCTCGCTTGTCGAAGTCCAGTCAGAACATATCCTCTACCTGCCGGAAATAAATCAGCCGACCGCTTTTCTACAACGAAGAAGGCTTTTGCATGTAATTAACACACTACTGTGCAGGCAGTAATACTACCTCCAAACAAGACAAACCAAATAGGAGATAGTGAGTTTCATTGTGTTTGGTTTGGCTGGCCCGTGAGCTGTTGGCCAGTGCCAAACGCCAAGGCAAATCACTGACAATGTACGGATACAGGGTTGCGGATACAGGGTTGCGGATACAAACAAACAAACAAACAAATAAACAAAAAGCATCCGGCTACAAACGAAAGCATCCGGTTACAAACAGAATCAGGAGGAGTCACTCGGACCCTCGACAGTTCGAGGTATGAACGCATCGGGATTTACGGGGGATATGAAGACAGGGAATAGAGAACTCAACAGCAGCTTAGCATCAATGTAAATTAATCTTGGAGCGACGGTGACACCCGAACATTTGACGCCAGTGCACACGCCAAAAGGGAGCGAGCGCGGAGAACGGGGGGATAACGGCCCACGAGGGAAGAGGGTACGACGATCGTCAAATCTGCAACGAAAAAAGAAAAAAAAAACTCCAACATCGTACACAGCAATCTCCTATTTAATTCAAGTAAAGTTCATCAGCGGAGAAAAAGACGGATGAATATAATGTGTTTGTCGTAGCAAAGTTATGTGCAAAGTGCGTGCTTGTTCCTACTCAACACTCGAGTATAGCATGCATGTACAGCGGATAATGCTCCGCTTCTAGAAGGGGAGATGATACTTCATTTTATGGTTGCTTGTGATCATATTCAACAGTTCTGCTGCTGCCGGTGAGGAACCATAACGACCACAAAAGAATTATAGCTTCATCTCCGGCATCACAGACAGCTTGCACTGGTGTTGGCCAGCCACGTGTCCACATCGAGTCGTGACGAAAAGAGCCGTTGGCCTCGTGCGGATGAGACGAACAGATATGGAGGAGCGGCCTTGCGACGGAATGAAATGAACAACACATGGTTGGCCGTGTCTTAAATGTTCCAGTATAGGGACTGCGTGCTGGGGATGCGATTGGGGGCGAGGGCCGGCAGTAGAAGCTTCCGTTGGTGTTCCGAACCTTGGAGAGCCCTTCCATGGACGGACTGCTAAGCCCCGAGGCAAGACGGGCAATTAAACATGCACACTGTGGGGGTTATTGGTTGGTTTGGCTTCACCCCACCAAGTTAAATGTACACGTTAGAACCCAAACACGCACATCACATCCTATCACAGTCATATCGGTACGTACTCTGGTCCAAGGTTTCGGGATATCCGAACGGCGCCACACGGATGGGATCGTCGGGAATGATGGGATAGCAGAATACTGCATGTACTATGGTAATAGCAGTCAATTCCCCTCCACTCTCCCCACAGAAGCTGGCGAACATTTCTTGGTTGAGATTTATCAGTGAAAGGGGGCGGGGCACGATGGAGTTCTTGATTTACGGATATGCATAGCGGAGATGCACGGCGACGACGCCGCAGCACTGAGAGGTTTTGAATTAAAACTGCCCCATCTTTAATTTGGGGGTCTTGGGGAAAGAAAGCCAACTTGTCAGCTTGAATGTGATCCGGCAGTCGGTGGTTTGTGTGTTTCATGGCTGATTGATACTGCATGAGGCATGATTGGGGGTTTACGCAAGGGAGAGACGGCAGGAGGGGGGGGACAGACTCGGAAGAGCTCGGCTACCGTCCCTTGCGTGCGAGAGCCGGATGCCGGGGAACCGGACGACGACAGCGGCATTGGCAACGGCAGTGGCAGAAGTAGAAGCGTAAAGCCAAGAGCTCGTTCATGCAACATTTGCCAAGATAAGAACGCAATAATGAAGGCTATCAGGTCTTGTGCTGGCTATTTCTGAGTCAAGAGAGTCATCGGCCGCGCAACTTTGTTATTTTTGTTGTGTGCGCTGTTGCTAGGCAAATGTGGCGAGGCAGAGACACATCTCACCTCTAATGCGGCAGCCCAAGACCAACAGATTGTCGCCATTTGCAGCTGCCCGCCTCGCACAACGGATAGGGGCTCGATGAGTGCTGAATCCATCTGCTGTCAGTGCAGTGTGCATTGCGTCGCATTGCAGTGCTGCTGGGAACGTACGATGTAATTGCTGCAAGTTGGCCACTGTACAGTACAGTAGTTAGTGAGCAAATATAGACAACCCACACATAAGGAGTATGAGAAGTGTGTTTGAGAGATAGACCTTGACCGGGGGGGTAGATCCTCGGTCAGGGACTCAGGGCTCATCTCTCAGGCTCGCTCACCTCACCCGGGTGTGGCGGTGGGGCAAGTTGACCGTTCCATTCTCCATCTCCATGCTCCACAAAGATTTGCGGGCAAATTACCACGCAGTGCTACCTGGACAGTGCTTATCCAACAGTCTGCTTGGTATGCACAATATTGGTACTACCGGTACAAAGCATCATCCATCAGGGACTGATTTGTGAAGGAGCTTTGGCCAACGCCAAAGCTGGCATGTGGTTTGAGGCAAAAGAAAAAAAAAATGCGCACATCACTGCGCAACAGCATGGGAATATGTGATACGCCGGATTTAGGGCAGCGTGCAGAGTACCTGTACCTATGTACAACGCACAAGTCTGGGGAACAGAAAGGGAGCACTGGGAGCACTGAGCTCGAGCCCCAACATGATCGATGGCGATGAAGAGCACATGGCGTCCGACTACCGAGTGATATTTGCCGATAGCCAGTTGTGATAGTAGATAGTTTGTCCTAACAAGGCGCGTGCGCCATTCCATGCGTCCGTCCAAAGGGATATAGACCGTAAACCTTGGGTATTTTGGGTTTGGAGTGGCAATAAAAGAGAAACATTGGGCAACGGCCAGGGAAGCTCAAGAAAGCCCAGGTGTGCCAAACAACAGAGTCGGACCCGGACGCTTGGTAACGCTTGTTCGTTAGTAACGCTTATTTTGCTAGGCGTGGACAGAGATGAGCGTTGATTTCAGGGAGCAGAAAGGAACGCAAAAGAGCCACCAACCATGACGATGACAGAATCTGACGACAGCCGAGACATCCCCAAACATAGGCGAACTTGGCATGCTGCCAAGGCTGTGTATCTGCTCTCTCTGCAGGCGCTGAAAGGAGTGCTGAAAGGCAGTCCAGGCCCCATTCCAGCCACCCACGGTCCAATGTCTTGCCTATTTTCTGCCCACCGCTGGATTGAGCCGCGGCCTCCAAGACCTGACTGGCTGATGCGGCCAATCCTGCTGAGAGGAGGGGTTGCTGGCAGATCACCTACTGTGTGTAGGCCTATGACTGTAGTGTGCCGCTGTAGGCTTTCCAGAGTTGGTTGTTGTACGAAGCATCCATGGGGCCATTCCTGTCTGTGCTGCCAACATTGCCAGCAGCTGCCGCTGTGGTTTTTACACAAACGTGCAGGCACGCCAGAGCCACCAAACGAGCCCTAAGCCAAACGAAACATCCACTCTATTAAGACGGCACGGAGGTTAAAAAAAGAACTGATCTGCTGCTCCCAGTATGTTCCCGTCTGATTATCATCATCATCATCATCATCATCATCATCATTTGCGCCTCACCACGCTCTCAGCCTCGGCGCCCGCACCAGCGTACCCGTCATTCTCCAATACCTCCACCTCCTTGTGCAAAGCCCCGGGCGGGAGGACAGACAACACCAGTGAGCAGCCAGTGCAGCGAACCGCAAGGCCACGCGGGATTGTCTCGCTGGTTCCCGGTCCGGCGTCTGAGAGACTGTGCGAATGTCTCTCCTTTGACCTTTAGACCAGTGACTGGCACTCGCTGCGCCTCGGGAAGAGGAGACAGTGTAGGGAAGTGGGAGGCTCTCCGACGTGCCCACGTAGCTCGCAAAGGGAACAGACTCCAAGGGGTGGAGGGAGAGGTCTGAGAAAGAGGCACTGGAGGGAACAGGGCCTGGCGTTGGATTGGACTGGGAGGTGGTCGCCTTTTAGCAATGTCTCACTTCAAGCGTTGAAGTGTCTGCGTAGTGTCTGCGTCCGTCGCATAACGAGTTGCCCCCCGCCATGGATACGTTGGAACAAGGCTCTAGAGTCCTGGAATCAGCGCCCGGAGCAGCTAAACAGCCGCCCTGGTTCAGTCGTCAGAGGCCCAGAGCCCTGTCGACGTCGTAGTCGTTTAGCACTCGTGGTGATTAAAGGGTCTTCAGAGCACAAATGCAGTATAACGGCTATCGCTGAAGGTTGTATCGTTTTGGATCGTTTGGAGGGAGGAGATTGAGTGCCACCTCAGCTTAGGTGGTAAACTTCTACTAAGACAAACAGCAAGAAGGATGATACCTGCTTTGTGATATACGTAGCAGCAGTTGGGGAGCAAGTGCACCCACGCCCTCGCTCTTGCTGCAGAGTACCTCCTCTGAGCAGCTCCTGCGTTGACATACGCTCCTGGCAGCAAGAATCAACAGGCTCTTGCTGTTGGATCGTACCTGTCTGGGTCCAACGTGCAGGTAAACCACCCAATCTCAATTGCTAGACAGTACCTCACAGGCATCACAAACATCACAAACATCCTCTAAAGCATCAACCAGGTGGCTCACTAAACCCCCGCTGGGTATCTGAATCCAATACCACACCCACTGGCTTCACCCTCCGCTCGCTGCTCTCCTTGGCCTCAAGCCCGAAGCTCATGCCATGCCATCATCACCCACAGCGCCCAGCAGCGCCTGCGCCGCGTGCGCTGTTGCCGGCGGCTACCCAAGCCGGCGGGCCCCTTCTAAGACATCGCAGTTTCGGAGCCTTGCCCAGAGTGGAAGCCAACGGCGTGGTTGGTGGGGTCGAGGAGGAGCCCGCCAGCAGCAGCCAGAGTCAGAGCCAGAGACAGAAAGACAACGCGATGGACAAGGCGGCTGAAAAAAGGGTCTTGGGTTGAGACTCTTGCTGGGATGGTTTCCGCGCACCGCGGGCAACTGGCTAGGGGTGACGGAGTGCCGCGAAACAGTGCCTACTATACGACTAATAAGATGTGGCTGCTTTGGTGTGCTCGAGATATCACTCCTATAACTACCCATAGCGACCACCTCTCCCACAGACTATATTAGCCGCCGCATCCATCCAACCTCCTGACATTCAACCAACCAACCAACCAACCCACTACACTCAACTAGCCTGCCAGCTAACTCCAACCCACGTTTTAACTACTCTGGATATATTAATCCAGCATTCGCAACCTATCTCCCAAACATTTACCGCCAAGATCAACTTTTCTGCTATTGTCGATATACTCAGTAGTATATAGCAACCCAAACAACTAAAGCGTCATTTCAGTGCTCTGCTGGTACCTCACCTTTCGCACAGCAAAGTTTCACTAGCCTCGTGCACTCCGGCAAACCGTCTAAAACACACCAAATCCGGCAATAGTACCCAACTGTTCGGCTTTAAGCTTTCTTGCACATTCGTCAGACCCCACGGGTACATCAGTTTGTCTTTGGCAAACAAAACATCAGCATTCCCGAGGCCACGCTTGAAGGCCTCTTTTGGTGCCGCGCTGTTCATAAATAAGCAGCCTGTTTCGAGTGAAGCTTCCAAAGCAAGCACGCCAACCACCAACGTCACTAGCAGTTCACATCACTTAATTGTGATTGTCACCAATCGCATTTTATCAACCTCACATCACATCATCAATCCATCAAGATGAATCACCAAAGTCAGATGACTCCCCAGCCCCACCGGGAACATTTTATCCAACGTCGCTTGGCTTGCAATCCTGAGCTTGTTCGCAAGTTGGAGCAAATGGCCCTGCCACTATCACCTCTCGTTCAGTTGACGACCGGCACTGTCCATCAATATTTCCCCAGAACTGTTTTACAATTCTGGCTCTTGACAGATACCCAGCTTGAGGCTCTCGCACACTTTTACCACCAGCGCACCCCTTCACCATGGACTCTTCAGTACCCTTGCCCTATCGAGTGGAACTCCAACTTGCCGCTTGAGGAGAAGCGTCGCATGATGGGCCGCTTCATTGGCCTCCGCGGCTGCGAGTCTCCATCTATGCTCAAGACTGAGGAGGAGATCGCTCGTGAAGTACGTCTTGCCAGCGCTGACGAGGCGCTCTGGCGCCAAAAGATGCACCCCTGGCAAAACTGAACACGGTTTCCAACGGCGGCGTAGTCAGGTAAATGGCCTTACACGGCCTTGACCTGGCTGCAATTTTCTTTTAAACTGGAGGCTTTGGTCTGTTTTCAAGTTTTGGGAGTTTTACAGGGCATGTAGAGAAGCGATCTCATAAAGCGAACTGGTTGGCATTTTTTTTTGGGAGGGTTTGCATTTTTGGAGTTGACAAATACCATCATGGGCCGGCAGCATTGGATGGCGAGAGGGAAGACCGGAACAGGGCTGGTTGCAACGCTCCACGGCAGCACCAGTATGAGCATGAGAATATAGCATACTTATCCAATGAACAACAAGATTCTATATATATCGCAGTTTGACTCTTGTGACTGGGCTCATTCTTATAAAGCCATCTCTGATTTTAACACAGTTGTTGTTCTATAACCGCGTTAAAAGTTACAACAATGATCCCGTCATCTATATTGTAGTCTAATTCAATGTGGAGGTACACGACAACTGACTCTGATCGCGATGTAATGTATTGATGTGTTGAGCGTGTGTGTATGTGTGATTATATGCCTTCCTTTCCCCCTCTCTCTCCGAACACATCTACTTCCTCCCGAGTTACTTCTTGCCACCCTTCTTCTTCTTGCTGGGAGTGCCCTTGCTAGGGGTGTCTTTATTCGATAGAGCCTTGATCGGTGTCTCCTTCACAGGTATCTCTTTGCTCGGCGTGTCCACAACTGGTGTCTCGACGGCTGGCACTTCTACACTTGGTGCATTTACGACTGGTGTATCCACTAGAACGGTATCCTCCTCGCCGCTGCCCTTGGTAGAACCCTTCTCCGAATCGTCAAGCTCCTTCATGAAATCGGTCTGAATCTGTCCCCTCCGCTTTTCCCACCACTGCTTCTCAGATTCCGTCTGAGCCTGAACTTCACGAAGACGTTCGCGGAGCTTGGTGTTGCCGTAGATTTCGTGTGCAGATTGGAAAATGGTGGGACCCCAGTTTGGTGACAGAGCGTTGGCCTATATGATACCCGGTCAACAAAAGAGGAAGTAAAAATAGGGGGGGCTTGTTAGCGAGCCTTTCTTTCGGCATACCTCAGTTACAACGTCTCGCAGCTCCTCTTCCATCTCCTTCTCCGCACGTTCAAACCGTTGCCACAGGTCATCTCCTACGCTTCCCCGTTGCAGCAGCGCACTGCACGCTTGCTTGGCCGTCTTGATCTGAATCAGTCGCTCAATATCTTCCACCGCGCGCCTCAGAAGTGCCGCTTTGAGGATGCTGTCAGGGACCTGAGGCGACTTCTCGGACTCGTCCTCCGGGTCCATGTGCAGTAAGGAGAGATAAATATCCCGTTGAAGATGCGGGCCAAACCATGGTGCGAGGTTGGCACCTTCAGCTGTTATCGCGCAAGCAGAATAAATGTCAGCCTTTGTCTTCTCGAAACAGCGGTGCTCGTTGTGCTGGTCGCATATTCAAGGGAGAGGTGGGGGGAGGAGCGTGCAAACGAGATAAATATGTCAAGGAACGTACCAGCCTTGCGCTTCCGAGAGATGCGCGAGAAAGTCGTAAGAGCGCCGCCGAGGACGATGAGGTAGGCGAACGGAAGGACAAGGCCCCTCCAATCGATTGACAGCATTTTGGAAAGTGTTGATCACTTTGCTGCAATATTGTTAAGCTTTGCCTGTTGCTTGTGCAAAATTTCGTTTATCTCCTGAAGCACTTCGAAGCAGCGGAACAGAGAAGGAGGCCACAGATATAAAGGAGAGGCTGCCGGTGGTAGTGACGTTTGGCTCGGGTGTGAGCTTGTGGGTGAAGTTGAAATGGCCGCCGTTATCGACACGTCGCACACATGTCAACTTTTAGCAGCGTTTTGCGGATGTCTGCTGCGAATGGACAGATCACCACACCCCTGCTTACACCCCTCCGGCATTGTGCTGTCCAAAACTCACAGGTACGTACTGTGCGGTTGTGGAAGACAGATTTCCATCTTAAGATTACATAATACAGCATTTTGCCGTACTATGTACCAGGCAGGTCGACGTCACATCTAACCTCGCAACGCCCGTGGCACAGGTGGCGAGAGCTGTGGCTGGAGGTTTAACTTCAGGCACCGTGGGGATGACGCTCTACCTCCTACGAGACCTCTATTTACCGTCATACCGCTGTACCAATTAACGCTGTGTCTGGCAAGCCTAGACTGTTACTCACAGTGGTGCCCTTAGCAGTAAGCTTTCATCTTCCACGTTCCGCAGCTCCGCTATGATTAAGCAAGCTCTCAATCTAGACCAGCACCAGCCCACCACCTGTTTCCATCTATCAGCATCCGCTTCTTCTCCCTTCCAGCATTGTTTGCACAGCACACGAGGCTGTGATTTGATAGGCACGACACAGCTTCCGACATAATAATCTTTCTCTCGACACACTCAAAGCGGCTTACCATCTTCTCCTAGACGTGCCCGCCTCGAGCAACCTCGACGCATAAAACACACCCCACCACACGCGCGAGCCCCTTCTCTACGTGGCCAACAGCCTCGACCACACCATGTTGCTGAGGCTCCGTGGGCCAGATGGCATGGTACGGCTGACGGTTGAGCTGACCACGACCTTTGGCGACTTGGGGAAGCAGGTGAGGTTCTAGCGTACCTAGAGACTGTTCATGAGTTGGAGTTAACGAGCAATGACCATAGCTGTTATCCCAGCTGCCTGCCACGGTCGACCCTACAACTATCACATTGTCAAACTCACCCAACGGCGGTGATTCGAAGAGGCTAGGAGATATTGCCAACTTCAAAGTCGGGCAGATTGGGTTAAAGTAGGCTGCATTCCTCCGCTCCTTGGCCTCCCCTCACAGGATATTTGATAAAATCCACCTTTGAGTTGTTCCCTGTTCAAGTGTTTGGTCTGACGGATTTAATAGACATGGCGATCTTATCTTTCTCCACTATCAACATGCAGATGCCGCAAACAACACTGCCAACGGTGATGCGATCCCTCCTGTTACTGCCGCTAGACTTAGCGGCAAACCTGTTTTGCCTACCGAGGACCTGCCAATAGCTCCGAAGCTCGAGCGAATATCAAAACCTTGGGAAGTTGTACGACAATCTGCGCTGGACGACCGATTAGATCGCTTAGATGGGAAAATCCCACGGGGAAAAGGCAGGATGTGTCGTCATGGCCCAAAAGGGATGTGTGACTATTGCCAACCCCAAGACCCCTTCGATCCGGTCTATCTCGCCGAGAAGAAGATAAAGTACCCCTCCTTTCACTCCCATCTACGCAAAATAAACTCTGCCACAAACAAACCTGAGCTTGGTAGCTCTTATATACCTCCCTTGGTTGAACCCTATTATCGAGTTATGCACGACTGCCCAGCCGGCCACCCGCCATGGCCAGAAGGTATCTGCACAAAATGCCAGCCTAGCGCAATCACACTCAACCCACAAACATTCCGTATGATCGATCACGTTGAATTTGCCTCACCCTCAATTATCGACAACTTTATTGACACTTGGCGAAAAACCGGTGCTCAGCGCATAGGTTACCTGTACGGAAAGTATACCGAGTACACTGAGGTTCCATTAGGCGTCAAGGCCATAGTTGAGGCTATCTATGAGCCTCCACAAGTCGATGAGATTGATGGTATTACTTCGAAACCCTGGGAAAACCAGAAGGATGTTGATGAGGTAGCAAAACTCTGTGGATTGGAACCGGTTGGCATCATTTGGACAGACTTGCTTGATTCAGGCCGTGGTGATGGCTCAGTTGTATGCAAACGCCATGCTGACTCATACTTTCTATCTGCTCTTGAGATATGCTTCTCGTCGAGGCTCCAGGCAAAGCACCCAAAGGCCTCTAAATGGTGCGACACTGGCCGGTTTGGTTCTAATTTTGTAACCTGTGTCATATCTGGAAACGAGGATGGTGAGATTTCAATATCGTCTTATCAGATGTCAAATGAATCCGTCGAAATGGTACGAGCCGATATTGTTGAGCCGTCAGCAGACCCCAATGCTATGCTTGTTCGCAGCGAGGAGGAAGATGATGGCTCCGTCAGCCGCACAAGATACATCCCGGAGGTCTTTTATCGCAAGGTAAACGAGCACGGGGCCAATGTTCAGGAGAATGCGAAGCCAGCTTTCCCAGTTGAATATCTTTTTGTTACTCTAACACATGGCTTCCCCGCGGAGCCCAAACCGATTTTCACCCAGACAGGATTCCCCATCGAGAACCGAGAGTATATCGGCGAGAGCCAAGAGCACTCTGCATTGGCCAAGACTTTGAACTTTCGATCAGGTCAGCGGCCGAGCGAGAATGCTCAAGAGATATCCAACTTCCATGTCCTTTGCTTTATTCACCAAATGGGCATATTATCAAAGGTTTGCAATTACCCAACCAACCCACCAATCTATTTTAGTTTGGCCTATTCCCTAGTCAGGATGATCCAAGCAACAGTCTGCTGATATGTGTCTACTTATGTGTATTAGGACGAGGAATCCCTCCTATGCCGTGTCGCTACGCAGCATGATCTCGCCGATTCATTCCAACTTCGCTCTACAGAGGGTTGGCAGACACTTCAAGCCATTCTGAAATCGACCGGTGAGAGAATCCCCAAGCGTTCGCGAGGGCACGATGACGTTTCAGCCAAGTCATCATCTTCCTCTTTTTCTTCCTCTTCTTCATCGCTTCTTAATCACCTGCCTGTTCGCGACTCGGGTGAGCCACTTGCTAAAAGGTTTGCTGCCTTCAGGCTGAACGAACGGCGTGCCTCGAGCAAATAGCTAGATCCCAACTCGATTATAAAATGATATAAACCCTCCCGCTGAATTTATAATATGCCGTTGGGGGTCCATCGAAATTACGGGGCACATTTGGTGTACTGAATAGGCAAAGGGATCCGAGAACGGAGAGGAGGAACCTGAGGCAATGCGGCAGGGGTGGCATTTTTATAGTATTGCTGTTGACCGCGTGTGTGTGGAGGTGCGTTTGCCATGACCAAACAGACAAAAAACCGACCGCAAGGGGATCGATCAACTGCATAGGGAAAAGCAATCTGGACATTTGAATCTCGATAGCCCGTTTTATAGCATAATAGCCTCACTGGGCTAAGGCTATGAGGAACCCTAGGAGCACAGTAGCATGGATAAATCATGGAGAATTGTGTTTGACAAATGCTTAAAAAAGGGATAACTTTTTCTTCTTCATGCCATTCCATACTCCATCTATCTACACTAAATTTAATGTAGAAAAAGCAAAATCTGCACCAGATCATGGCCTCCACCTTCCACCCCTTTGCCAAAACCATGACAATGAATCAACCCCATTGCGTTCGCTTCGCTTCGACAAAACGCCCAGTCTACCGCCTCCCAACAATATCCTCAAGACGCTCACGGTCTAAATCAATGACCCTAAACCAAGAGTATAGGATTATAGAAAAGAGAAAAGAAAATTACAAGACAGAAAAGAGTTAGAATTAGAAACGCCAGCTTCGTTCATTTTCCAGAGGTATCCCAAAGGATTTAGCCGAGCAGAAAGCGGATGCAGTGCTCAGCATGGGTATCTTTTGTATGTTGTCTGGGCTGCACTTATAGCGGCTTGCCGCCAAGGAAGTCGGACCACCGGCGAACCTCAGAGGGAATGCCCTTTTCACGAGGAAGCTTCTCGTTCATGCATTGAGCAAAGAGAATTGCAGTCTGTAACTAGGTTAGAAAAACCGCGCTTGAGAATGTAAAGGGGGCGAGAAGGGGTTACGTACCTTGGGCTCCATGAATAGAGGCACACCAAAATCGACAGCATTTCGGCGCATAACATAGTCGACATCCAGAGTCGTCTTACCACGGGCCTTAGCTAGGTTGAATACACCGCGGATGTCGTACTTCTGGAACACTTCTCGAAGAGCTCGTTTGTCCTCGGTGGGGAACTCGATGACTTCAACCTCAACATTGTGCTTGCTGGTTGATTCTAAGAATTTCTTGACGTCGTTGCTCGCAGCATACATCTTGTAGCCGAGAGGGGCCACGAAGTCAGCGACCTGTGTCAACCACTTCTCGTTGACCTCACCACCAAACAGCAGGCCCTCACCAGGCTCAGGCATACGGAAGTTCATGGTGGACTGAAGAGAGGACCAGTACGCCTCGACCAAGTCCTTACCAAAACACGCAATCTCACCAGTAGAAGACATCTCGACGCCAAGGAATGGATCAGCGCCAGCGAGACGAGTCCAAGAGAATTGAGGGACCTTGGTGGCGACATAATCTCGCTTGACAGCCATGAGATCGGTAGCTTCGGGGACATTCTTGCCAACAAGAGCCTTGGTAGCGACATCAATGAAGTTTGTGCCAAGGACCTTGCTGACGAAAGGAAAAGATCGCGAAGCACGGAGGTTGCACTCGATGACCTTAAGAAGAGGCTCACCCCCCTCAGGGTTTTCAGCCTTGATGATTTGCATGTTGAAAGGTCCGGTAATTTTCCAGGCCTTGGCAACCTTTTGCGCAATCTCCTTGACACGCTCCATGATGGATGCCTCAAGGTTAGCGGGAGGGAGAACAAGAGTGGCATCACCAGAGTGGACACCAGCCTGCTCAACGTGCTCACTGACGGCATGGATAATTAGTTCACCCTTGGAAGCAACACCATCCACGTCAATCTCCTCAGCGCCCTCAATGAACTTAGAAATAACAACAGGGTGATCAGGAGAAACATTGCTGGCTGCCTCAAGCTTTTCCTTGAGATCCTCTTGGCTTCGAATGACAGTCATGGCAGCACCGGACAACACGTAGCTCGGTCGAACCAGTACGGGATATCCAACCTCCTCGGCAAAGGCCTCAGCAGCCTTGACCGAAGTAAGCTCTTTCCACGCAGGCTGATCAATGCCGATGCTATCGAGAATCTCAGAGAACTTTTGACGATCCTCTGCCTTGTCGATATCCTTGGGATCAGTTCCGAGCACCTTGGCACCACCAGTCTCCTGTAGACGAAGAGCGATGTTCTGAGGCAATTGGCCACCGACAGAAACGACAACTCCAGAAGCATTCTCGAGCTCGTAAATGTCCATGACTCGCTCATAGCTCAGCTCTTCGAAGTACAACTTGTCCGCAGTATCGAAATCAGTCGAATAAGTCTCAGGATTGTAGTTGATCATGACAGTCTTCTCACCCATGGCTCGAAGTGCCTGAGTGGCACTGACGGCACACCAATCAAACTCGACGGAACTTCCAATTCGGTAGACACCGCTGCCAAGAATAACTGTGCCTTTGTCCTCGAAAGTAACGTCGTGAGTGGAGCCATTGTACGTAGTATACAGATAATTAGTATCAGCAGGGAACTCGGCGGCCAAAGTATCGATCTTCTTAACCCATGGGCGGATGTTGAAGCTCAATCGCTTAGCTCGCACTTCGTCTTCGGTGCTCTTGACAGCATTGGCGATCTGCCTATCTGAGAAACCCATCTTCTTAGCCTGCAGAAGCTGATCTTTAGTCAGAGCCTGGAGACTGCCGCTGGCTTCTAACTCGCGGGTGCAATCCACAATGTTTTGCAACTTGTACAGGAACCATTTATCAATCTTGGTCAACTCATGAACCTTTTCGACGGAATAGTTCTCGTGAAGCATGGCCTGGCCAACGGCAAGCCATCGGCGATCAGTGGGATTTTGCAGCTCGAAGTCAAGATCATCAAACTTGTCGCCCTGGAAACCAACAAATCTGGGATCGACTTGTCGGATGGCCTTCTGGAAAGACTCTTCAAAGGTTCGGCCAATAGCCATGACTTCACCCACAGACTTCATGGCACTGCCAATATCGCGCTTTACGTGCTGGAACTTGGAAAGATCCCATCGGGGAATCTTTGTGACAATGTAATCCAAAGAGGGCTCAAAGTTGGCGGTAGTTGTCTTGGTGACAGCATTGGGTAATTCTGGCAGGCTGTGACCCAACCCAATCTTGGCAGCGGTATAAGCCAAGGGGTAGCCTGTGGCTTTCGACGCTAGAGCAGATGATCGCGAAAGACGGGCATTGACTTCAATGACGCGGTAGTCGAGACCATCAGGCTGCAAGGCGTATTGAACATTGCACTCGCCGACGACACCTAAATGACGGACAATCTTGATAGCGGCAGACCGCAGCATGTGATACTCCTCATCGCTCAGTGTCTGACTGGGTGCTACCACGATGGAGTCACCGGTATGAATACCAAGGGGATCGAAGTTTTCCATGTTGCAGACGGTGATGCAGTTATTATTAGCATCCCGAACAACCTCATACTCCACTTCCTTCCATCCCTTCAGAGACTTTTCAACGAGAATCTGAGGGGACAGGGTGAGTGAACGAGCGGCCATGTTGCGGAGTTCCTCCTCATTGTTGGCGAAGCCGGAGCCAAGACCACCAAGTGCATAGGCAGCACGGACAATAATGGGATATCCGATCTTCTCAGCGGCGCCAATGGCTTCATCCACAGTGCCTACGGCAAAGGATTTAGCGATGGGAATGTTGATCTCATCGAGAGCCTTTGCGAATAGGTCACGATCCTCACTAAGCTCCAAGGTTCGAACGCTGGTTCCAAGAACCTTTACTCCATACTTTTCAAACAAGCCCAAACGCTGCATCTCGACGCCCAAATTCAAAGCGGTCTGACCGCCAAATGACAAGAAAATACCATCTGGCTTCTCCTTTTCGATGACATACGTAACATATTCGGGAGTAACGGGCAAGTAGTAAACCTCATCGGCCAGACTGTGGTTGGTTTGGATGGTTGCGATGTTGGGGTTGATGAGGACTGATTTGACTCCAGCCTCCTTTAGGGCTTTTAGAGCTTGTGAACCTGCATTGGGAAACGCCCTGTTAGTTCATCGCCTCAGTTGAAGATTTTTCTATCAGTATATACTCCTTTGTCCCAAGTTCCCTTGTCCTAGACTCTAGACGAAGAGAGAGCGTAGGTTTGGTGATTGACTCGCAATCTTGGCACCGACACCGCCATCACAACGGGGTTCAAGTGCACAAAAAGAAAAAGGCGCTAGAGAAGTCAAAAACTTACCAGAATAATCGAATTCACCAGCTTGGCCAATTGCCAGACCGCCACTGCCAATAACCAGCACCTTCTTGACATCTACTTTCTGTTTGGGCTTAATTACACCGCTGTCTAGGTAAGCCTTGGGGTTGGGGGCTGACTGGGCTGTGGCGGATGAATAAGGTCGGACCACGGTGATTGTGCCCAGCCGTTTTGATTGTGTGAGCTGGAGCGAAGGTCGGAATTGAGGTTTGAGGGAAGTCGTGGTTAGTGATCGGAATGAGAGAGCTCGTGGAAGAGCTCGTGGGAGCTGGCGAGCATTTCGGAGCAGCATCGGAGCTCGCGCAGCCAGCGCGGTCGACATGGTGGCTGGCATTGTAGCTGGAAGATTGGAGAGGTTGCAAGAGGATCAATGCTGAAAGTGCACCGTCCCTCAAGCAGCTTGACCCTTTCAGATGCCAATTGACTCCTAGAGATGGTGTTTGGGGGAGGGAGAGAAGAGCGGGAGGCAGGAAAAAAAGTTGAAGGGTATGGACGAGTCAAGAGAGTGAGTGACTCTTGGTCCTCTCTCAGGACTAAATAGTGGGGGAAGGAACGGGAAGGAGTCGCGGTGACTGGACGGCTGGCAGACTGGCAGGCAGGCTGGTTGGCTGGTTGGCTGGCTGCAGATATCGGAGGGAATGGCGTAGGAGCAATATTGACCAACCGCCGATTCGGGAGCTTCAAGCAGCCAGATACGATAGCGAACCAGCCCGACTGCCGGAAGGGTGCTATCATGCTGACCGTTTGTTGAGGGGTCCCCAACGACAGGGTACTTATGAAGTACCCTCGAGAGCAGCACCACAGCACGCTGCATCTACGTACTCACGAGGTATCTACCAATGCCGGCCGAGAGCACCATCACGATGCAACCCTGGATCTGATGTTACAGCGTTACAGAGGGGGTAATGTAGATGCTGCGCCTATAATTATGATTACATTGACTGGGAGAGTGCAAGCAAAGCTCACCAGACAGAGAAAGATTTCAGCGCCTGATGTTTGTTTTTTCTTTCTTCTTTCATTGGGCAGCCGACACACTGGTTCTCCCATCCCTTGAGTGAGGAAAGTCTTGGAAACTCCACAACACTTGGTCTTTTTTGTTGTTGCTGTTTTGCTTTTGCTAGTGTCCGTTCAGCATTCCCCACCAAGAAAAAAAAAAAAAAAGAAATCGGAGCCCGATCTGGGACGAATGACTGGAGAATGACACACACCAAGAGAGAACGGAGCAGTTACGGAGGCCCAGCCGGCCCAAGCGCCGACAGTCCGCTCTTTTGGCTCATCAGCGATTAATAGTGCTTAACTAGTAGCTGACAGGTAGGATGTAGTTTAAAAGCAAACTTGAATTTTTAGATGCGATTGATTGGGTGAATGGTAGGGGTGCAAAATTTGCAAACAGAGCATGTCTATTCCATTGAGTTACCTTGAGTTGTATGGGCTGTTGCCTCCGCGCATCTCAAACTACAAAAGAGCTTTGAATAGCGTTTCTAATATTGTAATTGCAATGCATCAAACACCCGATGGCGAACATTAGTCGAATATTGGTGGGTGGAAATGAGACCATGAAGTCAGTGCAGAGTCCGATGGCGGGTTACTGGAGCAAGATCTAAGTCACATTTACCAATACGGATAAAAAATGCAAGCGAATAGTTCATTGAGATGGATAGATAACATAGGCAGTAGATACCCCATGAACTAGCAACAAAAACTAGGTAGGCTGTGCATTCTATCAATAAGATTGCGAGCTAATATTGTGCTTGTCACGCATGTTGGTACTGCAACAAAAAGTGGTCAAAGACGACTCTGTTGAGAGTTCAGCTTGCCTAATTCACTTACCGTTCACAAACTGTCAAGATGCAAGCACCTCAATTAATGTATTTAATGAACTTCAATATCCCCATTCAATCTAGTTTAACTTTAACTTCACAATTAGAGAGATGATTTGCAAATTTTGAGCATCAGCACGATGTGTCTGGACCTTGCGTGTAGGAAAGCGTCACTGGTCTGCCCCCTCCCCCCCCTATTCACCCAAAACAAGACCAGAATTGTCGTTGTAAAAATATGAATGATTGTAGAATACAGTCATGATTGTTCAAATTTTTGCAATGCTTATAAGAAATATCTGTAAGGAGTTCTTTCCCTTCTTCTTGTTCTATCTCGCCTTGATACCATTACCCAAAGTCCCAAGAACTATCTCGTCTCCTATTCTCCATATCCGCGACCTGTCAAAATCGAAAACCCCTTGGATGGGTTGCTGTGAAGGCATCTTCTCCGCCAATAAAACCAAAAAATCGGGGAATTTGCAATTCAGTCTCGGTCGAACGTCTCAAGCATAAAATGGCCTGCGACGCTTGCGAATCTCAAAGACGTCCTGCCATGTTCCGGCAGGCGCCGACTCGATACACATGTACTGACCAGATACGAGCAGCTCCTGCGCTTAAACGCGCTCCTCATATATGCAGGCCACTTCATAGAGACTATAGCCAGATGCCAGCTCAGCGGCTCAAACGTGTTCAACATGGAACCCGCTCCCTTCATACAGCATATAGTCAGCAATCAGCGGGCTCATCTCATACCCAAGGCAGCACTGCAACATCAGTTCGGGTAGGCTCATCCACTTCCGCCTCCCACAGCGGACCATCAGTGGCAGGGTTCGAAGCTGCTCGACGGATCGCCGCCCGCCCATCCAATATCATAACTTCTGCTCACCAAACAGCACAACGATCTTCTTGGGACTCTGAAACTGCGAGAAATCTCTCAAGACAAAACCGAGGGCAACAAACCCCTTTAAAGACCCCTATGAGTGGTATGAGGCAGCGCTCCAACTCAATCACGGAATCCATCAACAAGCTTGGGCGGGATATCAGAGATGGACTACCACTGAAGAAAAAGAAATCGGACAGTTCGTTTGTCTGCGCCAAGGCTCGCGAGATTGAACGAGACTGAAAAGGTATGGATGTGAATAAATTGCTTTGTAGACTGAAGCGAGTTCCTAACCCTCCTTATTTTTCGTCCTTCTTTGCCATGTATCCACCCCTTACAGTCAGCCTTTATGGTTTGTTAGGTAACAATGATTTCATTCATCACATTCTCCTCCATCATACAAATATTAGGTAGTGTGCCATCTTCTTCACACATTTTCGTACATTGCAAAGCTCCAGCGATGAAAAGTCTCGGCTGAAATAACAGAACGCTGGGATGTTGATGACAGCGTAGTATAGATTTAGAACCCCTCGTGACGAAATGAGAGGGGGGTGTTTCCCTTGCGTTGCATAATGACGTAGGGTTGGGTCGGTTTTGTTATGTGATAGTGTAGATAATTCCGTGCAGAATATAGATAGTCGGCTGCCCATCTGCTTCGTAGTGATCCCAGTCAGGTGAGTTGAGAACAACACCATCAATAACTACAAACGGGCACTCGAAGATCAACGTCAAGTCATCGTTATAGACTCTCGTCCCACGGTAACCATAAAAGAGCCCGTGTTGCGAGGTCTGCATCTGCGAGGATTTTTTTCAATTTACTGAGCTTTGCCGTTCTTGGCCTTGAATTTGGAGATTTCATGTTGAACGGCTCTGCTGACACGAGCCTGGAGCTCAGGACGGTAACCAAGCATGAAGAGGGTCTCCAGCCAGACAAACATGGGCGCAAGGAACAAGGCCTGGACTAAGTTGTCTAGCAGAGCTGGAGCACGGCCCTCAAAGGCACCATGGCCGATGAACTGTGCGACCCAGCTAACCAGGTGAATGGCAAGGGCGTATTGAAAAGTCGATGTTGAGTCCTGTAAGCGAAGATAGTTGGCCCCAGCCGTGCTAGCCAGGCAAAAGGCAGCCAGAACAAAGCCGGCCACCGGCTCTAGAAGCAAATATAGCGATGCATAAAGGAATGCAAAGATGGTTCCAAGATTAAGTTCCAGATACGGAATGGTGATCCAGTCCGGAGTGTGAATGAGGGTACCAGTGTATGTGGCCTAAGCGTAAGAGTGTATGAGAGGTGAGAAACTCTTGACGGGGAGTAGAAGTCAGCAGCGGGAACACCCGCACTTACCATTGCAAAGCCCGAAATCAAGATGAGTGGCACGCAGACCATATGAATAGCCACGTTGACCGAATTATGGTGGTAGGCACCATACTGAAAAACGAGTCAGTTTGACCGGGAAACTGCGAGGTAAAACGTCTCTAGATTGCGCGCTTACAAAGGTCAAGTGCTTCTCCAGATCGAGAGACATTTTGAGAAGCGACAGGAGGAGATGCAACGGGAGCGAATAAATCAAGCCAGACGGAGACTTGGGACTGGGAAAGACAGGAGACAACGAGCGAGGGGGAAAAGCGACAGGCGTGGGCGCAAGGGATACGGAGGCTCTGAACAGGCCAGAAAGGCAAGGTTTCGAGAGCCCAAGTCAGCTGCTCAAGCGTAGCGCTCGCAAATCACGGGATCGTCAACGTTGTCCAGGAGAGCGCGTGGAGGGGAGGGCAGAAGCAGAGGGTGTCGCGGAGTCGGATATGTTGCATTTGTCCATGTGTCGTTATGGTGAGTGAGGTTTTCGGGTGTGGGGGAGAAGGACCCCTTGGGAGCCTCGGATCACGGCGGCTGTTCCAGCCTTCCAGGGGGGTCTGCCAGCACCATCAGCACCCGTACCAGCGCACAATGCTGCACACACCACCATTCACCAGCCGGCTTCCCATTCGGGTTCCCATTGAATTACCCCCCCCCCCCCCCAGTGTTCCTCTATGATACGACACCAAAACCCCTCAAGCCTTGGAAGTCAGAACTGGGGGAGCCTAGTAGGTGGCTACGGCTGGGAATAAATACGCAAGGTAATTATGTCTCCTTTGGGAAGAACGGACTATCGCGAATATCATGGACTAATAGCAACGCATTTGGGAGTCTCGAGCCCTGCATGTACACGCGGCCACAGAATTTCATGTGATAATTGCAGTCGCGTGTCCAAACCTCTACGAATTATGCATGCTCAGTCATTAGAATTGTATAGAGTGCAAAATGTCTCAGTGACAAACCATGTTGCGCCCCAACAGAACCCCAATCATTATCCTTATGGCATCCTAAATACTAGTTCCAGCCTATAGTTGGTGGATTCGGCGCTCTGCGATTGGCGCCCGGTATGGAAGCTCGGCAGAATTTATGTACGGGGCATTACAAATAACACACATGTGGAAATGATGGAGCCAGCGCCTGTGTGGAGAGTAGCGTTGGCTTTATGCGGCGATGTTGGCGGTGCGTCTCACAGTCAATGCTATTTTGAGAGCCGCTCTTGAGAGGTGTGCGAACATGTCGTGTTCCGCAGCAGCCCTGCTACCAACCGTTGGAAGCTACTATGATTTTTCATGGGTGCATGTCAATTCTTAATTGCTAGCAAATACGGGATTAGGCAATGCTTCATTCCTTGTTTAGTAGTCATCATTGTTGGACAGATGGAACTCACGCCTGACTACAGGAAAACCTCAGGTACTATATTCGTACAATGGACAGAACTACCGCTGTAGCGCACGGGCCACCTACTGTCAAGAAAGGCTGCCAGCCGGCTCAGCCCATACACGGTACGGAGTACAACCGTCAAGATTTCAAACCACCCAGACGCTGCTATCTTCAATCTCGTCGCGTTCCTCAACCACTCACCCAAACACCCGCGCCACCGTAACCGGAGGTTTCTGGAGACAAGCAGCGCATATTGGAGGCGCCAGAGAAGTGAATTGCTGTTGCATTGCTTCCACGACAATCCCTCGCCGCCCATCGCTCGCTCTCGCTCGACCATCACTTTTTGCCGACTTTTTCTTCTTCTTTCCTTCGGGCCCGGTGACCCGTGGACGGCGCTCGACCGATTAATTATCTGTAAGGCTGGCGCCTCGAGTGTGCTGTTGAAGCTGCGATTCGACGTCTGCTACGAGAAAAGACTGGCGACACCGCCCGAATCACAGAAAATCTTCAAATTCCCTTCGCTTGCCCCCGTCGCTACCTCCTAGAACCGACCAGCCGCGACAATCGAAACCTTGCACCGATTTCTTCTATAGGCTGCCCATCATGTTTTTTCTCTACAACATGGAGCGCAGGGTCACCCTGCACCCGTCCTACTTCGGCCGGAACATGCACGACCTGGTTACCAGTAAGCTACTGAAGGATGTAGAAGGCACCTGCGCGGGCAGCTACTACATCATTTCCATCATGGACACCTTCGACATATCCGAGGGCCGGATCCTTCCTAGCAACGGGCTTGCGGAGTTCACAGTGGGATATCGCGCGGTTGTGTGGCGGCCGTTCAAGGGCGAGACGGTAAGGCGACATCTGCGCCATTGCTGCCACGCAGTTACTCTGACCTTTAGCAGGTTGATGCCGTTGTCTACTCCATCAATCCACAGGGCTTCTTTGCCCAGGCTGGCCCCCTGAGGCTATTCGTGTCCGCCCATGTTAGTGAAAGCTCTGTTCAAACCCGAAACCATTAAGAAGTCAGTCCACGGCTAACTATTGTTGATTCCACGTCAAGTTAATACCAAGCGACATCAAATGGGATCCCAATGCCACACCGCCACAATTTACGAATAACGAAGACACTGTCATCGAACCCGGAACGCACGTCCGCGTCAAGATCATTGGTACTAGAACCGAGGTCGGAGAGATGTGGGCCATCGGGAGCATCAAGGAAGATTATCTGGGGTATGCCAATGGCTAAGCCTATCGGAGATCATAACCAACCGTGACAATGTGCTAACTTCTACCCATAGATGTCTCCAGGATTGAACATGCTAAAACTTGGGAATGGGAGTCTGACCGCTCCAGGCGACTTGGAGCAACCAAGTCTCAGTAAAGACAGGTCCGCGCAGCATTGCCACGTAAAGGCTATTGCACTGCGACTGTGGTCTTTGCCCTTTCAAATTTCCCGCTTCATGCATAGACTTCATTGTTGGCTATCCTTGCAAAGCATTTGGGGGATGGTAAGTGGACTTGAGTGCAGGGTCATCAACCAATCCTCCAGAACGAGATGACAGGCGAGACTTATTAGGAAGCATTTAATTTCCACAAAGCGCGCACAGAACGGCATGACACCAGTGTGATCCACCGACCAAGCGAGGCCATTTCTACAATCATGTATTATAAAAATATCAGCAAAGATGTAAAGATTACCCCTTTTCCAGCGTTGGCGGCTTCAATCATTTCGGTGAGATGTAACAGTTTACGTATAAGCCAAAACTGTGAAACGAACTCTGCCCTCGGTACTCACTGTGCCCAACCAGAACTGCTCATTATAAGGGAGACAGGTCATGCAAGTTGAGAGGTGATGAAGTTTCTCAAAGTCCACATCATGGCTTCATCCTAGGAAATGTTGATTTGGGGGCTGATCCGCATCTAAGCGGGGGATCTCGCCGGAGCTACATCGACCGACGAACGGCCAGACTCACAGCTCTCCCCGACCCCTGTAATATGCTGCAGCCTGCGAATCCTCCGCAGTCCCGGCTCCGCAATCCCATCACATTCCCACCACACCCAATGCCCGACCAGTGTGTCCATCAATGTTTGCTCGCCTGCATTACCCGTCTCTGTGTGCCATTCTAGTTCTCTATTGAAACGGGCTATATTATTACTCGTAAGCATTCAAGGGCACGTTTGCCTACCTATTGTTGGATTGCCGATTCAGAAATAGAACGTAATAATACCCCGCCCAACCAAAAACTCTCCTCTCCTTCATACTAAGCCGCTCCCCCCCCCTCCAATTGTTTCCAAAACGAACGATGAACTCCATCCTTCCCAGCTTTCGGTTTGCATTGCGTCCAGCCCTACGATCAATTCCGAAGCAGCTTGGAACCAGACTCTGCGCATCAAACATATCTGGACAGACAACCATCATGCAGGCGAGCAATAAACTAAAGGTCGCTTTTGACCAGGGCAAGCCGTCCATGGGTGCCTGGCAGATGATGCCGGGGGCGAATGTGTCGAGGCTGCTGGCAAGGAGTGGTGTCGATTGGGTCATGGTGGATTGCGAGCACGGCGATATTGACGGTTCGTGACGGCCTCCGCCTTTAAATTGTGCCATTAATACGGTATGGTTTAATTGACACTAATAACCCGTTTCCATATATAGATGCAGCAATGCATAATGCAGTCCCAGCCATTGCGGCCTGCGGCGTATCCCCTTTAGTCAGGATCCCAGACGTTCAGGGATGGATGGTAAAAAGTGAGTTGCATGAAATACATTCCTCAAAGCTTTTTCATATAATTATATTCATTCAGAGACTAATGAGAATATAACTAGGGGCTCTTGATACTGGAGCTCACGGAGTAAGTGTTGCATTATTTCCCACCCTGCACAACAACACAGCAGGCCCCAAGTTGCGAAGCTGACTGAGCCTTCAGGTTCTCGTCCCGCTGCTACGCACAGCTGAGGAGGCTAGACAGTTGGTGCAAGCAGCCAAGTTTCCTCCTCAAGGCCGCCGAGGTCTGGGATCTCCGTATGCCATGGAGAGGTTCAACCCTATGCCAACTATGACCGAGTACCTTCAACACGCCAACAATGCCATCTTAACTCTGGTACAGATTGAGACACGGGAGGCACTCGAATCCGTGGACGAGATTGCTGCTGTAGATGGCATTGATGGTCTTTTTATCGGCCCCTTTGATCTAGGTAGGACCTTCTAGTTGACCCCGTCCTTTTCACGAATACGTCAAGAGCCTTGGCTCGAGCTAACCACAGAGACGCAAAGGAAATAACATCGGCCACCCCATCCTGAATGGCGTTGTACCTGACGAGCTCAATGTTGCAATTGCAAAGATTCTCGCTGCAACTAAAAAGGCCGGCAAGAAGTGCGGTATGTTTGCTGCGGGCGGCCAACATGCCAAAGCCTGTGCCGACCAAGGGTTCGACATGATCAGTGTGTTGGTAGATTACACGACGCTCGGGGCGGCAGTCAATAACCAAGTGGATATTGCAAAGGGTGGTGAGCCCAAGGTGGCGAGTGGAGCTTCATATTAATATGACTTGAGACACATCGGCTCTCTGGTAGGAGTGTGTTAGGTGCAGCCTTAGTTGCCCTCGGCTTGGTCCATTTTAGCCTCGACTTGCTCGGTCGTGAACCGATGCATCAACTTGATAGCTTTGCCAGACTTGCTTATCTCTTCCTCGGCGGCCTCAGCTTTGCTGATGTGTATCTTTCATCGATAGTCAGCATAGCTTCCCCATTAGTTTCTCGCCATTAATGAGATTTGCTTCAAATAACATACAACTGGAATGTCAAAGTCGTATAGGTTCTTCCATGATTTGTGCTCCGCTTCCGCCAGGTTAACTTCTCGGAAGACAAACGGTCGCTTGTCCCAGACATCTGAGAGAACCCCCTTGGCTTGAGTACACAAACCGCATGTGTCACGGCTAAACATTGTGATTCTACATGCTTGCTGCAGAAGACGGCGCGTTGCGAACATGATGAAGGATGAATTTCCTGCAAGCGTTCTTATTCAAGGGTTTCACTCTGTGATACCGGACTTATCAGGGGCTTTTAGGAAGCTAGAAAAGGAGAGTTGAATTGCTAAGCAAATAAGCATGGAGCTCTAGAACTCAACAGGTAAAATCTGCACAGGGGTTAAAGCTCCGAAGGGTATCCATCGACCCCGCATCAAGATAGGAAGGCGGTGAGTTGACATGCCGATCATCATCCTCTGCTTCTAGAAGAGACCACCCCGCCATATTAAGGCTTTCCACTATTTACGTCCCTGTGCCAATCGAGTTTTAATCCAATTCTCTTCCCCAAAGGCGTAGCGAGCATTGACTGACCTGTTCAATAAACCTGTAATAAAGTCATGGCCCAGAAGTGCGTCCACCAGGGCTGCGGGAAGGAGTATACCGACCCGACAGAGAAATGTCACTATCACCCCGGCCCACCAATCTTCCACGAGGGGCAGAAAGGTATAGTATCTATCTACCTATCTACCGAGCTACGCGACCTGGATCGCAGCTTCGCAAATTATTAGGCTAAACTTTCGCGGTGTTTTAGGATGGAAATGCTGCAAGCCGCGAGTCTTGACCTTTGACGAGTTCATGTCCATCGACCCATGCACCACAGGCACGCATTCTACCACAGACAAACCGCCACAGCTGGAAGAGAAGCCCCAGGATGACGATGCCACACTAGCCAAGAAGATCAAGGAGCTCAGTGCCTCCACGCCAACGCGAGCACCAATTCAGGCCGCGCAACATGCGCCGACGCCGCCACCTCCACCCCCAGAGTCGGAAGACGATGACCCAAGTCTGGAGATCCCAGCAGGAACCGAATGTCGACGGAAGATGTGCAGCGCCAAGTACTCAAAGGGTGGTGTGCGGGAGGGTGAGAGCTGTGTGCACCACCCAGGAGTGCCCATCTTCCACGAGGGAAGCAAGGGATACTCTTGCTGCAAGAGAAGGGTACTGGAGTTTGACCAATTCTTAAAGATTGAGGGCTGCATCACCAAAGACAAGCACCTTTTCGTTGGCAGCGGCAAGAAGGATGAGCCGGAAACCGGATCCGAGGAGGTGCTCTCTACCGTGAGGTAAGGAAGGCTTGCTGTTCATACATCAGATGGACAACATCTTACAACCTTAGGAGGGAGAAAATACTAATGGTGTGCCAGGCATGATTTTTACCAGACTCCTGCGACCGTCATTGCGTCATACTTTCTGAAAAAGATCAACAAGGAGACAGCCAAGGTGGAGTTCCAGACGAACCAGCTCTGCCTGGACCTGACAACAAGTGACTCGCCCCCGAAGCGATACGTCGCAGATGTGCCTTTGTTTGGCGCAATCGACACAGAGAAGTCGACATATAAGGTGCTCGGTACAAAGCTGGAGCTGACGCTCGTCAAGTCTGACGGAGCGTCATGGCCAGTGTTGCGAAGCGACGAACAGCTGACGGGCCAAATCCTGCAGATTGGCCGGGCTGCATTGGCATAGAAACTGGGGGCCTAGATATTGTCGCATATTTAGACGGGAATTTTCAATTGCACAATAAAAGATAAAAGGCGTGACTGAAGGTGCATGCATCAAGGTATAATAAGTCTTGCCTGTCCTTTGATACATAACCACATTCATTATGGCTGTGGATGTCACTTTTAGGAAGATATGGAGCACGGCTGGCTACACACAAACCTGACACATATCGGTTGGCTAGCAGACTCAGCAGTCTTTAGCCACGCAATGTAATTACTTTCGAGACTGCACGCTATGATTAAACAAGATGATCGTTCAAATACCGAAACACCCTCGTGATCCAAGTTCGACTTGTAGTGTTGTATTGGTGCGATAAGCATAAATCCAGGTACGTAAACACACTGATGGCCCCGCTGCTTCTCACTGGCTCTTGGCAGACGTAGCTCACTGATAAGTATCCGCATAGCTGGGTACCCTACCTAGTATTAGCCCACCCAATGGCGCAGATGGATTGGCTACTGATAACAGCTTGGAGGTTCTCCCACCTCAAACCTTCAAGGACCAAGCGGCTGATAAAGATGGACTTACTCGTGCAGGCTTGGCTTGGCTTACATTCTTAGCACACAGATGTCATTTTACGCATCTTGAGGCTGTAGCCAGCCTAGGAGACTAGGAAGAGTCCGCTGGCTGGCGCTCAGTCATGTGGCGCTAGGAAATAGGGTGATCCTCTTATCACTCGTGGCTTTGCACATCATGTATGACGCTTATCTCGAGTATATATAGTTCTCACATGTAAAGCACTTTCAGGGTCGAGGGCGAAGCCAACTAAAAGGAACGCGCAACCTTCTTCATTACAACTACATCATAGCTGGATCGGTTCAGTTACCCTTGACGCGATACCATAAGAATAATCCATTAGCGACTGTTTATTCTTGTCTCAACATGGCCGTCGAGGTTTCACACGGCCGCGGCGGTGCAGGCAACATCAACGTGGACGACACAGAGTATGCCGACGGCAAGGTGGTGCGCGCTGGGATTGAGGGTAGCCATGGGGATGGCGCATATAGTTCTGGGCGAGGAGGTGCGTTCATGACTATCTCTTACGACTTCCACCCCCTATGAGAATGAAAACGAGAATGCGCCGCTTTCCTGTTTCTCAGTGTCTGGGTCCAAGATAAGCGACAGGCGGGCTGCTGTTATCAGTATCATGGCGACTTTTTCTCGATGCGCCCACACACTGTCCAGCTGTTGCAGAATCACCAAAACCAAAGTTCAACAAACAGGATTTACATGGGGGATGAGCTGACAATTTTGTTTGTGAATTTCATGGTACAGGCGCCGGCAACATCGCAGACGTAGGCACCGCACCCGGCCCACGCGCAGACAGAGACATCATCCCCGTGGCCGCTTACCGGCCGAGCCATGAGCACCAAGATTTCCACATAGGTCGCGGAGGCGCTGGGAATGAGCACACGGCCAGCGACCACGAGAAGAAGGCTGCTGCTACTGCTGCTGCGAAGACGAATCCGGACGGAGCACCGATCAGTCTGGTCGATAGGCTCAAGCAAAGGGTCTTTGGCATTTTCAAGCGCTAAAAAATTGCAAATAAGGCACACGATGTAGCGACTCCATGTTTTTCCGTGCGTTTTTCTCTTGGGAATGGCAAGGTTGCTGATGAGGGAAGAGGGAAGGCGGGGGTTTGGCGCAATTTTGAAGGGATGCTGGGTAGCTGGTGTGTGTGGTGGTTCAATGTCATACTGGGATGGTTGGATTCAGGATACCATTTCCCATTTGCAGCTTCTGCACGCAGGCTTCCTAATTTTTTGTGGTTGTTTTTTTTGTAATTGTTTTTGGGGTTTCTGTTGGTGTATAGACCTGATGATGATTCCTTTCTCTGGTGGCGGGTCACCCGCCATGACAAAGAAGCATGGGTATCGTTAAATAGATCAGGTTAGATGTTCTGGGTTTGCAAATGTGAAGGTATTTCAAACATCAGAAGTCGTTTCAATGTACAGCTACCAATGCTGGGTGGAGTACAAAAGAGGGATCGGCGAGGGTTGGTGGTTGGGAGGAGATGGAGATAGAAATGTCTACCCACTCATATATCGCAGCGATTCCGATTCTTACTTGGCCTCGTCTCGCTACTAACGCGTGCGCCCCTTCCTCTAACTTCTCGACACTATATTGTCCAGGGTCTATCTAATCCCATCTCCATTTAATTATAACGTAGACAACCACTACCAAGGTCCAGCTTGGATATTCTAGCTGCCATCAAATCAACAAACAGCAAGTTGGGCAAATGAAAACAAATGGATCTGGTCATCAATTGTAGAAGCAAAGTCGCGCCTAATACTTTATCTGGCCAAAGAAAAGAGAACGAAGAAAAAGAAGTAACGAAGAAAGGGGCCAAAGTGTGGAGGGGTTGAACAGGTATGCCGTGTCTTGTTGCATTTACATCAAGCCATCGCTTTTCGACCCCGAGTATCGCCATATAACAACATCACCTGGTAGGTACGGTACCTGCTGAAGTCTGTAAGTGAAACCTATTGACCCAGCTGGTTGGTCTTGTCCAAGCAAGCCGTGCTGAGCTGAAAACCGCTGCAAAGTGTGGGCATGTCAGCTTGTGGGGTCTCGTTACACTGAGAAAGCTTTATTGCAATTTCAGCCGCTCCGGCAACGCTATCCGCGGCAATCGGCTGGTATATGCAGCGCAGTCATGGATAATATCAGCAGAACATAAATCAGTCATAATACTAAAAGTGACATATTATAGCAGGCTGATTTGGAGCTGTACAAGCGGTCGCCTGGTGTCTCAAGACCCCGGCTCAGCATTACATCTCCCAATTGCTAGGACCCAACGAAGGAGGAGAATCCCCCGTTTCCCTGGCTGAAATGCTATACAAGCCAGATGGCACTATGAGACCCGTGTAGATTTACTGGGGAGTAAATTCAAGCATGTCTTCAAAAAATACAAAAGTGGGCAGCTTTCCCCTTCCTTGTACACACAACGACTCGCATCTGTTGAGAGTCATCCCCCCAAAAAAATCAACTATCATTCTTTTGGGATTAATTTCCTCTTATCCTCTGTCATAACCATGAAGCTCTCATCCATCTCGTTTTCTACAACCCTGATGTTATCCTGGATTGGATTATCCGTGGCCATTCTTCCAAACATAAAAAACTCACAAATACATATGATGATTACCGTAAAACCGAGATTCCCAAGGTTCCCTCGATGGCTCCTATCGATCGTCCTATATATTTGGAAAGAATGTCATCTTATATCGCCCAAATGACACCCCCTATACTCGATCAGCTAGCAGCAAACCCAAATAAAAAGGTTAACGTCCTACCCTTTACATATACTATAGAACAGTGTGCTCATCTCGTCTAGGATCCTTTGTGCCTTCCTTTTGTGACTCTATCAAGAGAGGTAAGCTGAAGATCAACGTGTTGGATTCTGAGACGCTTGCAGTAGTCGCTAGTGGTAAGGCTAACAAGTGTCAGCTCTTCACTTCCATGACAAACTACTATACCCGCTTCGCTCAATCAGATATAACGTGCGATGATAATGTTCGCATGGATTCGCGTCCATTTATAGCGTGGATCAACGTAGCTGTCTCTGTTGCACCTGTGTGTATTTATTTATTCTTCCCCCTTGTGTTTCTACTAATATCATAAATTTGACTAACAAACATCACCAGAACATCGCCAAGACCGCGGCCAGAGACTGCAGCTACCTTTCAAAGATCCCAAAAGAGTTTGAAGATCGAACTAATGAAGTCAAGGCCGCTTTGCTCTCAATTATGAATAACCTGAAGCAACCATGTTAGCAGTACAGAGTTGTGCTCAACAGAAATCAGGACGAAGAAACGAAGGGATTGGATGGTTCGTATTCACAACACACCTATTCCAATGTATCCCCTTAATTATCTTGGTCAAAGTGTCTTTTGCTAGTCAGCGTGACCCTCGTCCTTGAGACACAAGGTACAGTAAGGGTACAGCTGAACAAACCCCCCAAGTAGAGGCCATCCACCAAGTTCAAGTATCATGTAAGAGGCACATATTGGCCCAGTTTTGGTTAGCTAGTCTTGCCCAAGCCGTGCTGAAAACCACCGCAGCTGTGAGCATTTCGCCGCCTTGAGTCTCAAATCAATATGGAACTCACCGAAACAGTCTAGTGCTGTCTCGGCTGCCACCCAGCGGCGCCATCAGCGGCAATGGCAATTTTAAAACCGAGCAGTTCAGGTCAAGAGTGACTGAGGTTATACTCCATATATTGTAACTGGATACCTGAGTTATTATACTCCAACCCTGTAACTCGTGATATTTCAACGCTCCCTAATAGCAATTGATATGAGTAAGAAGTTAAATAGTGAGGAGTAGTGTACAGCTGCTTATATTTCGCTAGTCTTATTTAATGGTATAAACACCATCTTATACCGGTAAATGCAGCTTAGTCACAGCCGATGCCAGTATATAGAAATCAGTCATAGCCGATCGAGATTTGCAAACAAGTTCCTGAAAGTACTATATGTGAGCAAGCTGATGTTGATGCTATGTGTATGTGTATGTGTATGTGGTGGATTGGTGTCTCAAGGCCCTGGTCTGATATTGCATTTCTACCAAATGCTAGGAACCAGCCGAAGCAAGATAGTACGTTATTTGCCAGGCTGGTGTATAGCAGTCGACCAATTGGAGACTTGTGTAGATACATGAGTGGTTGACTTGGGTTGAGTCTTTTAAATGTATAAAACGAATAGCTTTTCTTGCCCAAGCAGCTTTGTTATTTTGTTGCAGCCTATCCTCCAAAACAATCGGCCGCCAATGTCTTGTCTTTTCCTTGTCCATGGTACTGGCGTTATGCTAGACTGGATTATCCACTGCTATGGTTAGAGGAGTGAATAGGAATATGGCTCATCTCGTCGGAAAGTATGAGGAATTCATCGAAATCGGGGCTCCCAAGACTTCCTCAATGCCTCCAACCCGCCGTAGTGCGTATGTATATTTCATGGCAATAGACATCAACGAGGAAACTCCCCTTGTGGTTAGCCAATTAAAAGCCGAACCAAAGAAAAACGTTAGTCCACTGATTATCCCCTTATGATGATGAGACATATACTCAAGGTAGACCCTTATAGGACCCCGAGTGCACACTGTATGTGATTGAATCATGAAAGATAAATTAAAAAATGAGGCTGCTGGGATTAATAAACCAGTACAATGGTAGTGACACTAAGACTTTCTAGATCTTTTCCTTTATGACAAGATTCTATAGACGACTTTCGTAGCTAGATATCATATGTGATGAGAATGTTCGTAAAGCCAAGGATAGAATTGAAAAGAACTATAGGGAAACTTTCGCCACCGCTATAGTAAGTAAGATTCCTACTGATGTAATGTATTTGACTAACAAATGTCTCTTCTTCTTCTTCTCGTGGCAAATCGCCGCGACCGCGGCTAGAGACTGCACCCACCTTCCTAATGTTCCCAAAAACTTTTAAAAGCGAGCCGACAAGACAAAGGTAGTTTTAGACGCTTTTTTCAACGCTCTCAGTCAACCGTGGCAAGAGTAATAGGCTCGCTCAACGGAAACTGGGAGAAGGCAATAAGAAGAATATGATTCTTAGTTTGGTTGGCCGAGCTTTTGTTTGACACCATACCTGCTGTAGTTTATATTTTAGTGGGTGGACGGAAATGGGCTGTTCATAATATGCGTATGCTTTACGAATGTACCAAGACTTTGCTTCGTATACATGAGATTCTAATTATAATGATAATCTCTATCTAGCGATCTCCTATTGTTCTTACTCTCCCCTTTATATTACTTACCTAGTGAGCAATATCATACCCTAACCCTAATCTATAAGGCACTGGTCAAAGTGTGTGAGTGTATTGCGATAAGCAAGAAGAACCATATGACGTATCTCTTCAATTGAAATCATTTGGGGAAGAGAAGGAAGTTGCCTTGCTGGATCGAGCATAATTGTGCTTTAGAATAATAGGATTTGGTTTGGTTATGGAATAGATGAGTAGTTGGGCCTATAAGCTTGTGGAGGAACCGTCAATGTTTTTAATGGACCATCGCGCTACGATCGCATAGTTCTCATAGATCTGAGCGCATATTATTCAATTTTGGCCGTAGTTTTATCACAACGGCTTATAGCTTATACAACTGACCATTAGGTAGAACTTTCGGGATCCTGCATCGAATACGAACCTGGAATAAGGCTGTATGTATGTATTAACGCGTAGTCACCAGATGTGGGGAAGCTCTAGTGCTCAGCTGGCTGGGGTCAATCACGTGTGTTAGCGGCGCCCTGGCACGCGACCGCCCTGGAATGCTGGAAAGGGATCTAGGCCCAGGTACAGCGGTGGTATGTTAATAACAGGGCGGTCACTGATGCCGAGTCAGCCATGACGCCTCGTCCGCAACTTCAAGGGCGTCGGCTTTGGTCAGGAATCTCCTTTCGCTCCTTTCGTTCCTTTGCCACCTCTTCCTTTGAGGCTGATGACGAACGATCCTCGAGCGACGGAAACATGAGTCCACGAAGCAGTAGTGATGGCGATCTGCATCGGCTGGGGATGCCCTCTTACACTGGCCATGATGCTCGCCCAACCAGCCGCAAGGAGCTGTTGGGATGGTACATGTACGGCTTCGCAGCTGAAACCTATGTGATTTGTGGAATTGGTAAGTGAATACATTCAGCATTTCTCATATCTATTCATCTACTACAATCTTCTTTGTTCGAAGAAAGGTTGCCATAGTCGTTTGCAGCCGCGATAGAGCTAACGCGTTTGCTTTGCAGCCTCATTTATCCCGATTCTTCTAGAGACACTGGCTCGCGAGAATGGCGTGCAGCTTTCGAACCCTGATAAGCCATGTGGCTCGAGCGACAGCAAAAGCGAAGACGACGGCCAATGTGTTGTGTATATTCTAGGGATGCAGATCAACACTGCGAGCTTTGCCATGTACACGTTCTCCGTGAGCGTTCTGATCCAGGCGCTGCTTGTTGTGAGCATAAGCTGCGCCGCTGATCACGGAAACTACAGGAAGAAGCTTCTCCTAAGCTTCGGATGGATAGGCGGGTTTGCCGTCATGTCGTACATCTTCGTCACAAAAGAGACCTATATCCTCGGCGCAATCTTAACCATTATATCCAACACCTCATTCGGCGCTTCATTTGTGCTTCTTAACTCTTTTCTTCCGCTTCTTGTGCGGAACCATCCCGACGTTCTAGCCGCTCGACACTCTGAGATTCCCGACGACACCGCACCGGAGTCGAGCCGATCAGAAGAAGACCTGGCGGATGAGCCGGACTCGTCTATGCTCAATTCAACATCAGCCTTGCTGGCAGAGAATTCTGCGGCACCTGGGGCACCCTTGAAGCGCACGTTGACCCACGAGGAACTCACCAATACCGAGCTTCAGTTGTCAACGCATATTTCAGCTACGGGCATAGGGATTGGTTACATCTCGGCGTTGTTCGTTCAATGCATCGCTATAGGAATCTTACTGGCGATGAAAAATACAACTTGGTCTCAACGAATAGTCCTCTTCATGGTTGGAGCATGGTGGTCGATATTTACCATTCCTGCTGCTCTGTGGTTGCGCCCTAGACCGGGACCGCCCTTGATGATGACAGGTCAACGCAAGAGCCGTTTATCTTGGCTCTCGTATCTAGTATACGCCTGGAAATCACTCTTCCGCACGGCGCAATTGGCCAGGCGTTTGCAAGATATTATGCTATTCCTGGCAGGGTGGTTTCTACTCTCGGATGCAATTGCTACGACATCATCAACGGCAATTCTCTTCGCCAAGACACAGCTTCACATGAAACCATGGGCATTGGGAATGATCAATGTGATTTCAACAATGTCGGGTGTTTTTGGTGCATTTGGGTGGTCCTGGATTTCACGTTTCTTTGGTTTGAAACCTCACCAGACTATCCTAGTGTGCATCGCACTGTTTGAACTGATTCCACTTTACGGATTGATGGGTTATCTCCCCTTTGTGCAGAGATGGGGTGTAATAGGACTGCAACAGCCATGGGAGATGTATCCTCTTGCGGCTGTATATGGGCTTGTTCTTGGCGGCTTGAGTGGGTATTGTCGATCGCTATATGGAGAGTTGATACCACCTGGATCGGAAGCAGCGTTCTATGCTTTGTATGCCATCACAGACAAAGGCTCAAGCGTATTCGGCCCCGCTATTGTGGGTGCCATTATCGACAGAACAGGCAGCATTCGGCCGGCCTTTTGGTTTCTCGGAGTGCTTGTCGGTCTACCAGCTCCCTTGATCTGGTTCATCAATGTTGAGCGGGGCAGACGAGAAGGCGGTAAACTTGCGCAGAAGATTGAAGGCGCGGAGGTTTCACACGAAGGCGAGGAACACGACGAGACAGAGGCTCGTCGAATGTTGGCGGATTACGAGACAGATGACCGATGAGGTATCTGATGTTCTAGGAGGCACATCTCCGACTGGTCACGTCATTATGGCTTTTCTTTCTGGCAAACATAGCGGAGGCGTTTTGTTTGGATACAGCGTCCGGCCCCATATAAGCCGAGTAATGGTTTTTTTTCTTCAGATTTGGATAATATAATGAATCAGGATACTTTGAGTGGAACTCTCTGATTGCTCGATTAAAGTAATTGACTTCACGCGGACTCTATTGTAGGCTTTAGCAATGCCATATAGTCTTGAAGTGGCGTGCAAAATCGATGTTACCATATGACCGTGGTTTGGATGGAGGAACAGATGACAGACCCGACTGTCAGCGCCCTCTGGGCGCCAAATGCTAGAAGGCACCCAGTAGTGCTAATTTTTAGCGAAGTACTAGCACTAGGTAGTATTGCCTGTAGTGTGGAGCTACAAGTGTCAAATAGGCGATAAGTCATGGATGGCCTGTAGATTTAGTTCGCGCCGGGTCGCGCTTTGCTGGAAATATGACTCTGTAGGTATTAGTGCTGCTTGAAAGAGGCAAGGTATGTATGTATGTACATATGTATGTATACTACCTACGTATAGGTCTCCATATGTGGGGAGGAGGGGGGATACGGCAAGCAGTGCTATTAAAGCTAAGGACTTATGCAAGGCTGTGTGTCTCTCTGCCTTATCCAGTGAGTCTCTTACTACGTTTATAAGCCGACAACTGACGGGCAGTATTAAAGCGCGGCAAGCATACCTTATGTTAGTTAACTTGTAGGCCGTGGGTTGCCTTGGGGTCCGAAACGGGTGAATGACTCTTCCCACCCTCCTTTGTTGATGTGGCCAGAAAGCAAGCAGGCAGGCAGGTTTTATACAAGTTTGCATCTCCGTGCTCTCTTACAAAACCGCAAGCTTTCTGCAAGCTCCCCCACACCCTCAGACTCTGCCGCCTGTCCCGTCGCGGTGTGGTGTTGGCCCGACGCGCCCTCGACTTCCACAACGTTACGGCCCTCTCTCCCTCCGACTCCTCATCCACCCAACACGGCGTCTGTGATCAAGGACAGCTTGTCCAAAAGCGCGCACCGGAACCGAATCGAACACTCGATACCCACCCGCACAACACACTCTCGCACACAACGCCAACAGACAACGTACCCTCGGCTGGCGCAACGAGTCAGCGTCGGGCCGGGTTGCGAGGCTTTTCGAGTTCCGGGTCCATTGGCAGCCCCTTCGCGCCGTCCCGTCTGCTGTAACCTGAATAGCCTCGCGGCCCTGTGCTGCCGTCTCGGACCATGGCCTCGACGCCTCGCAAAGGTTCTCGCCCTGCTGCGGAGGAAGACCATCGAGCTGCCTGTCCCTTCTCAGTGACGGTGGACAAGGCCGCAGTGCGCGTGCAACAGCCTCCCCCCGAGTCTAAGAAACGAAAGCGGGATGTGCTGGAAGACGACAAGAAAGGCCTCATCCAGGTTTCGCCTTTTAAACCGGCGGGCAAGTTCAAGACGCACTCCTCACTGGATGTCTACTATTCCGTGGAGCCTCGCAAAGAGTGGGAGGGGATGACTCGCTACAGCAGCTTTGTTTGTGAGTGTCTGAATGTTTTACCATGACGGGAGTACTGGCTAAAGGCCGAGCTTGGAAGAACTTCAGCATAACTAACTGAGACATCATAGTACATGGAGCCAAACACATCAACGGGGATTACGTCTGTGTTGCCAATGAAACAACGATTGCGAGGCAAAACAAGCAGGCTGAGAAGGGAAAGCGCAGGCCTCAAAACCCCAATGATTTTTGGATTGCCCGGATCCAAGAAGTTCGTGCGGCAGACGAGCACCATGTCTATGCGCGAGTTGCTTGGATGTACTCGCCAGACGAGATACCACCAAACACTATATACGAAAAGAAACCAGTGTCCGGACGCCAGCCGTACCATGGAAAGTACGAGCTAATTGCATCAAATCATAGTGAGTTGCCCTTTTCCCCCGCCCCCCCCATGACGGCCCAAAGCCGAATGGTATCGCTAATTCTGCATGTTTTCTAGTGGATATAATTAATGTTATTACTGTCGCTAAGAAAGCCGAAGTCGAGCATTGGATAGAATCTAACGATGACGATCTCTTGAATGTATTCTATTGGCGTCAGGCCTTTGATTGTAGAACACTGCAGCTATCGGTGCGTCTAGCAGCTCCAAGCGGTGCTGAGAAACCCAGTCCGTTGAGTGGACAGCAAAGCTAACCTTTTTTCCAGTCGATTAATTTGATTTGCAAATGCGAGACACCGGGGAACCCTGATAAAACGTTGGTTGGATGCATGAACCAGCAGTGCAATCTTTGGATGCACGACCACTGTATTCTCGACGATGTTCTTATGAAAGTTTTCAACCGCCTGGGAGCTACCAAACCGCACATTCCAGAGTTGGCCGTTGCGGAGCGGCAGACGGACGACGACAGTCGCTCCTCAGTGACAGAATCGACATCGGCTCTTACTATGAACGGCCACGAAGGCACGCCAACCGAGACGGACGCATCAACCCCTGTCCCTAGACAACCGCCGAAGAAAAAGGGGCGGCGCAAGAAAGTGCCAGACAAGAAGCCGTACGAGGGCCTGTTTGAGGCGAAACTCGAGATGAACGATGGGCTGACCACGTGGGTGATTACGGACCTCCGAGAGAATGTGACGGGTGGCGACAAAACCTGGAACGAGTTTGCCTACTGCTTCCACTGCGGCAGACTTATCGATTGATGAGCTGTACGGATGAGGCGAGAGTTCTTCAAGTGACCGTTTCTTTCTTTCTGCTGAACAAGGAGTAATCGAACTACAGCGGGACGAGACATTACCAATCATCTGGGGGAGTTTGGACCGCCTGCGAACATTGCACCTGAAGACCACTTGTCTCATGGGTGCCCGGCAATGTTGTCTTGGCCACATCATAATGCATTGATTTGTCGGTTTTTTTGGTTTCATTTTATCATGGATGGGGCGAGTAGACCGTAGACAAAGGTCAGGATCTTTATGGACTCCCAGAGGTGTATTTGTGTAGCATTTTCCGGAACAGGTGACATGGGGTGATGGATAGGGACAAGAAAAGAAAAAAAGACTGATGGATGGCGCAAGGAGTTTTCGGCGACTGGGCTTGTGTGTGTCAAACAAAGGGTGCTGCTTTTTTCTTTTTTTTTTTTTTTTTTGGCGGAAGAACCAGCGATATGGAGGGCTGCTGCTGTCTGCGGGTGCAATTCTGACAGGGTAACTTTATCGTAAGATGTGTATTACTGTGGTAGGATTTAGAGTAGGGATGTAGTGGGTGAAGATTTGTTCATTGCAAGAAGGAAGTGTCTGACAGTGAAGACGTGAAGCTTTGTATCTGTCGAGCGTCTAAAGAGGCCAGCAAGTTGCATATCAAGGGACTAAGAAGATGGAATGTTTATCCATGGAATTGCAACAATAGTCTGGGGTTGTGCCTTGCAGATTACAGGGAGCTTCTGTCCAGTAAAAGACCACATGGGCAACTATTGCCGGCCACCTGCAGGCCTCTACATGCACTGTACGGAGTAGCTCTGAATAGGTTTCCAGGTTCTGTTGGGAGGGTTTGGGGAACAGAGCGAACTGAAGGGTGGTTGGCTAGGTGCGGTGACGTTTTTGTAGCCTTGGAGCCCCCTGGAAGTCAGCTCCCTTGTTTCCAATGGGCGCCGAAACTCCAACCCCGCGGAAACATCTTTAGCAGGTACATACATCCATACGTAAGAAGCTTCGTCTCTGAACAAGCCGCCGATTGAGCAGTCGCCACGACTCAACACGGTCTACAGGGACAACATTTAGCACATACACGACGACATAATCACAGCTGCTGCTGTGACGAACAACAATGGCCGTGGATCCATTCGACTCGGCGCTGTAAGTCCTTCTCCCCCATCCCGAAAGCGGACCTTCTCTCGGCAACCCAACTGGCCACTGTCATCTTTCTCCCTCTCCTTCTCTTTCTGTCTCCCGCCAGCTGTATCATTTTCTAGCTCCCCTTCTACCAGGAGCTGATAACTGACCCTGTTTGTCTTGCTTCCCATACAATAGTGACCTTCTCCGCCGCCTGAACCCGAAGCACACAAGCGAGCACCTCAATGCCATCATCTCGCTGGCACCGGACCTGGCCGAGGACCTGCTCTCATCGGTCGACCAGCCGCTGACGGTGAAACGGTGCAAGCAAACAGGGCGAGAGTACCTTTTGTGCGACTACAACCGTGACGGGGACAGCTACCGCTCGCCATGGTCTAACCAGTTCGACCCACCCCTCGATGAGGGCGGTGTCGGCGGTGTCGGAGCCGGGGGCGGTAGTGAGGGAGCGGGCGAGGGGGCTATCCCCAACGAGCGGGTGCGCAAGATGGAGGTTAAGGCCAACGATGCGTTTGACATTTACCGGGACCTTTACTATGAGGGCGGTGTGAGCAGCGTTTATCTATGGAACTTGGATGATGGCTTTGCTGGCGTTGTCCTGATAAAGAAGTGTAAGTTGGGAGTAAAATGCTCCGAGGAAACAACCCACTCCTCCTCTTCTCATATTGTGTAATATGTGAGCTAACAAATAATACAGCAGCCACTCCTGGAGCTAGCACAGAGGGTGTCTGGGACTCCATCCATGTCTTCGAAGCCATCGAGCGCGGCCGCACGACACACTACAAACTCACCTCGACTGTCATTCTCTCCCTGTCTAAGATAGATGAGGCTGGTAATAACAACAACAACGGCGGCGAGCTTGATCTGAGCGGTAACATGACACGCCAGGTGGAGCAGGATCTCCCCGTCGACAACGACGACAGTCACATTGCAAACGTCGGCCGGCTGGTGGAGGACATGGAACTCAAGATGCGCAACTTGCTGCAGGAGGTGTACTTTGGCAAGGCCAAGGATGTAGTAGGTGACCTGCGGAGCGTGGGTAGCCTGAGCGATGGGGCGAGGGAGCGGGAGACGCAGCGCGAGCTAATTGGGAGTATGAAGAGGTGATGAAGGATTTGATGGGGATCGAATGAATGAAATGAAAGATGAATGGTTTGATAATGAGTTAAACGATATGAAACCTATTTTTTACTGGGCTTAGCTTTGGCTTGCTCATGCATGTTTTTGCTATCTTTACTGTGAACATGCTATGTTAGAGATTTAAAGGAGGAAGTTATATATATATATATATATATATATTGCCCGTTTGTTTGGGCAATCACATTCTGGCGTGTCTGTTTGGCGCTTTCCGAGTCCCTAGCATGATGAGCTTCTTTGTTCACCTGGTATGGAAAAACACATGGTTGGTAGATTTGCCGAAGTTTTCTAGTAGAAGAAGGCTCGGCTCTTGGAAGCTAGGCTGCTACTTGGGTAAACGAGAGAGTTGAATGGCTTTTCTCTAATGATGGAGACTTAGTATGTGTATTATGCATACGAAATCTTTGTTGCAGATTAGATGTCTTGTGTCTTGTGTCTTGTAAGTTTTGGCGTTGATAGGTTAAGATTGCTGCGAGAGAGATAGGTAGGGTAGTCTGTAATTCGTTGTTAATACTGTATACGTACTACTTGACCTGGATCGTTACGGCCTGAGAAATGATCAGAATGCCATAAATAGACTCTAAGTAGACAAGGTAAATCCTAGGGTGAATTTAGCACTACTGTATTCTCCACACTATACCAACTACTTTAGTAGTAAGGTGTACACAGCACACAGTAGATTTATAATCATCGAAACCCATTGGAAAGAAAGTACATATAATAACAGCAAGTTGCTTATAACTTGCAAAGCTGAGGGAAGAGGAAACAATTAGAGACAACTCACCCCTCATCCTACGCGAGGAAACATCTTTCAACAGCACGTATACAACAGATCCGACGTCATCCTTTCTCTTCTCTTCTCCCATCTTCCTATGTCTCTCCCCCCCTGGTCTATTGCAAGTTTCCTTCTCTCTTGTTACTCCTTTCAGCCAATAATTTCCGATGCAAGCGCACGGCCCGGAAAACTCAAGGTTGACAACCAGCCACACCTTTATGCGCGCCCTCACTAGGTAACTAGTCTCCCCCCCCCCCCCCGCCTTCTCCCTAAACAGGTTGCAAATGTCAAGCCGGCAAAGAAAGAGGGAAAAAATGACGAAAAAAAGAAGAAAATGAGGTCTATAATAGACATATCGAACGTTGTTCTGCTATATATACCCTTACATATATATCCATAACAAAATGAGCTGTAAACGCGCCTGCTGCTAATAATAATCATGCCTCTGATAATCTTAAGGAAACAGCCGCAGAGGGGCTAATCCATCCAAGCAGGGGAGGGGGGGAACCTTTCTTGAGTTGCATTCATCCCATCTCTTTACTGTTCGCAATGCATGTAGTTGTTAAACCCTCCGTGCGCTAATTGCACTGCCTGTACGTGCGTGTCTTCGTAGGTCATCTGCAATATCAGTTCTGTTGGAGTTTGGTAAATACCCAAGGAGCAAGAGCATGTATCTCAACCACATATTAATTAGTGTATCAACCTAGGTGTAGCTGAGAATCTCCGCATTGTCTCACCATGTTTTCTTTCTAGGTATCCGTGTCCTCGGACTTTGAGAATCGCATCAATCTGTGAGCCACACACAGTCTTCTCACCGGTCGAAAATGTGAGACCTCCATCCTTGGTTTCGGCTGTGCCCTACATGGAATATTAATTATTAGAGATACGGGACCAGCCGTTCCCATCCGATCGAATCTTGGATGAGAAGGCTCCACATTGAAAAGACTAACGTCCCATTAGCTTTGGAATACCTCGTCCGTGCCTCAATGATGATACCAGAATATATTTTATTCCGAAGCATCACTAGTCAGAGGGTGTATGCTTCCACTGTTCCACATCTGTCAATAGCATCCCTGCTTCTCATCTCTCTGCACTAGCCCTATTACTACCTTTCCGTCTAGCGCTACGTCGACTACGAGAATATTGTAACTTGTTAACCAACAGACGCTGGGTGTGTCAGTGTCATCTGGGGACCTCCAGATATGCTAACTTTCAAATGCCGATTGGTCGAGGCTGGACCACTCTTAGCAAAGCCTTTCTCCCCAGATAGGAAACATGCTAGAAAGTACAATTTATATGGAATCATAAGTATCATTCGTACGATTAACCTCAAAATGCCTTGTGCTCGCTCCAATATGTAGACAGAATTGGATACACTTACAACTATGTACGTAGTACGGTAGGTGTGGCTTTGCAGGGTCGAGGCGGCAGGTATGTTATAAGATGGATGACTTGCATGCTGCACTTGGCATGCTGCATGTCCCCCCGCCCTGTACCTTAGATGCCAGCTCACCTGGTTCGCAGGGAATGATGACCTGGCAACAGTGGTTTCGTTTCTCTCATCCTGTGAGCTTCTTCTCGCCTTCTGAAGTCGGTACAATGTCTGAGATTGGTCACCATCATTAATAACCAGCCTTTTGGACCCAATGACATCCGCACATGCACCATTTACATTCAGCAAAGCGATTCCTCAATGAGGCCTCATGGCGACAGTGGCGAGATTGACGATGCGTCGAAGCGTATCCCGAGTCCATTCGTGTCTTATTTCTTCTCTCTCCCACCCCTGCCAGAAAGGTTGTCTAGCTATGAGGTGCGTGTTGCGTGATGTGCGACCCATGCATATACAAACTGTCGTCTACGCCTATACTGAATCTTATTAGACCCCCATAATAACCAGATTGCTACATGGCTTGGGAAAAGGGTGTGTCTAATGACAGCAGCATTGCCATTGGTGATTTGGCGGTGAGATTAGTAATTGCTCCCCCCATTCTTTCTGCGCCTTCCCATTAGACTATTCCCCATATGTAACGAAAAGTGAGGGGATGAAAGACTGCATTTATGCTACCTGACTCGTTTTCCAGCAAGTTATTATGCATCGTAAGCAATGAATTCATTAGTACAGTTGAAAAGGCCACCAGACTGGCTCATTGATCAGCTATGGCTTTGGTGGCGTCGAGGGGGAAAGCACCAGTGACACCGCCCTAAACCAAACGCCCAAGAGACTGGGTATTACGAGATTTGATTATATGTATTGTTTATGATTTGAATTACTTAACTAGGTGGCTCGGCAATCGTGGCAAGCTCAAGTTCCCGCAACTCTTGCATTATATATGCCAGTAAGAGCTAGATCGCACGCATCTTGCTCGGCGGCAGATGATTTCGGTCAACTGTCATCCTAATAGTTGCTACGAGTGGCATGGGGCCTGTGTCAGTGCAGTAGACTTGTCAGGTATTTGTGTTACGCAATAATGTTACTACGTACCAAGGCAAGCCGTTTTTACAACCTGTGAGGATCCAGCCCTGTGTGGGAGGGGCCTGTTTCTTCTGCCGTCAAGATTGGTTGTTGCCTAACCTCTAAAAACGGTGGTATTAGAGGCATTTGCAACGACTTACCATTTGGGTTGTAGAACGTAGTACCTACCTACGGCGCGCTCCTCATGCGCTGCATGGCAGTATCGCAGGAAGAGAAGCTATAAAATTGAAAGACTTGCATATTACAGTATATGTGCAAGTAAGTAAGCAAGCAAGCGTGGTGATGATGCTTTAAATATGCAATCGAGAATTTTCATAACAGTTTTAATGTTTGGGTGTAAATAACATGTAACTATATAATTGTCTAAGAGCACCTAAAAAGGCAATCCTGCACCTATGGTTGGAGAATGGATTTGTCAGATTTTCAGAATAGGATGTTAGAATAGAGATTACCCTCGTCGCATATTCCTAATGTTTTTCAATGTGCGACCATCCAGGCTTGGATTGGCGGTACACTAGTTGTACCAAGTACTAACGACCTTGACAGTAGATCGCGGGTGTTGCATGTGGATACTGGTAACAGCTCATTGCTGGCGATACGTAGGCTGACAGTTGAGGGAACAAGAGGCCAGGCACAGGAACAGGCACAAGGCACAAGGTACGGAGAACGGAGTACAGACACAACAAACCATCCTTGTTCTAGGCTGTAGCCGCCGCCGCCGCCGCCGCCGCCATCTCCATTACGGAGCGGTTCGTCCCACCCCAGGTTGTGCATGGCGTAAGCACTGAGTCCCACTCGCTCGTCACAAGGGGCTAGAGGTACCTAGAGAAAAGCGCGCTGGAGGATGATGTGGCGCTTGCTGATTCCGGTTGCGGCGTCGGGTCGGGTCGCAACACGGATACTGGTCTGTTCTCTCCAAGTGCAGGTCGGCCCTGTGTTGGTAGCAACAAGTGGGCAGATAGGCAAGGTGCCCTAATATCTAAGCTGACATTGGTTAGCACAGAAAAGTCTAATAAAAAGACATAGAAAATTGAGATGGCTATGCACAGCTTGCAAAATTATTGTTTTTGGAAAGAGTTCAAGGTTGATTGGCTTTAGCCCAGAATATCATCAGCAACGACGACTAGGTGTAGCGGAGTCGTTGGACAATGAGGGGATTCGTGAGGTTTGGGGGCGAGGGGCGAGGGGTGAGAAACAGAAAAAGTGCTGCTACTACACATACTGAGATCAAATAAAAGTAGGCCGACGACGACCTTGAGCAGCATGAATGAGAACACGAGTGCTGGTGGCTACCTTGGCACCCACCCACACACACTGGTAATGGGGGTTGCATAGTGGTAATTACACACTGCAGTAGGAAGCAGATGAGTTACATACTAATCTAGAAGAATGCAGATGGTCAACGGCAAGACATCTCAGCCACTGTCGCCACTTCTGTTGCTGCTGCTCTCAGGTCGCCTCCCGGGATGTTGAAGACGCATTGCTTTCCGAGATGATCGAAGAGCGCAAGGCGCATTTGACAACGGCTTGACGCATTGATGCACGTCCTGCCGCCGACTGTGGGGGGCACTTAAGCCTGGGAAATCACCGGGCATGTGAGATATTGAGTAACACTCACCTGTCCTGAGAAGGCAACGGGGTCTGGCCAGTGATGGATTTGGGACGTCTGCTTTGACGCTCGAAGCTCAGCCGTTAAAATCAGCTCTCAAATCAAGCATGGCCGCCTTGACATATGCGAACGGATGCATTTGTCATGTTGGGATCGGCGAGAACACAAGTATGCCCAGAGTCCCAAAATTCGCCTCCAGTGCCGGTGCCTATCCAAGGTGTGTGTGTGGTGTGTGTGTGGTGTGTGTGTGTCTCTTATCTTGTCTTGTACTGTCTCGTCTCGCCCAGTGGGCTGGCTAGGGCTGGCGACGGGGGTCATGTCCCAACGACCTAGATGCACTTTGAACAATCGTCATCATCCATCGTTGTCGACGCCGTATTCTAGAGCACCGTAAGTGGTTGAGCCACAAGTTCATAGCGTAGCAAGTGAGTTTGCAATGTGCATTCTGCAAAGTGTTGATTAGATTCGGGGCTGCATACACGCTGTTGAACGGCAAACATGGAAGAGAAATTCAATGGCCAGAAGCTGGCTTCAGTCAGTCAGACCGCACTTGGTTGAGGTCTGTGGACGAGGCAAGCCCAACACGGTTGCAGTCATATCCTCTCTTTTACAAGCAGGAGCGGTTGAGCAACACAGCGTGACCGCTCCTTCAGAGACTGTGCGTGTGTGCCGTACATGTATGTACACGTACACTGCACCTCGTACCCCGTACACCTGTAATAAATCACATACAGGTCCATACAGGTATGGGGAACGGGGACTGGGTCATGGCGGTGGGAGAGTTGCTGGATGGTACATAAGGTATCCCCATACCAACCAAGTACCTTACCTATCCAAGATGTTTACTACCAAGTACTTAGTACTAGATGAAGCACTACTTTAAATAAAAGGGTGCCTTTGTGCGAAAACCTAGCTAGATCTTCAATGTAGTAACAAGCGGCAGCACTCGGTAATTACTGCTAGCCAGCCATAGACAGCATCCCGCAGCAGCAACAGCCCTATACAACTATGTAGCAGCCTCGACAGAGGGAGCGGTCGGGTCGGGTGTCTTGACGGTGCCTGTGTTGTGGGTGGACCGGCTTTTGAGGGGACCTGGCAAGTTACCTCCAGCAACTGCAGTGCATAAAGGCCCAAGGCCCGAGACCGAAAAGCCCCTCCATGGTCCATTCATCCCTCCGCCACTCAACCGTCTTTTGGCTTTCCGTCTTCGACATCCCGCTGCTGCAACGCGCACCGTCCTCGCCGCCTTCGCTGTCCTACGCTTTATTTGTCGTTGTCTCTGTCAACAATCGATCTACGGTCCGACGCAAATTATAACTGGGTGGCGCCCTTTCCTTGTGCGCTTGCGACCTATCTCACGTCTCCCCTCTTCCTCCAGACTGGGTTCGGCAGTTGCAACTTGCGCCAACAAATCCGGGTGATTAAGATCTGTTTACCCTTTCGCCGAGACAGCAACCGTTGGATGTTCTCGAGCAACTAGTTCGCTATTTTGCCAAATCGATTCGTGCACGCATCGTGTCCGACCTTTTGCTCAACAGCCCACCAACTCAAGCTAAATCGTTGCGGTCAGAGGAGCTACAGCCCAAAGTCCGACGACGCTTCCTCCCCCCCTCCCGCGCCGAGTCCCGAGTATCACAGCATCCAGACACTGTGTCAACGGTTCCGCAATGACCAACGAAAAGCCTTCCGTCCTAATTATCGGAGGGCTAGGCTATATTGGCCGTTTCCTCGCCCTTCATATCCATGAAAACAAACTGGCCTCTGAGGTCAGGCTCGTTGATAAGGTCCTGCCGCAGCTGGCTTGGTTAGCTCCCGAATTTTCCGAGGCATGCTCTCAGGATAAATTCTTGCAGGCAGATGCCAGCAAGCCCGGTGAGTAATATGCGTTCTTTTTGAGCACCGTTCTGTCCAACACAACATCGGCGGCATTTTAGTGGAATGCGCACAATCAAGCAAAACCAACTGACTGGTGCTGGATTGTCCTCTCAAATAGATGCTTTACCAAGAGTGTTTGACCGTGCCGATGGCAAACAATGGGATTACGTCTTCAACTGCGGTGGTGAGACGAGGTATTCCCAGGAGGACGAAGTTTACAAGCTGAGATCCCTCAACCTCTCCCTCGCCTTGGGCAAGGAGGCTGCGAAGCGTAAAGTCAAGACGTTCGTGGAGTTAAGCACGGGAATGGTGTACAAGTCTGATTCATCGCCGAGTAAGGAAGGTGACAAGCTGAAACCATGGAACAAGATTGCTGTGTTCAAATTGCAAGCAGAAGAAGAATTGGCCAAAATCGAGGGGTAAGTCAAACACCGCACCACATTACCTCCTTCTTGGGAACTATGTTTTGATTGGATCTAACAACCATCCAAAGACTCAATCTTGTCATTGTGCGCCTTCCCCATGTGTACGGCCCATATGCTTCGCAGTGGGCCGCGACGGCATTGTGCATGGCACGTGTCTACCAGCATCTTGAAGGCGAAATGAAGTGGTTGTGGACCAAAGATCTTCACACGAACACCGCACATATCCATGATGTCGTCCGAGCGCTTTGGGATATCGCCAGCTGGTTCGATGCAGGGAAGGCTAATTGGAACAGTGAGGAAATGGGGCCAGTTGCAACCTTCAATGTAGTGGATAAAGGCGCCACTACCCAGGGAATCATGGCAGATATTATTGGTGAAATCTTCAAAATCGAGACAGGGTTTCAAGGACAGCTCATCAGCACGTTTGCGAGGATGAATCTCGACAGCGTCGTGGACGATGTCAATGACGAAATTCTCGGTCCATGGGCTGACTTGCTTACTGATGCAGGCATCACGCGGCCTGGCCCATTGACGCCGTTCATGGAGAAAGAGCTCCTCAAGGATACGGACCTCAGCATGGAGGGTAGTCGGTTGGAAACACTCCTGGGATTCAAATACGAGAGGCCAGTCATCACCAGAGAGTTGGTTGAGGAAGTCATGGAAAGTTATAAGAGGATGAATTGGTGGCCATGAATATGTGGAGTAGACATGAAAGGCGGCTGAAAGCGAGTTCTTTTCTTTCTTTCCCTTATGCTGGTTAAGGGATGGCATATACCGGAAGCGGGCGGCTTGGTAACTTCCAATTGTGGTTCATTCGGCATCGTGGCGCATGACGTCCATGCAAACAATCCGTTAGTACGCGCGAGGAGACGCAGGGCGATCTTGATTTTCACAGCATCAGAGATGATGAATAGCAGAGGGCCGGCAATTGTGCCTGGTCGATGTATCATTATGAATGTGCGCGAGGTTTTGGGTGGTATGATGGTGTCAATCAACTGGCTCTTGTCAACACAAACATAGATGTTGATCTGGCTGGTTTTATCATGTGGAGGAAATGTCAATGGAAGCAATACAGGTAGAGCGTGCGGTTGGCAGGCAGGAATGGCAGGGGTAGGCAACTTAAGTAGATATTCAAGTTGACATCTAGGGACAGACACCTGCTGAAAATATTGGTAGTTTAGGGATTCTATAGATGTTTGCATGAAGGTTGCATACCAATGCTGCGTTTTTTTTGTTACATTTGCACGGCATGGTTTTGCGTGTCAAGTCCGTTAATGGGGGTCAGGCTTTCGAAAGTCGAGGAAGGCTGTGCTAGATTTAGCCAATCTTGCGGCACACCAGAGACGCAAAAAAAGGAGTAAATCAGCTGCGACTCAAGAAGTTGAAATCATTCCAATTGCCTACATAAGGCTTCAGGAACGACATGCGTTGTCTGCTAATAAAGCAAAGATGGGTTGTGGCTGTGTGGGGTACATTTAGAGTATTACCAAGACGGCTAAGAGGCTCAAAGTGCTCTTGTTCCTGAATCAAGCTCGTGACAAGGTTGAAGCCGAATGCATGTGAATGTTCCTAGGCGATGCGCGAGAATCCTCGTGATGATTACGTTGACGACCATGATGATGAGACATGCTATATGTCCTTTAATTTCGTGGTAGCTAGTGATTTATCTCTCTTTCTAAACGAAATAAAATACCGTCTATACCCGGTTGAGCCTGTTGAAATCAATAGACTCACAATCATACGGTGGATAACAAACGCACGGTGAAGCCGAAGTAGAGAATGGGCTAAGCATTTTCAAAGTATCCAAAACTAGATCAGATTTCTAAAACTGAGTACTCTTGATACGTTCGAAGGACATGTGGTTCAAAAGGGGAGGAAGAGGACGTCCAGGTGGGCTTCTTTTGTCTTATTGAGTTATGTTCCCCTCAAAAGGGTTGTATGCTAGATAGAATAGGGCAGCCAAGTCCGGAGTGCGCCCCCCTCCCCCCCCTCGGTTTATGAGTGAGGGTTTGGTTCGGTTGGTTGGTTGGTTGGATGCCTTGGGGGAAATGCGAGGTGCTTTCACATCGTGCATTTGAATTTGTGCCTCGGTCGCTCTGGGATGA
>JAZDSH010000036.1:0-301825 GCA_036873115.1 Pseudodiploospora longispora
AGCCTATATATATTCTAGGCTAAACCTTATATAAGGTAAATAATCCCTTTTTATTTAATAAATAAGAAGAAAAAATAAATAAAAACCCTTATCCTTTTTTTAATTATATTATACTCTCTTTATATTATTATAATATTAGTTTTTATCTCCTATATATAATAGATCTTATCTTTATATTTAATAATTAATAAGGAATTAATATATTAAATATAATATCTATATATTTATTATATTAAAGCTATAAAGCTAAGGATTAATAGGATTAGCCTATATAACTAGATTAGTATTTATATTATAATTATTTATAATAATTATATTACTTTATTTTTCTATTTCTAATATTTTTAGATAGTTAGATAAATATAGTATTTATCTAGTTTTTATTAGCTTTTATAAAATTCTATCCCTAGGCTTATTATAATAATTATTAATAATATTATTATTATTTTAAGGTATTATTATAATAGCTTTAATTCTTAATATTATTAATAATTGCTAATAATCTATATAATTCTGTTATAGCTTAATCTTATTACCCTTATTATATAAACCTTATTTTTTTCCTTTTTTTTTCTTTCTTTTTTCCTTTCTTCCTTAAGCTGTTTTAATAGGTAGATCCTTTCTTTCTTTCTTCTCTACCCCTTCCCCCTCCCCCCTTAGTTTAATAATAGATTATACCCTTACTATGCCTATATATTTAATCCTTATAATATATAAAATCAGTATTATTATTAATAAGTTCTTCTTACTGCTTTCTTGCTATATACCCTTCTAACTCTTTAGGCCTTATTAGATAGCTAGAACCAGCGATCTACTCCCTACTATAACCAAGGGCATAGCATCATTATAGTATCCCCCCTGCCCTGCTCGCACTCCTGGGTTAGGTATTAAAACTCCTAGGAAAAAGGCGCCTCCTAAGCCAAAGACTCTATTTAAGTCCCCTATATATTGATCCTTCCTTGCTATGCTCTTATTATGATTAACCCCTTCTAAGCAAAGGTCATGAATTTTTAAATATTTTAAATAATAAGAAAAAAAGAGATATAAGGGATAAGCCCTTATTTTATTAATCTAACTTTATATAATAGGTTAGACTATTATATAAAACCTATTTATTTTAATAGGCCTTAATAAGCCTTATTTTTTAAAGCTTTTTAAGCCTATTAAATCTATAAAAACCCTTTATTAAAAGCTAGCTATATATTATATAACTTATTAAAAGGAGTATTAAAATAAATAGGTTTTATATAATAGCCTAATCTATTATATAATTAATAGCTAACCTATTAAAACTTTAATAGCTAGATCTATTATAATATAACAGCCTAATCTATTATAAGACTTAAAAAGCCTATATCTATTATAATATAATAGCCTAATCTATTATATAAGGCTAGATTAATAAAATAAGGGCTTATCTTTTATATCACTTTTTTTCTTATTATTTAAAATATTTAAAAATCTAAAGAAATATTATTTAGAACTCTTAAATAATTCTAAATAACCCTAGTATTATTTAAATATATAAGATAACTAGATTCCTAATTAAATCCTGCTTTCTTTTTTATATTAATAATATAATTATTTCTTTCTTTATTTCTATAGACTTTACTCTAGATAACTATTTACTGCCTTTCTTTTATTACTATTATTATTAGCTTTAATTATAATCTTATATTATAAATTATAATATATAAGACAGCTAGATTTCTAATTAAATCCTGCTTTCTTTCTATATTAATAATATAATTACTTCTTTTTTTTTTTTAGAATTTATTTTATATAACTATTTACTATTTTTCTTTTATTACTATTACTATTAGCTTTAGTTATAACCTTATACTATAAATTATAATAAGGGCCATTAATTATACTTAACCCTACCTCTCCTTTATATAAAGGAGCCTATTATATAAAGAATAGGCTGGAACTTATAATATTCTAACTATCTCTAAATAAAGATAATTTCAATTATTACTAGATAATAATATCCTGTTGGATTAATCAAGTTATACCAAAGTTGCTAGTCTGCAAATTATAATATAACCTGGAATCCCAAGAAATGTTATATGATATAATTCTGCTAGCTAATAGATATATAACTGGGTATCTTGGCCTCCTCACTACCTATCCAGCACCCGGACATATACTTCGAGCTTAGTTTCCAAAGCTCTGGCGGCCAATTTGCTCTCGTCTATTAGGCTCTTGTCCGCAAGCGTAAACTCAAATCGATTAACCTATGTAGCGAGAAGACAGGCGAGTTCTGTATAGGCGAACCGCTCCGCGATGCAGTTATGTGGGCTGTATAGAAACGACAAGTTCGCAAACTTACTTGCCGCTCCCCTCAAGGCTGCTGCGTCATTTTCTTGTTCTGTATTTATTTCTTTATCACCTTCTGAAGTCGGGGATAGCTAGTGCTTGGGTTTGAACTCGTTAGCATTATCACCCTAGAGGACCGGATCAGTGTTAGCGCTCATCACAGACAGCTTAATAGCCGTCCCTTTAGGAATAAAGACGCCTTGAACTATGGTATCATACCTAGTCTATTGTGATAAGACTCCCGTACTCTATCTGTAAAGCACTTCTTTGTAAACCGCGTTGAGGTATGGTATGCTCTTAAAATCGGTGTTGGATATAACTGCCGCGCTAATATTATTGTTAATTGATGGCAACTTACGATGCACCTCGTCGCGTAGTCTCTTCTGCTTTTCTGGGTGTCGATATAGCGTATACAAAGCTCCTATTATGCTTTGAGCCGGTGTATGGTGCGATGTGAACAGTATCACTTGAAGTTGCTTAACTGCTTTATCCTCGTTGAACAAATCGCTGTCCACTATTGCCGAGCAAATGTTCATATGTGAGTGGTTCTTACCGACCATAATATTCTGCTGGGCTCGAATGGTATCCCGATATACGGTCCGGATTTGAGCGATGCGCCGTCGATAATGTGATTATGATGGAGTGGAAGACTTGCTACTAGACGCTTGGGTATTGATGTACCGAGCAATATTAATGCTGTGTCCTGTAACGAGAAATCTTTTAGGTTCGTATATGCCTGCATCAAGATATGATTCTCGTCTTGGATAGTGCCGAGTTCCATGCCCATGCCCGCCGTGCCTATAGCATCTAGTGCATAGCGCATTGCCTATGAATGGCAATCGATAGTCAGGGGTGATTGGCGGGCGGTAGCCATTACTGAGAGAGCGCGCACTGCCTCGATACCCTTAGCCTAGAATAGAGGGTGTGTATCCCTAATTTGATGTGAGGAGAAGGCAAGGCTAAGAGCCCGCTGCTGTGCCTTGTGCTCGCTGCCCTTAGCAACAGTGATGCCATGGCCCATGTACCGACCAAAGATGAAGCGAGATTGGATGGATTGTGGGAATAAGTTGTCCTTTTCCGTAAGGATCTTAGCTATTGCTTCTGCTCAGGTTATAAGCAGAGAATCGTGGTTGAAGTAGTCTAAGAAGTGTATAAAGTGTTGATGAGGTATCTTATTCATTCTGTGTAGTGCATGTTAGCTTATTAAGGGAAGTAGATGGTTTAACTTGTGCTACCAACTGATTATTTGGTTGCATCAATGCTTATGTCCGTGGGATACGTCCAGGACCGGTGACCGAGGAGCCAGTGAGATTGTAAGGGCTGAGGTAGATGTCGGAGTGGCGATCTGAAGTTTGGGTAGATAAATATAGACCAGATGAACAAGCCGGAGATGTATAGCAGGAATAATAGAGTAAAATGTTGTACCGTTATCATCCTCGATTTCCTATTATAAAGTACTAGAAGGAGCATATAGCTTGTAAAAGCAGTGTATATCACTTGCAGTTATGGTAAAGCTATATTACGCTATGATGCCCAACTGAAGTTATATTAATAATGAATCTTCAGTGTGTTAGTAGCAATAATAAAATAAGTATAGTTGTAGGATTGGCTTTCCTGGCAGTCTATGGTCTTGGGTAACTGCTATCGAATAAAGACTATACCACCTTAGGTGATGTCCAGATAATGTCCATATAGTATAAATACGGTAGAGTCGAAGCTCTGGGGTGAAAGTTGCTAAATTGCTAGTTGTGCATCGAGTGATGGTTTATCCTGGCCTGTATTGGTCTGCAACTGGGCCTATAATAAATGACACGTCCAGCTGTGTAAGATATTATGGCAAGACTGGAATCGATCCGTTTCTTATGTATTGTAGATCCTTACCTGACCTGCCTATCCTTAGCTTGCTCTTATCGATTGAAAATATGCCGTCTCAACCTCTTCTTACTGCCCTTCTAATATTTGAATTCGTACTTCAGGCTTAGTTTCCAAGGCTATTGTTGATAGAACTTATCTTATCTATTATACGTATACATATACTATACCGGGTTATAACTTATAGTGTCTGGCCTGGGATCGTCAACTCAATCAGTCACTCACTTAGGCAAATTGGAAGCTCTTGGGGCTGGTGTAGAAACGTCACTAAGGCTACCTACCCGGGTTGTGGCCCTGCTGCTTAGCTTCCTGGCCAAATCCTTACCACTAAGTGTTAGTGCAATATATTGGTTATGAACCGTGTTCTCTGAAGTATAAATCTTTGTCCAGTGTGAGTAGCGTTTTGATTTTGTTACTGAATTGCCTCTAAGTGTAAAATTAACCGAGTTTTGACTATTGCTAATTTAATTTATATATATAGAATATAGTATTTATGATACACTATTTATTTCAATGCTTTTGCACCTTAATATAGATCTAAATAATAATGGTGGGTGGAAATGTTGAAGCTAGATATAGCATGGACCGAATAGTGATGATCTCTATATATAATAGATCTAGGTCTGCGTTAAGTTTCCGTAAAGCGTAACCAGAATTCTGTAATATCAATTCGTTAGTTCTCATAGAGTAAGAAGAGCAGTTATTAAGAGGGGAAGCGGGGTGTGATATAGAGGTGGCACTGGCGGCTAATCGCATATATGCATATAAAGTTGGTGCGGCTGTAGGAGAGTTCTATACAACTCTCAGCTGCTCATAGGTCTTCTTGCGTCTCCTCATATTCCAAGACAAGTTTAAGAACCAAAAAAGCAAAATATGTGCGGTGTTACTGATATACTAGTACAGCCAGCCGGGATCTCTTTCGTCTACTACATGCTCTGATAAGTTACTTTCGGCCGATAAACTCTCTACCGAGAGAGATGGACTTGATGGATAAAGAATATATTGAACTAGTATCTATGGAGGACTTGCTCACCATGCCCATTATATGTCCTTCATGTAGTCGTTTCTTACACTCCCTTTCTCTGCTCTCTGGATAAAGCTGTAAGTTGTTTGCAACTGTAATCTATGTCCTTAAAACGATAAGTGGCTGCGTAATACAGTTTTCTGAATGATTTCGCTAAAGGCCTTGTTGTCCTCCTAAGACTGTGGAATGTCATGGCCACCTCTATGCTGGTAGGCTATGGCTAAATCGGAGTCGTATAGGCGTAAAAGCGTACCTGAATGCTTACTGAAAATATCCTTGTTGCCCCACATATACACAATCGCCAGATCAAGCCATTCATCATAGAGATCGGGGTGAAAACAGTGTGGTCTTTGGTGTGCATGTTCTTCCTGTTGTAGGAGGTCTAGAATAGCCCGCCACTTCCGCTCTGTCTCTGGATTAATGTCAAGTATGGCCTTTATGCTAATGTTTTTGAGCGGCTTAAGCTGCTCCTGATTGGATGGAGCTGTATGCTTCCACTCCGTCGTGTCTATCGTAAAAGGATCACCGCTTGTGTATAGGTTGGTTATATTATAGCTAAGCTCATCTGTCCATGGTATGGGAAGCCAGCTGCTGATAAATATGGTGAATTGGAATAGCGGTGGTGAGGCTGGGTTCTCCTCCTAGTGCTTGAGGATCAGAGATGTGCAGAGTATGGCACCCTGTGGGGTTTAAATGGAATAAAATTAGCTAGTTATATCCATAGTATCGGGATGCATGCACGGCAGATACTGATACCGGTGCAGAGTATGTACCTCGCAGACTTCCATTAGCCTATTAAATGGTCCTTGATCGTGAATAAAAGTCTTGATCCTGTCCAAAGCGGCTGCCATACCTCTTGTTGTCGGGTACTCTATATGCGTTAGGTATGGTCCAGGGTAAGTGTTGGAGAGTATCTTCTGAGGAATGATATGATGCACTCTATCCAATCACTTGAAAGTATAATCTGGGGGTAAGAGGGACTGTAATCTCGTGGTTTTGGCTTGGAATATGGTGCTATTGATACCGCTGCCGTGGATGCAGAGGATATGTATTTCTTCGGAGAATGAATAGGGGGCTGTTTAGTAATTTGAGCAAAGCCTATCCATCCCCGAAGATGAATGTCTGAGAAGTCAAAGTATATATATGGAGAACAGAGGCGAAGATGTAACGGTCATTACGCAGCAACGCCAGGTACTTATAATTGCCGAGTGGCTAGGTATTGTATATCTTCTGAAAAACGCCCGCTAAGGTGCAGCTCCTATAATGCCGGTTTTAAGAAAGGAATGGCTGGATCCGCACTTCGGTGTCTAGCGGCATATCCTGTATAGGGGTGATCCTAGAATGAGGATAACAGCCCCTGTTCACCCCCCTATATCTTGTGCACTGTAGAGATCCATTGATACTGGTATGTGATGGCAAATGCATTAATGAAGCTCCTTATCGTTGTATGATTTGTTTTCCTTCTCTTTAATCCTCCCTGTTTTTTTCGCCCAATAACAATGGCACCTGAAATCAGTACAGAATTGATATTCAAGCCCCTTCACCCGACGTTTGGAGCTGAGTGCGATGGGGTAGACTTTTCCAAGCTAATACCAGAACAGACAATTGCTTGAATTCGGGACGGCATGGCCAAGTACGGTGTACTAGTCTTCTGCTCGACCGAGCTGGATGATGCGAGGCATGTGTCCTTTGCATGTTAATTCGGTGACCAGGATACGTCTGCCGTCCGATTCAAGTCGGGAATAACCTATAGGTTGGCGCCACATATGGAACTCACAGATACTGGAAACGTGGGAAGCAATGGCAAACCAGTCTCCTAGGATAGTCTGAGATATCAGCTTAGCCTTGGAAATATGTATTTCCATGTCGACTGCTCATATAATGCGCGTCGGGCAGGCTATTCCATCCTCCGTGCTCACCAGATACCACCAAAGGGAACTTGTGGAGGGACAGCCTTCGCCGACACCAGGATGGCATACCAGGATCTGGATAATGCTACAAAGAAGGACATCAAAGATAAAGTCCTGTGCCATTCAATTTTGCATAGCAGACAATCGGCTGCTCCGGATTCTGAACTTCTCAATATGGTAGATGCAGAAGACCTTCCAATGAGCCGTCACAGAATGGTACAGTTGCATGAACCAAGCGGACGGATGAATCTCTATATTGCGTCTCACGCCCATCATATCGATGGGCAGACCAAGGAGGATAGTCAGCCCATGATACAAAGCCTTTTACAGCACGCGAGCCAAGATAAATACACGTTTACAGTTGACTGGCATAACAACGGTGATGTCGTTATGTGGGTAAGTAGAATTGTCAACCTCTCACACCAATGTCCTGCTTTTTTCTCTTGCTTTTTTCGATTTGCTCACAAAACAACAACAAAAGGACAATACCTGTGTCATGCACAAGTCTTGCGGCGGGTCTTATCAAGGTCAGCACGTTCGCGATATGCGACGGGCAACCGTATACGATTCTTCATCCACTGCATACGGGCTCAACAACTTTTGGGGTCGTCTTTGGGAGACAATGCGTGTCTTGACAACGGCGATATTATACGGCAAGTTTAGAATAGTTGTTTTGTACTGGAAAATATCCAAGGCTGAACTGTAAACGGGAAGATCAGTTGATATCTAAAAGCGGTATTGGTCGTGTTAGGCAAGAGTGTAGAAGCGAGCATGTTTCTACTACGTAGTATATTCGTAGTCCACCTAAGTACGTATCTGTGTGTCTCCTAGTCGCATTGGTGCGGTCCCAATGAATGAATGAATAGTTAGCAGGTACGGCATAACAATAATAACGCCGGCTCCACACGGCTTTTGCCAATAATAATGATCTAGCTAGGGTGTTGGCGGTGTAGGTCATCCCAAACGGCACAATGAGTCTTCAAACAATGGCGTGTGTAATCGAGAAACGACTAACGCAAGCAAGTTAGCTTCTGCGAGTCTCTTTTTGTTGTGCCTTGCCTGCTGATCACGCGGTAGTTGAATGTGGAAGCAGGTGAGGAAACAGGTGTGGAAATATGATGTGGGTATAATTAAGGGGAGTATATGTGTCCTGCACATAGTACATCATAAAGCTGACTTGATCTTGTTATCTCTATTCTCCCTGTTGAATGACACAGCTAAACGACGGCGCCCCTACTATATTCTGCAGAGTCTCATTAAAAAAGACGTCATACCGCCAGCAGAAGGGTAGTGTCTGCCTGAAGAAGCTATGCAAATAGCCAAGAAAGATGATAACCAAAAGAAAAAGGAGGAATAAGAAGAAAAAGATGTCTTCCTCTGACATTGCAGTCGTCGGCGTCGCATGTCGATATCCTGGTGATGCGAAATCCCCGCAAGGATTTTACCAAATGCTATCAAGAGGTAGCGACGCTTGGTCCGAGGTGCCACTATCAAGATTCGATGTGTCTGCCTTCCACCATCCGTCAAGAGGTCGACTGGGAAGCACGGTAAGCAAGAGGCGACAGATACTCTACTTCATTTTTTTGTGTTTTTGCTGTGTTTATGTACATTCTTGTTGACTTCGATTGCAGGTGGGGCGAGGAGGTTACTTTCTGCAGGAGGATGTATCGCGGTGGGACGCTCCATTCTTTGCCTGCTCGCCGCTGGAAGCTCGTTCTATGGACCCGCAACAGCGATTGCTTCTTGAAGTTGCGTATGAGAGTCTTGAGAGTGCCGGAATCTCGATGGAAGCGATTAGCAACACAGACACAGGTTGCTTTGTTGGCGCCTTTGGCTGTGATTACAAAAGTATTCTTGGCCGAGACGTATGGGCCAAACCGGCTTATGCTATCTCGGGATGTTCGCTAACCATATTATCCAATCGTGTGAGCTGGTTCTTGTAAGTTGATCACGTCAATTGCTGCATTAACCACAACATGTAAAAGGGTCACAGCTGCTGATGCGTTGCTTTTAGTAATCTGCGCGAGCCATCTTTAACTCTCGATATGGCCTGCTCAAGCTCCATGACGGCCTTGCACCTGGCATGTGAGACAATTCATTCCGATTCAAACAGCACGCGATGTGCGCTCGTGGGTGGGACAAGCCTCCTTTTAGATCCCGACGATTTCTGTGCGCTTAGTGCACTTGGCTTCACCAGCCCTGACGGTCGATGTTACTCTTTCGACTCAAGAGCCAATGGCTATGCGCGCGGCGATGGAATATGTATGCTGGTTGTTAAGCATATTGATGATGCTATCCGCGACGGCGACCCGATTCGGGCAGTGATCCGAGCATCAAGCATAAACTCAGACGGCAGGGTATGAGCGCTTCTCCCCTCTCATTGCTAATACCTTTGCTCGATAGACATACAATGAGCAACTCAGATGCTGACTTGCACATTTTTTTTTAAAACCACCAGATAGCCGGTATTGCTCTACCCAACGGAGAAGCACAAGAGAGGTTGATCCGCAGCACATATCAGCTGGCTGGTCTGGACCCTGCCGATACGCAGTATGTGGAGTTCCATGGCACGGGCACAAAAGCTGGTGATCCCATTGAGATGGGCGCTGTCGCTCGCTCCATTGCAGGCAGATCGAGGACGACTTTGTATGGCGGGTCAGCCAAAACCCAGCTCGGCCACACCGAGGCAGCAGCTGGACTTGCTGGACTTGTAAGGTGCATTCTGGCCATGGAAAATGGCCTCATACCGCCCCATCTGAACTTCATCAAGCCCAATCGACGCCTGGGGCTTGGCCAGCACAACATCATCCTGCCAACATCACCCCAACCCTGGCCTGAATGTCAGGTGCTCCGGTGCTCCGTGAATAGCTTTGGATTCGGCGGCACCAATGCCCATGTCATCGTGGATGATGGGCGCAGCTATTTGCTCCATCGAAACACCAGCAAGTTTCTCACAAATGGGTTGCATAGCCTCGAAACCGCCACTTTGGAGCCCGAGTCAGCGGTCATCGCGGCTAGACACAGAAGTCATAACAATGGCCAAGACCAACAAGCTCGAATCTTTGTGCTTTCCGCACCGGATCGAGACGCAGTCACACGCCAACGGTTAAGTCATGCCAACTACATCTTAGAAAAGGGATCCAATGATACACTTGGCGATCTTGCCTACACTTTGGCCCAGCGCCGTTCTGTCTTTCAGTGGCGGCATGCTGTCGTCGCCAGCTCCGTTGACGAGCTGGAACAACGCTGGCGAGAGGATAGCATCCAAGCTGTAACTACCAAGTCACATCCCAATTTCGCGTTCATATTCACGGGTCAGGGGGCTCAATGGCATGCTATGGGACAGGAGCTAATCATGTATGTTGTATATGCCAACTCAGTAAAGGAGTCTGCAACCTGCTTGGCTTCTCTAGGATGCCCCTGGAACGCATGGGACGAGTTCATGTCGCCTGAGACTTCTTCTAGCATTTACCTGGCCGAATACTCTCAACCTCTTTGTACAGTACTTCAAATTGCACTGGTCGATCTGTTGACATGCTTGGGCATACGTCCGTCTGCCGTAATTGGCCATTCATCCGGAGAAATTGCCGCTGCGTATGCGGCGGGAGCACTTGGCCGGCTAGACTGTCTCAAGATTGCATACTATCGCGGTATTGTCTCCCAGGAAGCTCAGAAGCGACGTCCCGGTGGCGGAATGATGGCCGTGGGCCTCTCCGCAGAGTCTGTGGGGCCATATCTAGTCGGAGTTGAAGATTCGATCGCCATTGGCTGTGTAAACAGTCCCATCAGCATAACACTAACAGGAGACAAAATCGCTCTACAGCAGCTGCAGTTCAAGCTTCAAGCGGAAAACATATCATATCGCCTGTTGCAGGTTGATAATGCTTATCATAGCGCGGAGATGATAGAGGTTGGTGACAAGTATCTCAGGTATATTGGCCATCTTGACCCAAAGATCGCTTCGTCAGGCGTCACGTACTATTCCACAGTCTATGGAAAGCAAATTCCTACCGACCAGCTTCTGTCAGCATATTGGGTACGCAATCTATGCTCGCCCGTTGAGTTTGTTTCTGCCTTGGATGACATGATGTATGCGGACGTCAACAGGCTGCCAAGGAATGAGGACAAGTTACCAAATCTTGCTGTTGAGATTGGACCGCATGCAGCACTCTCTGGCCCCATCAAGCAATTCAAGGCAGCACGCAATAGTTTTCAAGACCTGGAATACGGCTCCCTCTTGGTGCGAGGCCGTAATGCGTCGCATACATTGTTAGCAGCTGTAAGCTCTCTGCGGATGCACGGCGTACCAGTAAGCCTCGATAAGGTAAGAGATTGACACAAGCACAAAAGGCTGACATGTTAAATCTGACTGAAGTGTAAAAATAGATTGATCAGATGAAGACGCCAGCTCGACCATCCGTCGTTCTGGTGGACTTGCCGCTCTACTGCTGGGATCACTCCGTTTCGCATTGGCATGAGATGCGAGCCTCGAAAAGCTTTCACTGGCCTGGATTCCCCAGACATGATCTCATAGGATCCCCTGTAGACTGTAGCAATCCATTCGAGCCTGCATGGAGAAACTGGTTGCGAGTCTCAGAGCTGCCTTGGCTACGAGACCACAAGGTCCAGGGAGATATTGTATTTCCAGCTGCCGGTATGATATGTGCCGTCATCGAGGCCCTCCGTCAGCAATCCATGTCCGACAATGGCCGCCGCCGAACAGTGCTGGGGTTTCAGCTTCGAGACATTTCCATTAGACAAGCTCTGGTAATTCCCAACAACGACATGGGCGTGGAGATTGAGCTGCGTCTTCACCCAGCAAGACCAGGTACCCTAGATGGGTGGTTTGAAATATCTTTCTCCTCATGTCAGGAAGGAAATGTATTTGTCCAAAATATGAAGGGCTTTGCTCGGATCCAATACAAAGGCCCAGACACAGAAATCAACGCTGGCAAGGAGCTCAGGGAAGAGACTCTGGCATATAAGAAACGTTGACGATATTTGCGTGCTTCAAATGGGAAAACAGTAGCGATTGAGCCTCAGTATAATTCCTTCAAGACTATGGGCTTGAACTACGGTGAGTAGTTGCTTCTTCTACCCACAAGCCGATTATGCAACTAACAGTTCAATCTATAGGCAAAACCTTCCAAGGCTTATCCAATGTTATATTGGAAGGAGCTGCTGTCACATTTGAGGCTCGAGTTTTAGATTTAGCTTCCACTATGCCTGGATCGTACGAGACCGATTATCTCATTCACCCGGCCACTTTGGATGCCGTGTTCCAGTCATCGTTAGTTGCCATTCCCACCATGACCAATGTCGGAAACCAAGCTTGGATACCCACTGTTATCGATTCCGTACAAATCTCAAGCGACATGGTATGCGTACCTGGTATGACCTTTCGCGGCTTCTGCGAATCCGAGTTTGGAATATCTAGGGAGGTGAAGGGATGCATCATGGCCAGTGACAGCGATTTCAACACTCTCCCAGGAATTATAGTCGAAGGCGTCACGCTAACAGGGCTGGGCAGAAACCAAGAACAAGTATCAATGGTTAGCCATAGTGAGAGTGCTAGATTATACGCCCTGCCTGTCTGGATGCCAGACCTGGACCTGATCGCGGCTGTAGAGCTTCGAAAGGCAGCCGACGAAAAATACGGGCGACAACTTCACATGAGAGACTTTTGTTCGGAAAGCGTCCAGCTCATCAATGAACTATGCCAAGATGCCGTGCGAAGAATCTCGCCGAAAATTGACTACAAATCGTTGCCTCATCACCTGCGCAAATACTTTGATTGGATGCAATCGCGGTGTAAACTAACATTACAAAATGGAACCAAAATGCCAGGCAATACCAACACCAATGAGTCTTCCAACCCCAAAACAGGTACGAACGGTATACGCAAAGATGAAAATGATGCTGTAAAACATAAACTTGACGCGTTCCGTGCCAAGTATCCCGTCGACGGCACACTTGTGGAGACAGTTTTCTCTTCCCTAGTTGGCATCTTTGCACAGCAAGTGGTTCCTATTGCTCTCCTAATGAAAAAAGATAAACTCTCCAAATTTTACTGCGATTCGTATGGTTTGCAGCTAAATATGCAAATATTCCGCGACTGGTTCAACTTGAAAGCTCACAAGTCACCCGGCATGAGGGTTGTCGAGATCGGTGCCGGCACGGCCGCAACAACCTTGCCGGTTTTGCAACAGTTGGGCAGTGACAAGACGCAAACACCTCGATTCTTCCAGTGGACATTTACAGACATCTCTCCAGCATGGTTTGAACACGCAAAATGCGTCCTTGACGACTGGAACGAACGAATAGAATACAAGGTACTGGATATTGATAAAAGCCCCATTGATCAAGGGTTCGCTGCTGAATCGTATGATGTTGTTTTGGCCGTTAATGTAAGCATCCTCATACTACCAAACCTTCTTCTAGTTCAGTATGGAAGTACCATTCTATAGGCTAACGTTATTTTACTAGGTTCTCCACGCTACGAAGAGCATTAGCAAGACTCTTGAGCATTGCAGACAGTTGCTGAAGCCCGGAGGCAGTCTTGTTCTCGGTGAATACACAAACTGCAATGACTTGGTTAGCTTCATCACCAGAATCCTTCCAGGATAGTAAGCTGCAGAAGACACAAGGGAGCTTGGGCATAGTCCGCTACTCCACGAGTCAGAATGGGATTCCGCATTGAGGCACGCTGGATTTTCTGGCACAGATATCGTCCTATCAGACGGCAACCATGATGAATTTTACAGAATGTCGAATATCGTAAGTACAAAGGTTGTTAACTCTACAGTTGACTCATCCAAAAATTGCACAGTAGTTCTACTACTGCCAGACAGTCCAGCTGCACCTACCCTGGCAATTGCTCATATGCTATCACATGAGCTTGAGCTGGTCGGGAAGAACATGAGCATCGCGGACCTCCATTCATTACCAAAAGAGATGGGCGACACTGCGGTGGTTTCTCTTTTAGAGTACGAGTCACCGATACTCGAAAAACTGGACGAAAATACCTTTGAGCAAATCTAGAGGCTTCTCCTCCATTGCAGAGAAGTATTATGGATCACTAGGTCGGACAACACAGATGCGCCTGGCCATCCTAGCAATCGCATCATATCTGGTCTTTTGCGTTGTGTCAGGTCTGAGGACACATCTCGCCGGCTTTACGAGCTTCATTTCGCCAGGCGACTGTGCCAAGACACTGCAGAGTCAACAAGCTCCGCCATTTGTCGTCGACTCTGCAGCATCTGGGACTCCGCACCGGATGAGCCTGATGAAATAGAAACCGTGGAGCGCGATAGTGGCTTCTTTATCCCGCGATACATGCCTGACCACGTTATGAACAACAGTTTAGCGAGGAGTAACCAGGTAGCCGTCACACCTGAGATGGCCAACCTCGTTCAAGTAGATCGACCATTAAAACTCAATATTGCAAAGCCGGGCAGACTGGATACGCTCCAATTCATTGACGACGACACAGTATTGGGACCACTTGGCGATGAAGTGATTGAAGTCGATGTACAAGCCTGCGGCATGAACTTTGTGTAAGCTAAAGAGTCCCCAACATTTCCTGCCTTGATTCCATTTGAAGACAGTCCAGCCTGTTTCAGGGTTGTCCAAAAATTACATTCCCAGAACATGCTCTCAGCTACCAGCTAACCTCATCCAGTGACATCATGACTGCTATGGGCGAGATTGTGCGCCCAAACCTCGGATTTGAATCTGCTGGTACCGTCCGCAGAGTCGGAGCTAACCAACGACAATTTGCTGTTGGTGATCGAGTTCTACACGTGGCGCTAGGCGCGATGCGAACTTTGATCCGCACAACACCGTCTACTTTAACCCCAATCCCACAGCATTTGTCCTTTGAGGAGGCAGTGTCTATACCCGTGGCTTATGCGACCGCCTATCACTCACTGGTAGAACTTGCAAGGATACGAGAGGGCGAGTCCGTACTGATCCATGCCGCTGCTGGAGGTAAGAAAGTCAATCCCAAGGATGGGCATTATAATAAACGGACACACCCCATTTTAACTAACACGTGTTTTTTCTTCTATTTTACAGGTTTGGGACAAGCCCTCATCCACATCGCCAAACTTTCGAAGGCTCGTATATTCTGTACTGTGGGCAGTGAACCCAAAAGAAAGGCCATCATTGCTCTTGGAGTCGAGCCCGACAATATCTTTAGTTCTCGAGATCTTTCGTTCGAAAAGGGCATTAAGCGTGTTACCGAAGGTCGGGGAGTTGATGTGATTATTAACTCATCGGCAGGCGAGGCACTGCGACGAAGCTGGCTGTGTCTCGCGCCATTTGGCAGATTCATTGAAGTCGGCAAGATGGATCTCATTCACAACAGCGGCCTCGAGATGAGGCCTTTTCTGACAGGAACAACGTTTTCGGGTTGCAACCTAGAGTACATTATGATACACGATCCGCCTCGCGTGTCTAGTTTAGTGTCCAAGGTGCTGGAGCTTTTTAAAAATGGCGAGGTGCAGTTGATACAGCCTATAGTCGCTCGTGACTTTACCAATGTCGAGGACGCTTTCCGGGAGTTGCAGCGCGGGACTCATATCGGCAAGCTGGTCCTGCGCATCACCGCCGAATCTAGAGTGCCTGTCGTGCCGCCGAAGGTTGTCGACGTGCAACTGAAGCTGGGCGCGACTTATCTGCTCGTTGGGGGCCTGGGCGGGCTGGGTAGAGCTCAAGCCATGTTTCTAGCAGAGCATGGTGTACGTCACATGGCGTTTATATCCCGATCCGGGTGTCGAGGGGCAGAAGCGGAGGCAGTGGTCACACGTCTGGTCGAACAAGGTGTTCAGGTGAAGGCATATGCGGGAGATGTAAGTCAAAGAGCCGACCTTGAAGAAATTCTGGCCGACATGGCCCAAAGCATGCCACCCATCCGAGGAGTACTACATGGCGCGATGCAGTTGGACGACTCGGTCTTTCACAAGATGAATTATCAGCAGTGGTTGGCAGCGACACGACCAAAGGTGCAAGGTGAGTCAACCTGTGTTCTTGTAACGCCGAACTGATATCCATTATCCAATGACTTGAGATGTTTCCCAATGATGCTCATCCAAGACACTGTTACATGCTAACATCTCTCGGGCAGGGAGTTGGAATCTCCATCAGCTGCTTCCAGATACCCTGGACTTTTTTATCATGCTATCGTCTCTGTCCGGTGTTATTGGCTCCGTATCGCAGGCAAACTATGCGGCCGGCAATACATTCCAGGATGCCTTGGCTTATTACCGCCGTGGCAAGGGTCTTGCTGCCCAGAGTATCAACCTCGGTGTTGTTGTCGGCTTCGGTTATGTCGCCGAACACAAGGACGTGGCAGCACGCCTGATGCAATTTGGATCAGTAAGCATTTGCCTCCTGGTGAGAACAGGATCAAATTGTAAATCTAGCCTAACATGCTTTCATAGGCCAGCGTCACTGAGTCACAGTTTTTTCACATGCTGCGATGTGCCATCGCGGGCACGGCTGATAACCAGAGGCCGTTGGCAGACCAGGTGCTTGTGGGAGCGGGCACTGGAGGCATCATGCAAGCCTCACAAGAGTCAAATCCCGAAACCAACTTGTATTGGCTGAGTAGGCTTGCACCATTTGCCTACCTCAGACGATTGGACGTTCAGACGGCGCAGGCGACGGCCGGACACAACCACAAAGACGAGACCAAGAAGATGATCAGCTCACTTGAGCGATCCAAATCAATGAATGAAGCTATCCAGATATGTCAGCCAATCCTCCTGGAGCGGATGGCGAAAATCATCTCGATATCTGCCGCGTCTGTCAATGTATCGAAGCCCGTGTACATGTACGGCGTTGACAGCTTGGTGGCAGTGGAACTGCGTAACTGGTTGGCAACGGAACTGAAATGCGACCTGAGTATTTTTGACCTGACCAGCGATGCCCCTATTAGCGAGGTTTGCAGAAAGATGGCCAGCAAGTCGCAGCTGGTGTCTGCAGATGTGAGGAGTTGTGAGTCTGAGTGACGTGTCGGGGATTCGTGGATAAATAGTGGGTACAAGATAGCTACAGTGATTAGCCACCTACCCTGTAGTGTGTCTCTTTCAATCAATTTACCAGCTCAATGTCCATTCTCCATTCTTTTCTTCATTTCATTCAGGCTTCCTCATTTTGCTGCGTTTGTCCCAAGTAAGAACATGTCATGCATCCTCCTAGTCAACCAGTACCCACCGTGTTCGGCGGAACACGAATCGGCAACAGAGAGCTATTTAAGCCCGACACCCATCTAGCGACATTTTTGACGTCTCTTACTCGCCACCACATCACCAACATAGACACAGCACAAGCGTACGGGAATTCTGAAGCTACCCTCGGCATAGTACAGGCAGGCCGCAGATTTGTCATTGACACGAAGTGGAGTCCTTCTTCATGGAATAAATCCGGCACACCATGGGCTACTTACGAGCGCATCATACATTCCGCTGAGGAAAGCATCTATAAGTTAGGGGTTGACCAAGTAAGTTGCATCTAGTCTCCTTTTATCCTGCTGCTTCAGCTAAATTAATCTAATTTTTGCTGAAAAGGTTGATATTTTCTATCTTCATAGGCCAGATCCAATGACGCCTATTTCCGAAACCCTTGTAGCAGTCAATGTGATATATAAACGTGGCGTTTTCCGCAGATTTGGGCTATCAGGCTTCCCAGCTGCTGAGATTGAGGTTATATATAATCACTGCGCTGAACACAGCCATCCTCTGCCTGCTGTTTACCAGGGCAGCTATAATCCACTGAATAGGCATAAAGAAACTGCCTTGCTTCCAACTTTACGCCGATTAAACATTTCCTTCTATGCATACGGTACTTCAGCTGGAGGATTTCTCGGCAAGAGCGTGGCGCAAGCAGAGGCGATGGTCAAGAACAACGTCATTGTTTCAGCAACCTGTCGACCGTACCTTCAAAATGCCAAGTTTTTGGAAACACTGGCCCAATGGATCACTATTGCAGAAATCGAGGGAGTGAGCCCAGCTGAGCTGACATATCGATGGGTGTCGCACCACTCAGCGTTGGACTCAGACCTCGGCGATGCTTTTATCGTTGGAGCTAGTAGCCCGGAACAACTCGACGAAACACTCAGTGGCATTAAAAACGGACCACTCAGTCACAATGCATGTGCGTCTATTCAGGATATATGGGAAGAATTAAAAGGAGAATAAGCCGTTATCATGTATATGTCACTTGGAGATAAAAAGAACAAGGTAAGCTTGATATATACTGTCTGTTTACAGGTTAGGCCATAAATGTGATTCTTTTAGCCTCGTGTAATATATTTAGTCTTCTACTCTTTAACTGCATGTTTGGCAAAGAGCTGCTCTGCAGCACACAAACCCAGTTGTCTGAGATTCGGCTTGCTTGCTAGCTCTAGAGGGGTGATATCCGTCCGAATGACTTCTCGCCACCAACCCCTCAGTTCCATGAGTACCAGTGAATCGAGACCCATTTGTTTGAAATCATGATCAAGTAGGTCTTCAATATTACTTTCTTCTCTCATCATCAGTGAAAACAGCTTTTCGCCTATAATGGTGGATATTTCTGCGATGGTTGCGTCTTGCTGCAAAATGGAAGGATCAGCTTCCGCTTTTGCTATGAGTTGTTTCATCTTTTCAGTTGTTTTTCTTTGTTCCCCGCTCTGAGCAACCTCACTAGAAGTATGGTTGTGGAAAGAGGCCATTCTTGTATCTCCGCGCCAGATTGTGGTGCATGATGAATCTTGCAAGGGCTGGTCAGGGGTCATCAACCCCATATATACCAGTCCCTCATCAGTCCAAGTCCCAAATTGAGCGAGATGCTGTTCCTGCTGACTCTGACTAGTGATCTGTTGCTGGTTCAGCACCGCATGCTCAACAAAGACCAATAGCTCTCGTTCATGGAGGAAGTTGTGCATCATAGAGTAGTGCTGCGCCAGCTTCGGACGGTCGGCTATGTATCCTATATCGCCGATAGGACAGATTGCCAAGACAGAGGCTGGCAAGCCCATGCTACGCCTGTAGCGTGCAAAGGCTTCCATAGCAAGATTGGCGGCGACGTAGTTAGATTGACCTGGCGAATCAATCGCATTTGCCATGGAACTCGTTAGAACCATAAAGTCTAGGCTTTGATTGTTTTCGATCAAGGCTTCGTGTATGTTCAAAATGCCAAGTGCTTTGGGAGCTGTCACTGCATTCCAATCTTCAGGACTCAGCCGTGTGAAGAGGTCGTCCTGCATGAGAAAAAGAACAGTTAGCATGCCTTGCTTTCATTTTCCACCCGAAATATAGTCATTATCTTCCAACTTACCTGAAGCTTCAGCGCCAAATGGAAGACTCCTTTCACGGGACCTGTCGCGGCTGCTAAGGCGGCTCGCACATGATCCATATTTTGGGCCTCACCAGCAATCGCTGATATCTTGCAGCCCATACTTTCGACTTCGGCCACAAAGACATCGTGCACTGGAGACTTAGCGCTTGGAGATAAGAAAATAAGGTGACGCGCTCTCTTTTTAATCATCTAAGTTGCTATGGATTTTCTAATGCTTCCAAACTTACTGGTTAGCAAATATGAGCCTTTAGGGTCGAAGGAGACTGCCATAGATGATGGCGATGGCGGTGGGCTGAGCTGAGAACCGTCCTCAGGCACTTGAATAATAATTTTTCCATTCGTGCCGCGTTGTAGCTGACGGAAGGCCTGCTCACTCTCCGTGATGAAGAAATTGTGATGCGGAATAGGTAGAATCTTTGGTTCGGATGTGTACATTTCGACAGCCCTTCTCAACAAGCTAGTGAAATTCTGTCAGCTACTAATGTGTAAAAGTGTGAAGTATAATGGTACTTACTCGCCAACAACCTTTGGACGTTTGTTCAACATGTGTGACAGATCAACGTATGCAAATGTGCGATTTCGCAGGAATTGCTGCATGCCTAGGTTTCCAGCACCCAAGACATCTCTCTTCCCGATCTCAACCATGACACCAAATTCAGCGACACAGTCCCAGGATGCGTGCAGCAGTTCGCCCGAGAGTGAGTTCAGCACAATGTCCACACCGTGCCCGTTCGTCTCTGTCATGATGCCTTCAAGGAAGCTCTTGTCGCGAGAGTGGAAGATTCGGTTGCGTGGTATCTTCAGCTCATTCATGCAGTACTGGACTTTCTCTTCACTGCCAACCGTCACAAACACCTGGAAAAAACCGTTGTTAATATCAATCACTTTGTATAGCCTTTTCTTTCGGCAATGCGTTACTCACGTCAGCATCGAACATCGTGCAAATTGCTACTGCAGCATGCCCAACACCACCACAAGCGGAATGAATAAGTACGCTCTACATCATCACGCGTTGTTAGCCATAAATTGATCATTCTTTGGACCAAATTCAGGTTGTCAGATGTCACCTACCTGGCCTTGGCTGAGGCGCCCCACATCCAATAAAGTGTGGATGGCGGTTGCGAAGACGCATGGGATAGCAGCAGCTTCTTCAAACGGCATCGTGCTAGGGATCTTGACACAAAGGTCTGCAGGGACTCTGATTTTGCTTGAGTTCGTTCCACCGGAGTACAAAACACGATCGCCAGGTGCGAAGCCAAGTACTTTGGAACCAATCTTACGAACCAGGCCTGCACCATCGCAGGCAAGTACAATCTCGCCAGGTATAACGCCCATTGCGAAAAGGATATCCTGTAATTTTGTGTCAGAATACGTATAACTGTGCCAGAACACGGTGCTAACTTACTCGGAAATTCAAACCCCATGCTTTAGCATCAATCTCGATTTCTTCCTCACCCAACTCTGACACTGGCGCTGCGGTCTCCACCACCGCAAGTGTATTCAGCATACCAGGAGTACTGATGTCAAGTAAAAGAGCAGTATCATTATTCTTCTCCTTAGAGCGACGTTGAATCTCACTTTCAAGCATAAATGGCTCAAATCTCCCTATCATGACGGTTCCGTCTTTGACGATGAACTGTTTGTCATCGGTTATAAGACCTTTCCGGCCATTATCACGAGACCTTGCTCAAAATATCCTTGATAATGTCTGTAAATCGAGGTTCTGAGCGATCAATCTGAATAATATAGTTGGGCAAGTCCAATTCTTTGGTGGCTCCCCTAACAGCCGCAATTATATCAGCAGAGTGTACAGAGTTTTTCAAGCTGTGAAATTGAGTCGGGTGTGTAATCCATATTGCTTTCTGATCCTCTTGATTCTTGAAAAATTCTTGCAATATTGGCATGTGCAGGGAAAATTCTAGCTGTCCTGTTGTCTCAGCAGCAATGGTGTACAAAGCTGGAGCTGATTTATTTGGCAACTCGTCTCCAAATTTCACCAAAGTAGTCGCTATGCCTGCAGATTCTAAGTGCTGGCAAAGCACTTTCGGAGTCTGGCCATCGGGATCTAGAGAGACCACGATTACAGCTTCAGGAGCCTTCAAAACGCTCAAGGCTTCAGCTAGTCTTGATCCAATGATTGCCATGGACTGATTTGGTTCCGCAGCATCGTACTGAAACCATTCTGCACCGTTATAACCTGAAGCTTTGATTGAGCTCGGCATTTCACCTCTGCACATCCACGGCCGGACACCACGGCCGATCATCCTCACTAGCCCACCAGCCAGGTAGTGTGCCAAATATGTAGCCTGCGTTTGCAGTGCTTGGCAGGAGCTCCGTCATGGCTAGATGGCCAGAAGGATGGAGAAGTTCTTTGATGTTTGACAAGCTTTCTTTCAGGCTTGGCGTAGCATGGATAACGTTGAACGCTATGATCAAGTCATACGTGCCTAGCTCATCATCCGTCTAACCTTGGAGGGTCGGCGACTTTGTGATGTCAAGTGTTTTGTATTCCATGTTTTTGGCGTAGAAGAACCTCTCTTTGGCCTTTTCGAAGAACCCTGCGGAGATGTCTGTAAAAGTATAACGCTCGAATAATGGATTGCACCCTGGCCTATGGATGTTACGCAAAATTTGATCCGTCGCGCCACCAGTGCCAGCGCCAACTTCGAGGATGCGAAGGTTTGGCCGAGAATCTGAGAGATGCTTGACAAAACGGGATAAGTCGCAACTGGAGTTGGAGTAAATGCCTTGGAGGAGGTCTAGGCCCAACAGTTCCAGCGTGTTTGTCTCGCCAGCCCACAGAGCCTCAAAGTTCTTCCAGATTCAGATGTGGCTGTCGTGGCGGGATCATGGGCAAGCTGTTGAAGTACTGCCTCAATCTTAGATTCGCGCTCGGAATCAGGAAGCTGAGCGAATTCTGTGAGAGCAGCGACGTTAGAGGTGACGTTATGTACCCAGTCCTTGAATTTATTCAGGTGAATCTCCTTTGGCTCAGATCCAAGCCTTTTTATTCTTGCGTCAGCATCGGCAATTAGGATTCCGAAGTCGCTAAACATCTTGTATGCCATCTTTGGAGCTTCCACTGTTGTAGTAGGACCCAGGAAATCCATGTCAGGTACCCATTCTAACCGGCACGCGCCATACATCTGGTTTTTTTCCTCGGGAGATTGGTGAGGCTTTGTTAGTTTTGATGCTTTAAGCCCCTTGATTGTCAAGATTGTCTGGCCATTAGCAATTGCTTTTACGCCATTCACAGTCTCGAGGCCGTCTCCAGTTTCAGACCAAGCGTCTGCGGTGAGGAATGCTGCCTGACTTTCAGGCTTCAATAGCGTAATATCCTCCAACATGGTGGGAACAAGACTGTCCTCAATTCTGTGAATATAACCGCGTGTCGAAAGCATGATCAAAAGCTGCAGACAGCCATCGATAGTAGCTGGGTCGATTACAAACTCAGCTCGCGAACAGTAGTTTGTAACATGTGCTCTGGAACGAGACGATGTTGTTGAGAACTCAAGATTACTCAAGGTGTTGAATTGTGGTCCAAATTTATGACCCATTCTGTACATGGCATTATAGAACCGTTTGCTCGATACCTTTCGAGGAAAGCCGTCATCCCCCTGCGTGATGGATGGTTCTGATTCTGGAGGAGCAGCCTTGCAAACTTCAACGCTTCCCTGGCAATGCTTCTTCCAAAGTGTATCATCACTACCGTCAGGGCTGGCCATGATGGTGAATTCGTACCTTTCATAGTTGAGAGAATCCGTCAGTCGCTGCGGCTTGAGCGTGGTTATCAGCTCCACAGGCCGACTTTCATCATCACTGATAATAAGAGGATTGAGGACACTAACTCGCCTCACTTTACATCCACTGAAAGTGTCCTGATCCTTGTCCCTCACAATCTGGCGTATTGCCTCAACTGCCATGGCGATATAACCGGCAAATGGAAACACGACGCAATTGTCGACGTTATGGTCTTGTAACCACGGTACATCCGCGACTCTCAACAAGTTTCGCCACATGGGATTGATAATCGTGCTAGCGCCGACACGCATGCCAAGTAGTGAGTGTCGAGGTTGTTTGCGGTTACGGGACACTTTGGACAATGTGTTCTCACTCCAGAAGGAGCTTTTATGTTCCCAAGGATAAGCGGGAAGATTTGTAATCGGCACATCCACCTTGGTGGTTATGAGAGCAGGTAGGCTGAGGCGAACTCCATGCTGGAACAACTTTCCGTATGCTGATAAAAGCGAATGAGAACAGATTTCCCCACGAACCAGCGTCGACACATATTCAAATGGCTCATTTAAATCTGCACAAATTTGTCGAATCGGTCCATGCAACTGAGAATGAGCACCAACTTCCATAAAAAGCAAGCTTTTGTTCTGTTCCTTGCCTTGACTTAACAGTTGCTTGAAAGCTCCGTCAAACTTGACACAAGAGAGCATGTTATCAACCCAGTACGACGAGGAAAATTGTTTATGGTACACGCCCTCAGTGATGGTAGAATAAAAGGCACAAGTTGATGAGAGATCCTGCTGCTGCCACTCTCCAATTTCGGCTAACAGCAGCTGCTTGTATTCGTCGGCCAATGGCTGCATAAGGTGCGAATGGTATGCCATGTCCACTTTGAGCTGTCTTGTCAGGGCATCCGGGTGGCTTTGGCGAATGCTTGCCATGACCTTGGCTAGGCCAATTAAGTCACAAGATATTGTTGTTGAACTTGGACTGTTCTCAGCAGCAATTACCACGCCGCAACCCTCGTCCTTCTTTAGAAATTCAGAAACCTAACTTGCGCTCAACCCGATTGCGGCCATACCTCCTGTGCGAGTCCTACCGAGCGATACCAAACCCCTGTAATAGGCAATGAGAATGGCCTCTCGCTTTGAAAGTGCCTCAGCAGCATATGCTGCCGCGATCTCACCGCTAGAGTGTTCAATAACGGTAGATGGACGCACATGCTTACGTTTCATATCTTCAACCAAACCAAGTTGCACGGCAGCGCAGAGCGGTTGAGATAGTTCAGCATCATATACACGACTATTTTCTGAGGTTTTCGAAAGCTCTTCTATGATGGACCAGGCTGGTGGCTTGGCGCATGATTGAAGAATAGCGTCGAGTTCTTCCAAGTCCCGTCTGAACTCGCTGGACTGAAGGAGCGCGGCTCCCATCATAGAACATTGAGCGCCTTGGCCAGTAAATATCATCACAAGATCCGGACTCGCTGCTGCTGCTTTGATTGGCGGCGCAACAGTTGCAGCTGCGGCGCCAATGTCTTTGGAGGAAGCTATCGCAAATGATCTGAAAGGCAAGGCTTCTCGACGGCATGCAAGGGTGTATGCCATAGCATTCAAGCAATCATCATGTTGTGACAGGTAGGTGAGCATATTCTCCGATACCGTGGACATAGCAGGTTGAGAATTGGCGGAAAATAACAGGAGTTGTGGCTGCGGCTCATCCAATGTCGTAGATCTGTCTACATTATTGATGACCGATTCTTGTTGGTGTGATTCCAGAATTATCTATACAGATATTAGAAATGGAAGTCAAACAAAGATCTCCATACCTACATGCACATAAGAACCACCTATTCCAAATGAGCTGATGCTCACCCGGTGGGGCTACCTTGTGGCCATGGCACCGGCTTGACAGGGACAGTGAGGTTACATTCGGCAAACGGAACTTGGAAGGAAATGTTAGAATAGAGTAAATGAAGATTTTAAGTGGAAATATGTCTGCTCTTACTTAGCGGATTGGGGGTGCTGAATTTTATGTTTGGCGCTATGGTACGATTTTCCAAACATAGTATTGACTTGATCAGACTAGTCAGACCAGACGCTGCTTCTTAGTGTCCCATATTCGGTTTAACCTATAAAAATTTTAGTGGCAGAAATAGAAAAGATGAAGAGAAAAGTAAACTTACAGATCCGATATATACTCCATTCTGGCCAAGTACTCTGCCAAGTGCTGTGCATTCTGCTGGGTCCCCGCTAGGAGTACCAGTCCCGTGACACTATAATAATATTAGTAAATTAGAAAATTTGCATATTGAGGCAGTAAAGCTCTTCTCAGCTTTGTGAGATGAGTCTCGGTGAAACGGTAAGGGTATCATACCTCGGCATATGCAGTGTGGTCAGGATTCAATTGAGCTCTCTTATAGACCTCCCGGACGAGAGACTCTTGTGAGTCTGTGTCAGGTGCCAGCACACCACTACCTTTGCCGTCGCAATTTGTTCCAATACCCTTGATGATGGCGCGAATAGGGCTTTTGTCACGAATAGCGTCGGAAAGCCTTTTGATGTAGACTGCGTTGACAGCTTCGCCCCTTGCATAACCGTCTGCTGATGCATCAAATGTCTTGCACGAGCCGTCAGGGGACAAAACTGCCGCTGCAGCGCCAAGGATATTGTAAAGACTGGGACCGGTAATGAGGTTTACACCGCCGACAACAGCTGCGTCACAGTCTCCAGATTGTAGAGCTCTACAGGCTTCATGGAGAGCAACAGCTGAAGCTGAGCAACCAGTTTTGAGTACCATGCTAATCCCAAATTAGCTCGACTTCAACATCAGAAAGGGTGGGGGGGATAAAAAAAGTAAAGAGAATTAAATACAGAACAAGGAGATTTCTGGACTTACCTGGGCCCCTTGAAATCAAAAGATTGAGAGATTCTGTTCGCGATAAAAAGATCCATCAAGCCAGCAACGGCATAATGGCTGACTTGCTGCGATTCCATTCGGACGGATGCTGACCATTCATCACTAAAGGCGCCAATGTAACAACCAACACGTTTTCCACTGTACTCAGTCTCGCCAGCATTCTCAAGGCATTCTCGTGTAACCTCGAGTAGCTGCCTGAGTTGAGGATCCAAGTTTGCAGGCTCATTTGGAGTAATAGTTGGAAAGAAAGACGTATCTAAGCGAGATAGGTCATGGTCAAGGAAGTAGCCATGCGACATCTTCATACCGCATGGATCGCCTAGGCTGGTGTCATACCCATGGATATTGAAGCGAGATGGAGGAATAGGACTTCTCATATCCTTGCCATTAGACAGCACATCCCAAAATGCGTCATCCGTAGCAATCCCTCCTGGCAGGCGAAAGGCCATGGAGCAAATGGCAATTGGAATATGGGGATGCTGGAATGGGTCGTCGACGTTGCTTTCATATCTAGCTTCAGCTTCATGCTGGATCCCATTGCCTTTTTGATGCTTGGTATCATTTTTGTTGTCAACCCCATTCTGATGCGAACTTCCATTGAGAACCTCGACATGGCCTGCAGGTTCTACCATTACATACTCATCGCTACCGACTTTGCGGTGAAGGCTGTTTTCCCCATCGAGACCTGGAGACTAGTCATTCTCATCACTTGGTAAAGCATGCTTTTCATACATCAAGGTGTTTGTCGCACTCCGTAGCACCACTAACAACGACTTATTGGCGCAGCGCTGGCATCGGTATCTTCCTCTCACTTATGGACGCAATGATAGTAGCGACAGTGCTTATTGATATGACCAAAGACTTGGGCGGATTCAAGCAGTCACAATGGATCGCCCTGGCTTATACGCTATTGGAAGTTGGTGCGTAACATTGTTCATTTCACCTCCATTGATGAATGCCCCGGCTTATTCTTCCCAGGCCTCTGCGCGACTCTGGCACGAATGTCGGACATTGTAGGCCGTAGGACAGTTATCTGCGGCTCCTTTGCCGTTTTTCTGTGTGCTTCTATGGCCTGCGGTGCGTCTCGGACTCTCAGTCAGCTCATTGGCTTCCGAGCTTTGCAGGGTGTAGCTGGTGGCGGCCTTCTCAGTATTGGTGTCATTGTCGTTGTCGACTGGCTATCCCTCGAGAGACTTGTGCTCACTTGCACCATTCTCGGTGGAGTTGTTGCTGCGGCCGGCATACTGGGGCCAGTTGTGGGAGGGCTGCTCACTAAATATGCCAGTTGGCGATATGTATTCTGGATCAAGTATGTCGTGTCTACCCTCTCTATATCATCTACCTCTCGGCCGTGTCACTCATCTTCTCTAGTGGCCCTCTTACAGTGATACCTGGTTTGCTGTTATTCTTTCTCTGGCCCAAGCATCAACTAGGTAGTCAACACAACATAACATCAAAGCTTGTAGACTGTCTAGGTGCTTTTCTCATAATGGCAGCCCCCATCCTAACCATCTTTATTCTTGATGAGGCTGCCATTGGTGAGTACGCATGGTCCAGCCCAGTTACTTTCTCACTCCTCATCAACAGTCCTCTGCTTTGGATACTTTTAGTACTATGGCAGCGAGAAATTGCGCGACGGCCGCGTTTTGCTACTATTCTACCACAGCTACCCTGGGCCATCTTGGCCAACAGGATTTTAGTCGCGGCTTTAATGTGAGTACTGGTCTTTCTATATATATGCCCGTTCATATCCTAACCCGCACTCTCAGACACGCAGTCCTTTCAAGTGCAACATTATACACTGTAACCTTCCACTTGCCCATCCGCGCACAGATTATGAACTTGTCTGATGCAACATTCGCCGGGGTCATCTTGCTTCCTATTCTTGGCGGGGCTGCCGTGGGCGCGGCAATAGCAGGCATCCTTTCATCTCAAAAGAACTTGACATTTGCAACCATGATGGTTTCTAGCTTGCTCCAAGTCGTAGCTTGTGTGCTTTTCTCCCGTCTTCCGGGTACCATTGAGATTGCACCCAGGCAGTGGGTGTACAGCGCCATCCTGGGCATCAGCACTGGCATGAGCGTTGGAACGTCCACGCTGATATCACTCCTTTATGCCGATTTGAATGATCTTGGTTGGTTATTTTCTCGCCCTGAGCTTGACTGCTGTCTCGACTAATTCGTCAACGTGTATAGCCGTTAGGCAGGGACTTTTAGGCCGAACGCGAGTGCTTGGTGGAAGCATCGGCATAGCAATAAGCTTCACCATCCTGCACACCTCCATCAGGTCCAACCTCCAAGACGCCTTTTTACCGGCACAGCTCAATGCCATCAATTGTTCCCCATTAGCCATTGCCTCTCTCTCTCCCGGGCAGCTTCTCCTTGCCAGAAATGCGTACGGGCTGGCTTTTGACACAATTATGTACGCTTGCATCGGACTATCTGCTGCCTCATGCATTGTTGCCCTGTTCATTTACGAAAAAGACCCAGTTTCGGTTGAGAAGAAATTACGGGAAGCCAGCCATTCTCCAAAGAGTTAGACCAAACTTGCAATCATATTAAGTTGCTAAGTTTAAATATTCCAGGTGACAGAGTCTTGAGACGCTTCGCTACACTCCGAAACACCCTCAGAAAAATAATAGCATTTCCGAGTGGCTCTCTAATTGTTGAATTCGGGTCGGAATGCAAGCTCTGCGATCACTTTGCCCTTTGGTAATTGCCTCAATAATAAGTCTGGCAGCCTCACCGCACTGGTGACATTGCAACTGGCAAGAACGTCGCTGATCGATTACACGAGGATCAAATATACCTAACCTTGTGCTTTCAAACAGACTAGGGAAAACGAGTTGATCAACAAACCCTTACATGATGATATTAGTAAAAACAAGTAATAAGACATCAGTTCCAATATTTGATTGCCGTGATTCCGCCTGCTCTAGTGACTTGGTGATAATCAGTGTTGTATATAGCAAAGTTACGCAATGGCTTCCACTGCAGGCCAAGATGAATAGTTTATATTTCACTGAATGCCGTGGTCCGACATTTAGAGCGCAACTTTATAATTCATTTTTAACTCATATATCATGTATATCGTATATCATGTTCTCATTTGAACCCCAGTAGGTACAGTCGAGATTCTTCTTTCAACCTCAATCCCAACTATATACACATGGTCATTGATTCATCTTGTCCAGTTCCTTTTGCAACACATCCCACGTCCGCTGCGGAAAGTATCCAACCAGCCACATATTCCCCTCGACATCCTTTCCCACTGCACCCAACGCATTCCTCGCCATCGCCGATCGTGCATGCAGCTGTGAGTGTAGATACACAATACGCCCCAGCCTACCACGTTCCTCTCCTCTAGTATCTCCGTCCACAAGTACTGCAGGCGAAAAGTCCACCGCGCGCGCGAAGTCCGCTTTAAGCCAGGTGGTCATGGTGAGCAACTCACCTGTCGGTGGCTCGCCGCAGGTGATATTTGCATCTTTGCCAGCGTCGACGCAAGCACGCGCCTCGCGCAGTGTCCAGAGGACCTGAGCCGACGAGGCTTGTGTGGTGAGCGCCGCGCGGTACTTGGCGGCTACAAGGCCGAGAGGGCCGCGAGCGTCGGTAGGAGACACAGGGAGGTAGCTGAGCATGATGAGGTTGCGGGCGAACACGCCACTAGTTGAAGGCGATGATGATGGTGTGGTTTGTGGGAGGCGGTTGCGCAGGTTGACGGCGTTGCGGGCATTGATGGGTCGGAAGCTGGTGCCCTGCCCGAGGGAGACGATGCGGCATGCCCAAGCAAAAAGGACATCGCCTTCGCTGACCTAGGGCTTTGCGGTGTCAGCGCTATTGTTGTGTGAGGCGTGTGCAGCAATGTCGTCGATGGCGTTCGCACGCATCCTGTCGAGGGTATGCTTGGGGAGATATAGCAAGCGGGTTTCCACTGCCGGCTCAGTCAAGACACTCCAGAGCAAGCGCACGACGAATACGAAAAAAGAAAAGCCGGCAAGGTAGACGGAACGCAGAACCCAGGGCTCCCTTTCGCCATCTTCGGCGTTGGTGAGCGCCGGATCGGCTGCGTTGTAGACGATATCCTCACGGGCGGCGAGAACAGGCGGCACCTCGTCCGTCCAGCCAGCAAGAACGAGCGACCACGCGCTCATCAGCTCACCCAGTCCCATGGCATCCATGACTAGATGCGGCACGGCAACGGCAACCAGCGTTGCGTCCGCAAAGCTCGTGACGCGCAGCGACAGCACTGGCCGATCCTCCTCCTGTACCAGGAACCCTTCAGTCGTGTCTGGTAGATCCTCCGCGGCGGCAAACTCACGAAAGTCCTCCGCTGGCGCATAGACTGCCGCATCCCCGCCATTCACCTTGGGCAGATGCTTCCCCAGCTCATGCTCCGCGATGGGAATCTCCAAGAAATCAGCGTGCGAGTAGGCCACTGGCGGGCGTGATGCGGTGTACGGTCGCGGGACGTGGATTTCCAGTGCCTGTGATGTCTTATCTTTGACGGGCCGGTGTAGTCGCCCACCGAGACGCCGCCAGTCACCAATGTCAAGAAGCGTGCAAAGCGCGGTGTGAAGCTTGGAGGGCTCAAGGACAGCGTTGAAGCGGAGAGTGACGGAGAGGACCATGATCTTGATGCCCATGGCATTGTCAATGCGCCCAGTTGGGTAGATGTCGTCGGCAGCGACAGCAGCAGCAACGCCGTTAGAGTTAACTGTCGCCATATTTTGTCACTTGGCACGGTATTTCAATGTGTTGAGGCTGTACACTCGTGAAATGTGAGAGGTAGGTGGTCCATTCGATGATGTAGCCAGTGCAGTGCCATCTTATATGCTGTACATAAAAGCAACGGCCTATCAGACGACCTATGCAATAAAAAATGTTGTGGATAATGCTGTATTGTTATTACAGGACTGTATGCAACAATCTGTCAGAGCTGTAGGGACTCTGCAGTTCAGCTTGCAGATCTTAGACATTGGGGAACGACGATCTGAATAACCTCCAATCACAGGAAAGCGGCACGCAACGGGGAGTCAGGGCCTTTATACCCTCAAATTTACCATAAATATAGAGAATATCAACCTATCAGAATCTTGTCAGACAGCGCAGCGTTCCACCGCTAAAGTTTACAATACTCTTATTCGATTTAGCCCCAGTACACCCCGCGTCAAAACGGTCTAAAAGAACCCGCCAATGCTGGTGATGATATCTTTCATATAAGGAAATACTTGTCCTGGGCAGTGTGAAAGCCGCTCTCGCGTGAAAACTGCTTACTGTATGGGTACAGGAAGCCCAGCGCACGCTGATAGAGAACCCAGCACCTGTCCTTGTGTTTACTAGCTGTGTTCTGTCGGAAGAGCAGCGACATCAATGCCCAGATCTGAGAAGAGCAGTCCGGTAAGAAACAGGCAGTATGTATACCGATGCTATTAGATATTTAAACAAACTACCGCCGTTTATTGCCCGTAACCCTCCACACTAAATACAAGAACACAAAGTATTCCAAAACTCTACTACACAACTGACTATACAGTGATTCCGCACCAAAGTTTATGACTCTCTCCATCAATACTAGCTCTTTCCCGGCGTAATTATGACAGCATAACCCCTTTAGTGCAGGGAAGACAGCAGCGTATGAATCTACTAGGCGATCACCCGCGATATGTCGAATCTCACGAAAATTCATCATCTTGTATCGGCGGATAACAGACGTATTGGCAGCATTAGCCCACAGTTGAATCTTAGCTCTGACATTGCCACCGCACTCTCCGGATTTGCGTCTCTTGATAACCTCCAAGGCAGCATGGTCTTTGACTTGTTGCAGTATATGTTGAAGCCCGCGGAGAATGGCTGTGGTGCCACGGTGTCCCCGTCTGATATATCCACCCGAAATGCACCATATGATCTCTAAATCTTCGACTTTATTTTCATCCGGCGAACTCATGTAGATTGGCCCATTCAGTTGAGTCACTGCAGCCCATTCGCCGTTCCATGGCTCGTCAGTGGCCGCTGTCTGGTTGGGGGTACAGAGCACGATCTGCATGGAAGGCTCGGCCAGCGCCGACTGCCAGGACTCTCTTTGTACTTGTGATTGGCAGGAATAGCATGTAGCAAACGCTTCGGGGTGATTTTTGAGACCTTCGAGGCGATATTCGATGTACTCGTCCACATATTTGTCAATGACAGAGGGGTTCTTGGGCAGTGAAGAAGCGTGGTAATCAGTCATCCCCATGATGAATGTTGCAAGTTATATCTTCTGTTGGGTATCTTGCTGATAGAGATTACAAATAGATTGTGTTGGATGTATTTTAATGGGGGTTTGCCATGTCGTAGGGTATATATACACATATAAGTGTATATTTCATACTAATCCGAGCATTTGCAACTCCCCTCTTTCTTCATTGCAACGGCCAGCTTTGCACATCCTATCCGAATTTGCATGACAGTGTGTACAAATTCATGAAAAAGGTAATTCTCAATGTCTGAAGATACCAGGGACACATCTCATTGACATGTTTTGAAGCATCACCAATGAAGTTTGCGAAAGGGTTTGCCAAGCCTTGGCTAAGTAATTTCAACATGTCATGTTGCATGTGTAACAGCATAGGTATATTGCATCCTTCCAGTCTCTTGTCTTTGTCCCAAGTCGGGCCAGATCAGAGTCGCATTATTTGACGTTCAATGCATCATTCGGATGGACTAGGTGGGGATAGACTTATTAATTGGTTAGAATTGGCCTTCAGCAGCGACAAAATGTAGCGAGAGTAGTTGAGCGTTAAAGACCACATGCCACCCATAACGTGAATTTGGTTGACCATTTCAACGTAAGCTTGAGTCAGTTGGGGGTTGCATTGGCACTGCTAGGGCTTCATCGGGGTGGAGAAGGCACACACATAAAACGGTAAGCTATCTTGGGTTTAGTCATGAAGCCCTGCTGCCTTTACATTGATACGAACTGCGTGTGTAGTGTTATGTTGAGAATTACCTTCAACCCCTTGTTGTTACAACTAATTATTCCACTCTTTTATAAACGAACTATCCATATTTCGTGGGAAATAATTAGTGGGAGGTAAATTAAATGTCTTGTCGATTACCGTGATTTTGCTATAGCTGACAAATGCATCCAAGAGAGATGGTAAGAGTAGCAGTGAGACAGAATCTTATAAGGTATACCAATTCCGCCAATTTCTTTTGGGAAGGCTCGCTATACGGTGATAAAAATCAATTGCATATTCCTTTCTCTTCTCAGCTTCTTTACGGGTGACTCCGCGAATCCAAAATGCTACTGAACAATGTTGAAGTATCTCCTATATGGGCAATACTCATCTTATGGCTTGCTGTTGTAAGTGTTCATCTCGCGGTCAAAATAATGTCCTTTCTCTGACCATTATACTGTCAAGATTGTCGGACTCAGCCTCTATCGTCTACTATGGCACCCTTTAGCACAGTATCCCGGACCATTTTGGGCGAAAATCACCGACTTTTATCCTGCCACTCAGGCATTCCGCGGCGTGCTGCACACTGATATATATGAGTGTCACTTGAAGTACGGTAGGGAGATAATCAGCTTGTGGTTCTGCAAATAAATCTTCATCTAACCTAATCCAGGCGATGTTGTACGATATGGACCTAACCGATTGGCATTCTGGACATCAAAGGGGCTCAAAGGTTACTCAAACTCCCTTACCATAACCTTTTGCATTCGTTGAGCTTACATGTACTGAGAACTAGATGTCTATGGATTCAGTAAAAAAGTCAAAAAGTCCAAGGCTTACATTCCGCTGCATCCTCGATCTGGAGAGGCGAGTACTTTGTCAAGTATCAACAAGACTCAACATGCCTCTAAGAGACGCGTCATGAGCCACGGTCTGTCAGATGCTAATGTACGAGCATTTGAGCCTACAATGAAACGGCTTATAGAGAAATTCTGCCAAATCTTATTGCCGGATGATGATAAACTTGTATCTGATGGTTGGGGAAAATCACAGAATATTTCGACACTCTGTAAGCCCCTTGAAGTCCTTCTCTCATCCCTGTTCTAACATTAAAACCCAGGCAACTGGCTTACTATGGATATTGGTGGAGAATTTGGCTTTGGCAAGTCATTTGAGATGCTCGAGAAGCCTGATAATCGCTACATTATTGACATCATGACCGGCGCGAGTTTTCGTAATGGAACGCTTGTTCAATATCCTTTTTTGAAACAGTTCCACTTAGATAAGCTACTCTTTCCCAAAGGGCTGAGACGTGCTTATGAATTCCTGAGCTTCACGCGTCGTTTGCTCGAGGAGCGTGTTGCACGAGGAAATGGGGGGAACGATCTATTCGGCTACATCATCGGCGCCAAGGACCCGGTTTCTGGGGATTCATTCTCTATGGAGAGCCTCTGGGCTGAAAGCGCATTTCTTTTAGTCGCCGGTATGCAAGCTGTTATATGACTGAAAGACGAAATTCTGATACTAGACACAGGCTCGGATACCACCTCTGTGGGGTTATCAGCATGCTTCTTCTACCTCTGCCGATATCCAGAAGCTTATGCAATGTTGGCTAGAGAGATACGCACGACTTTCTCATCTACAGATGAGATTATTGGCGGCCCGAAAATGGCGACATGCACCTATTTGGATGCTTGCATTGAAGAGTCTATGCGCCTATCGCCTCCAGTCTCTGCTTGTTTATGGCGTGAAACTGAAGATGACGGTGCAACTGTGGATGGTGAAGTCGTCCCAGCAGGTATTGATGTGGGTTGTGGCATCTATGCCATTCATCACAATGAGAAGATCTATGAGCAACCTTTTGTTTTTAATCCAGAGCGTTGGATAGTCAGTGATGACAACCCAAGAGAGAAGGTAGAGGCAGCACGACGGGGACTGGCCACGTTCATGTTGGGGCCGCGATCCTGTATCGGACGCTCATTTGCCATGGCCGAAATGAGAATGGTCATCGCTCGTACGATGTTCCAGTATGATTTCCGGCAGCCTGAGGGTGATGCTGGCAGGGTTGGAGAGAATAAGCGTCACACCAGGGAGTTGAGCATGGTGTCGCACTTGACAAATTACCTGCAAGGACCCATGGTTCAATTTCGCGCATGCGACCAGGAGCGTCTCGGTCAACAGGTGTGAGAATAATAGATACCCTCAAGTGTTGTGGAGCCGCAGGATCTCTCATGCATATGGCTGTAGTTTACGTGTTCAATTTCCTGTTTAGGTATAATACCAAAGTCCTGGACGAACAGATATTATTTACTAACTACTCAAGTGTTTGAATTCTCCCTATATACTGTATTAGTAGCTTATTGTCTTACTGTGAAGAAAAGCTACGCTATGTTCCAATGAAACCGATGGTGTGCTGGGCACTGGGAAATTCACCATAATGGAGATGCCATAACAAGCAAGTCTTCACTCGTCAAAACAATGTCCAGATCATATGCATCTCCCCATTGACACCGACAGCGTTCATAGCCAGTTCAAACAAAGCGATTACTGATCCCGCACATTCTTTCGCACTAGGAACGAAGAACGGCCATATCACGAATTGCATATATTTGGCGACTTATACTCTGTTGTAAATTGCCACAGCGGCCGAGCTTAGCATCTATGGGGATCTTGTGGTCGACCCAACCTGCGGACTCGTTCCTCCATGGGAAATGTGATATGTCGATTTATTTACCCAAATTTTACCAGCTTTAGCAAGCATTAAGCGATCGAGTCGTTCGTCTCCATCTTGTTCAAGCACTGTCGATCATTCAAGTAGCGCTGACGACCCCTCGTCCTGGTGCTAGTATCTGCAATAAGTATGCAGGGCTGAAGCACTACCAATATCGCCCCTTTGAGTAACACGGAAATTAGAGCAGGTGATCCAAGCAGTTTGAAACGTTGTCTCTTGCCTCTCCTAAGTGAGACAGATCTTCATTCGTTGATTTAAACATTATCTGCATGCCTCGGTGTTTGCTGCAAAGTAGGGAAGTTCACTTGCATTCTAGCGTGGCTGAGGGAATCTCAACTTGGGTTACATCGTTGTGGCAAAGTTTCCCACCATCGTTGAGCCCATCGATGCCCAGTGCACCTAATGCATGTTTTAGTCGGGGGTTCGAGCTCGCTTGTGAACCACACAGATTGTGTGTCGCTCTCGTTCATGGCATGGAAATATGTCTCATCTGCTTCAAGGTCAGTAAAGCTCTGTTGATTTAGTGGTGGCAATGGCAGAAACAAGCGCAGATAGGACCGTAAATGTTGTTGTTATGGCTGAGGAACTGATTTATGTTCTGTTTGGTTTGGTAACTCATTCTACTTTGTCAGACTTGCAGTTGTATTGCATTTGCATTGTGCGTCTCTTGTAGCTTCACCCCCACTCTCTAGTAGAGCCATCTCACATTAGCTTCCATTGTTATTCAGAAGGGTTTTCCAGATCATAGATGTTACATCGGCTGTAATTGCTACAGCGCTGAGTTATAACCTTGTATTGGGTTATCAGCATTCGTTTAAATGTCCAATAACTTGTTCTCGATGCAGTTCAACTCAGCTACCTTTTTTTGCGATCTTCATTTACTAGGTTGGGCAATACTTATTGAGATCACTACTTCTTGAAGACATCGCGCAGTTTCGGTGTATACATTGCTGTCATTATGCCTCCTCACACTGAGGATGATTGGACGAAAATACAAGATCCGAAGGAGAAGAAGCGCATCCAGAGTCGGATAGCACAAAGAAACTATCGTATGCATTGACCTTTTTCCTATCTGTCTTCTATACTATATGGCCCACCAAGACCAACACAGATATTGGTGTTACCCACAGTTTCTAATGTTACCAGGTCGTCGCTTAAAGCAGCAAATTTGCGAAATGCAGGCCAAGGTCCTAGAGTCTGAACGGCGATTGTTGGAGCATGGAGTGGCCGGCAAGAGCGTTCCAATTAATTCTCCTTTCTCGTTTGAATGCAACAGTGCCACGGAACCTGGTCTTTCATCTTGTTCTCAAGAACCAGCCCATGTCGCATGCAGCACAGGTCAGCCACGAACGCTGTGGTATACACTCAGCAACGAACCTGTCACGGCTGCTAGTAATTATTATGAATCGCAGGCGCACCAACCGCGCAGGGATTCCCACCAGTCTCAGAGAAATCTAGACAGAAGCGATTCTCGTGGGGAAGATCGGACATGCTTAACTCTAGATCTCATTTCTACCTGCAGACGCTTACAGTCACAACTACAAGAGGTCTTCCAGCAAGCCGTCTCTTATCAGGTGGCAAGCGGCACAAATAGCCACGACATGGGTGCGTTGTGGTCCAATACAGCATTTTTATAAAAACCAGCTCACACCTCCATATAGATACGATGGGAGTGATTGGTGGAGCTACTGCTATAAGCGGCGTCTCAAAAGGGGACATGGGATTGATGAAAACCGCCTCAGGACCGACCAACACGGCGCGGCAGTATAACGGCGTCAATACTATAACGGCAGTCGAATCTCAAACCAAATGGGACAGGTGCTACCCGAGTCACACAGACGGAATTGCTACTAATTTACCTCAACCAAAAGCAGCATATAGCTGTGAAAGTCCGGATGAGATTTCGCTGGGTATGGACGTGTTGGATTTGCACAGCCACTTCCTCACGTTCCAGAACAACAACGATTTAAGCTTACCATTGACTCCAGAATCTACTGGTATAAAGTCACCAGTAGACCAGGATTCCTTCCACACTGTTCTTGAGCTATTAAAGAACGAATGCTCCGGAGCCCTGGAATCATTGTTATCCTCTGCGGCACCACTTCTTGAGTCAAGTGCCTGTAATACCCAGATACACATCAGTGAAGCAATGCATGCCTTTGAGACCAAGATGAAAAGCAAGGTATTTATCCACATGCTGCACTTCAAAACAAGGGATTTCTTGTTGACTTCTTTTTAGCTCCCGACTCTATGGTCAATCATTTTGAATTTGGTCACTGATAATCGGCCTTTAGAAGGAGGAAATGCTTCTAGAACAACAACAGCGGCGATACTGATTCTTATTTTTGCTGGACAAATTCCTGTCGAGAATATGATGCATCTCGTGAGTAAATTCCTTCAAAGGTAGTGTAAACTTCTGTTTTCTAGCATATCGAAATAGTATTGTGTTATTACAGTATGGATTGTAAGGGAACTTTATTTTGGTGTTTATAATCTATTGCACTGATACTAGAATGCTTTATGCATTTGATACATGCCTCTTCCCACGTTTCCCGTGCTTCCCACCCAGCCCAACTTCAAATACAGCAAGCCGCCAATCTTAAAGCTTCGAGTTGTCCCGTAAATGTGCCTTAAGTCTTCCAAAATATGCCAAAGTCGCAGTGCTATCCACAAACTCCTTGATCTCATCAATGAGCGTCCCATCCTCATTTGTTTGTATCCAAAACATGTACTCGTTGCTGAAATCCCCAATAACCGTCTTGGCTTTCCCACTCCCCCAACAAACAATCGTTCTTGCTTCGCAGTCAAAGACCTCGCCGTGTACATGTATCAGGAACTCTTGCCATGCTTTAACCAACGTCTTAAGGTACTGTGCATATTCTTGATTTGTCATGGCGTGGGATTTTGTTGAATTCGGAAGTATCTTGTGGATACATTTTGGACTGCGAAGGCCAATGATTGCTTCAGCATCCAAACGGCCGTATCCAGACATGAATTGTTGGAGTGTCTCATTCAGTGTTGAGCGTGTTGGTGGCATTTTGTCGGAGATAAAGGATGAGTCTTTAGCCGCATGTGGAATCAGATCGGCGGAATATGTGTATTACATCTGGCTCTGTGTTAGGCGCCACTGCGAATTAAGTATGTGATTCATTGTTAGGAGTGGTCGATGCGAATCGAAAGTTACATGCTGCAAGATGTATAACGTAAGGACACTACTACTTCATTGACTAACCAAGCGCCCCTCTAATGTGAACTAACGCAGCTACTACTCCTGTATCCGTGGGAAATGCAACCCAAGGGTCAAATGCGACTGGATCGTGTCGCAAAGCATGTCGCGTAATGAGTCAATTGGGGTGGGAGATAAACGGGGGTGGCTAGCATTACCTTTTTATCACATAGGCAGCTTGCCTCCAATCGGACTATGCACAACCAATTACCCGTTTTGTGATCTATGTTTATGATACGCGTTGAAGGTTTGACTGCTTCTGCAGGTAAATGCCGGGGCACACTGTAATAAATCAAGTAAAATTGTCTCAGCTACCTCATGTCCTACCAACTTGGGCATCAAATCCAAGTTAGTAATGTCCTAACATAACGTGATAACTATGTAAACTTCATGGCATTAGAGGCTGCGTGAAGTAATGGGCGCAGCGACAGATGCAGCAATGTCCAAATATGAAGCTTTTCCAAAAGCTCCTTGGAAAAGAATAAATACGTTGTACATTTCTTTATTTTGCAGGTATTCATATCATTGCTGTTAGACTTGACAAGCTACTTGGTCTTATTCATTACCACCATCATGAACAGCATTCGCAAACATGACATTTTAGTCGATCTCCAAGGGAAAGAGCTTCGAATCCCGAACCTTGATACAATTTTATCCCCGTTCGACTCTGGTATCAGCCCGCAATACGAAGCTTTGGTAAAGCTCATGGACTCTCGTATTAATGAGCTGATCAAAGATCCTCACGTTCGAGACAAGGTCAACAAAGTCAACCTACCACTATTTGTTGCAAGGTAAATCTTCTGATAAGCTTTTATTCCGATCTTCTTCCCGCTACATTTAAGCAACCTGGGCTGCTTATTGGGAGCTTCTTGAGCCTAATGATGTTTTCATAGTTGGTGGCCACATGCGACAATCCAGAGTCAAGAGGCCATGGCCTTATACAACCTATGGCTGTTTGTCTGGGATGATGTTTTTGATGGAGAAGATGATCTTGAAGCGCGTCCCTTGGACTTGAGCGACATGTATAACAAGACGATTGATTATGTGGAATTTCACCTCGGATTGGCCGACTCAATGGCTGAAGTACCAGCAGCACCCACACCTGCTACTGGACTCTTTCAGCATGCAGGCCGCATGCTACAAGAGCATGTAGACATGCCTCAAAGAAAGAGATTCTTTGAAGAAATCAAGACTTATGTCCGAAATTGCGCAATTGAACAAACTTATCTGAACAGGGGTATTGTCCCATCTGTTGAGGAATATTGGAATCACAGATGGGGCACTTCTTCTGTCTATACAGGCTGTGCTCTGGCGGAGTATATGAGCCCTTCCACTACAATACGGAAAAAAGGTTGCTAATGCATAGCATTTAGATACATGGCTGGCGTTACACTACCAGACGAGTTATTTGAGACTACCGAGCTCCGAACCCTATGGACAGAGGTCAATCGTAATATTGTTATGTAAGATATCATGGCCAACATGCACACCATGTAAGCTGACAATAGAGAAGTGTCAACGATATGCTTTCACTGAAAAAGGAGATGGTGAGTGGCCAGTCATCCCGTTTTCTTGTTTACTCTACTCTAACTTATCTCAAAGCATGGAAGTCTACATAGTTTAGTCCCCATTACTATGCAAGACTCAAATGTCAGTCTAGACTACGCAGTTATCGACATTGTGGATCAGCTACAGCGCTCTGTAGACAAGTTCAATCAGGTAGCCCAGCTTTTGCTTTCAATGGTGGATCAGGATGAAGCTTCCAGAGAAAAGATTATCAAGTACATCAAACTGCTTGAGTTTAACATGACTGGTAACTACTTTTGGACGTAAGCAGCGCCCAACTTCATGTCAAACCGTTGTAAATAAGAGTGAATAATAACGAAAATTCCAGGGTAACGTGTGGAAGATACAACATAACGACTTATTTGCAGCAGGATGGGACTCTAGTTATACCGTTATAAGTTCATTGTCGCCAAAGTGCGATCAGGAAGTGCATGGCATAGATAGGACATGTACTTTTACTTAGCTATCAAGCACTATTTTTCATATGGACTTTGCATATAGAAGACCTGCGTAGTATGAGCATTATTATTGTTGTACTGTTAGTTTTCAAGAATGTCTGTGGAAGTTACCTAGTAGTTTCTATTTTAGTGACGAAAGAGGAGTACCTTCCTACCCTGTTATGGGGCTCTTGATACGTCGGTCTTTCAAACCTTTACTGGACATGCCAAGCCTAGAATGAATTTTGGTGTCGTCGGATAGTTAGCTAATCTGCTTTTGTCTCATTCCGTTGATTGAGTGGCGATGGCTGCATATGCAGCAAAGTCCCTGTAGCCGCGAATATCCACAGCGCGGGCCATTCCTATCAGCCCCGGAATCCAGGGTCCTCTGACCTAATCGTGGGTTACTGGTCCACGTTAGATATCAGGAACTAGAGGGGTTTCGAAAGGGGCGGCTACTGCCACCCTTGGTCTAGTTTTGATGTCCCATTCGTTTTGTACAGTTGTCCGCATCTAGTACAGCCTTGCAGGGATAGATGGCAGTGGTGTGTTCCGTGCCATCCGAAAGATCAGCAGCAAGGTGTTGGACATTTGGACTGCATAGCCATACGCTAGCCATATTCCCTCCACGATCCCCGCATACCAATGTTACCCTGCGGAGCCTTTATTCCCTGTCGTATTATCTCCCGATCGCATCCCCTCGTAACGAGATGGAATCGGGCTTCTTCGGCTGCACCAGGTTCAGTTACATGTCCGAACACCGATCTAAAACAAATACCGAAGGAATGACTGGAGAACATGCTGCGCCAAGTTGCTCCACCACCTTGCTCAAGTCTCATTCTCTAGACAACCAACCAGTAGTCGTATAAAGTTAGAGGTGGAATTTGAAAGACCAAACATCAATGGCCAACGTTCCTATCATTGTGTGCAAAGATGCAGCAGCTCGAGTGCGTCCACACGGCTGCTTTGCACCTGACTCGCACAATAAACACTAGAGACGCGGCCAAGGCGACACCGTTAACAAATGACAAATGTATGTACAGTAGTGTTGATGCCAGTGGATGAATTTCAACAACAGGTAACTCTGTTCTCTTTGCCACTAAAGGTCGAGTGATAGACAGTGTGTATTCTGGGGCGTCGTTGACAATCTCACGGTCCATTACAGCCTGTATCGGGACTACTTATGCTAGAGGATGTGATTGGCATGGATTCTCCACCTCCACAGACGAAATCTGCTTGCACTCTAATATATGTCTCGCAGCCTGATGAGCTTGTGATTTTCCATTGTCATCCATCACCCACGTTACATTATGGTTTTATAGCTCAGCTTGTCCTTGGCTTCGGGTAGCTCTGTGTTTTTCTATCTATGTCAACGCCTTACAATTCACGGTTATCGACCACGAGTCCAAAGCGGTAGACCCCCAAGAAGAAATGGCGTCTATTCCCCTATCCCCGAACTGCATTAGCTCCTGCAACGATGGCTCCTCCACACAATGCGATGATCCGAAGGAAAGAAAAAGGGTGCAGAATAGACTGGCACAAAGGGCATATCGTAAGTCAATCTCCCACATAGGTTCAATTATGTGTTATCGGAGTTGAAGCAATTACGTTCTAACTTGAGTAATTTCTCCTTTTAATTGAAGGCCTACGTCTGAAAGAGCGACTGCAAAGAATGCAAGAGAGACTCGACGTTTCAGAGCAGCAGTTATTGGTTCAGAAATTAGCTCACGAGAGCCTTGCGAGCGATTATGACAGCATTACCATCTTTCCTGAGCGCTTGGACGTATCTCGTCCCATTGAGATATCTGAAACGAATATGAATAGCCTTTCTACATCGATCGATACCGAAGTGATGTCAACACCTGGCATTACTACACACGCAATGAAAGCTCAAACATCCACTTACGAAAATACCGCCGAGAGTAGCAAAGCTTGTTCAAAGTCATTCCAAAGTCTTAACGTCGCCAGTTCGTGGCATGCTTCTCAAAGGAGTGACCAACGCGATCTGCTTAGTGCCAACGCCGAGTGTCTCGCTTTTTTCCCTGCATCACTCACACAGAGCCTGGTGACTCTTCAATCACAGCTAATGAGGCTGCTACGACAAGATACACACCATCAGGAAATAAACCAAAAGGGGGCTGATTCGTCAGGTCAGAGCTTGAATATCTTGTTGTTTATTTGCACGAAGGCTGATCACGCATATTAGAGATGAGAAGTCCGACACAGAGAGGGAACTTAACCCAACTTTATGAGATCTTGAGCACGAACCAGGCTCAGGAGCAGAACAATCACCAAGCAGATGATATTACACATGCAGCTCCGTTAAATGTCCATATGCCAAAAAGGCTGTGTGCATGCAAAGGCAAACCGCAGGGTGCTAGTTACTTGGCCGAATTTCCACGAGAGGAAATAACTTTGGCACTTGAACAAGGGCTAGATTGGTTCAGCAAATCATGTAATCTTGACGGCGATGTATTTCCGTCCCCAGCGGAGGAGAATGGACATTGCAAGCTTTTTATGGAAGAGGGTCTCTATGACAGATTCAAGATTCTGGATGCTGAGATTCCAGGTTGCTCCCAGAGCCCAAAGACAAATGTTGGGTGGCAAAACATAGCCCCAGTATCGTATCTGGGGCTAACGGAAGGACGCAGTCATGTAAGCGGGGATTGTGGAACTATTTAATGGAAGTTATCCCTAGAGTTTGTATGCGACATCAGCAACTGGGTCAGTAGGCATTAAGTTAAATGAATGGTATTAGTGCGAAATACTAAAAATAAGATGAGTGGGATGTCCGAGAGTTATGCTGGGCATGTCAGCACGCAAGACACTTCATCCCATCATTAGTACATTTTACTCGAACTTTAACAAGAGTGTAGACTCAAAATCTGCAGCCATATCTTTAAACATGTTTAGCGGTAGTTCATCCCGCTCATCTCCCGCCACCGGGAAGAATCACAGTCCGAGCTCAACACCCCAGCCTAGCAACCCACAGCAATGGCATGTCTAGCAGACTTCCAATTGTTAGGTAAACAAATGCACAATTCTTTTTGCCAGGGAGTATTCTAATTTAGTCGCTGCATCGACATGCTAGTCTCAATAGATTCGGTGGAATTGGCGGTGTTTTTATCATGGGGTCTACTCAACGGTGTGACAGGTTGTCAAATGCCCACTCATTCACAGATCCCACCTTGAACTTTATTGGGAAGCTAAGAAGTGTCTCCAATCAAGGCCAATATCTACAGAAGCGCTTATGGAGGCAAGAAAAGCCTTGACATCAGATGGCCTTACACTCTAACAGGCGGTGGGAGGCAACGATAAAGTAAGACAATGCTGCTCCACGAGAGTGACCGATGTGGTGTTTAACAATACTATCAATACATCGTCAAGCTCAGCATCTTTATTCAATGGGTGTTACAATAGCTGAATCTAGAGATATTTACAAGCGTCCATGACCCTGTAATCCAATGTTACCATGACCCTAAGATGTACCGTCAAATACTCTACTTACACTATAGTTGTATGAAAACTTTTTGGAGCTTTTTGACGTGAAAGCTACATCTTGATACGCCATCTGTCGTCAGAGTCTTGAAGTGTGCCTGGATTTATAGTGGGACTTGGTGTGAAACATTGTTGTGTTGATCCAGCCCAATACCAGCATTCTCTCAGGCTGATATCCTTAGCTCTGATTACCTTAATTTCGTGATCCTTGCCCAACTCATCCCTCATTGTCCGCCAAGGCTCCGAAGAAGATGCGAGGAGGGGTGAGTTTTGGCACACCCACAAACAGAAAAGTGATCAGATGGATCCCTACCAACATAACATGTACTCCGTATGAAAATTAAGACTTTCAACCTTGTCTCCACCACTAGCGGCCAGAAGCATTGCGCTTATTTCTCACCCCAATTACTCTTGACCTAGGCGCTTTCTGATTCAAAGCTTTTATTCACATTGACATAAAAGGTTGACATTCCTCTGTTTTTCTAAATCAACCCAACATTCCAAATCGCAACATTTATTCCATCTCCGCTTTGATCGACAGCTTGCCCTTCGTCCCTCTTTAAAGATGCAAATCACCACTCTACTCTATGTTCTTGCCTCCACTGGCACTGCAATGGCTGTTGCATTGAACCCACTTGTTTCTGACGACCAAATCGATGCCAATACAAATGTTGCTGCCGAACTTGCTTTCAATGACCTAAGCGAGGGGCCAGATAAGCGCCAAACGGAGAACCCAGATGACAAGTTAACTTTCTGCGACGGCAGATGGAATCTGGCTATTACCGAAGATTGCAGGCAACTGGTCAGTTCCCTTTTGGAAAATAGCCAAAGAGTACCAAAGAAGCCGCGTCACATCAAGCATAACTCCTGTTACATGAGCTGGTCCCAAGAATGGGAGCAAACTAGAGGCTGGTACCACGGGGGTGCCAAGGCGATTCTTGACAGGTGTGACAATGGAGGGTCCATGTCCGGCCGGAGAGTGAAACTTCATGGCACCCCTGTCACGGTGTGTCTCTCAAACCGCCCAAATGGCTGTTCATAGTATGTACGACTTGGATGAAGATTCAGAGAGTACGTTATCGGTGTTGCGTGGGGGTGAGGGCTCTAGGAATCTATTATTAGTGTAGATCATGTGTAGGCATTCATTTGGTTTCCATGTACTCAATAAAGTGCGTCTCGTACATATTAAATGCAGAATGCCGCCTTTGAGGCAGACAACCAACAAGATGATGTTATAGAAGTGATGTTGTGTCCCAATGGCTGTTCCGACAGGCCCTGGTGTCTCTGCATTCCATCACAGATTGGTCTTGCCCACAGCCTGCCCAGTCCAGCCCATTTTTCTCTTCCATCACTTCCACAGTGTTGCTACCAAGTTATTTTAAACCCCAAATCGCCGTACATATGCACTTCTCAACGCGGTCTGATAAAAGCCTTCACCAATCGTCGCTAGGGACAAGTTCCAGAAGGGAAACCCCAATCCAAGTGAGCCCATTCAGTGGAATGTTGTATTGTTAAATGGTGGGTATACAAATGGTCAGTAGACGCTCAATCATTATTCAAGCAACTACTGCCACTAATTTGCAGTGAATATTCAGAGCCCAAGTCAACTCTAGTTATGGCAAATGCATCATGACACTTCTTCGCCAGATGTGACGAGGGTGAGAGATGGCGCAGTGACAGTTGAGCATCATCGCTGTACTCCATGAACCTTGATCCCATTAATGAATCTTTCAGTGTGCTTAAGAGTTTTATTGGGCGGTAGTTATGTATTGTTCTCGTGAAGGCGTTTTCATCTCGTTGTGACTCTGGTGGTTTTCCAGGACTGAACTCTCGCGTTACAGGCGCGACACCCACAGTGAACTTTCCCTTGGCGGCAATGGTTGCAATCCTGGCTGCGGCTCATTATTCTCAGTAGTTCAACGCTCTCAGTGTGCTAGGCGAATATAATCCGTATTCTAGATGTGCATAGGTTGCTTATGCGTAAATGTTGCAACCAGACCAGCGACCTCGAGCCTCGGTTGTTCTATGATCAGATCCAATGCACAACGATGAGCAGCCATGGAGCTGCGGGGTATGGAGATCGCTGGAAACCCTTGCAGAGTGGTTGGTTCGTGAGAAGTGTTGGCTGCACATCAATTGAACTCAATGCGCAAAGCAAGTAGTAATATCTTGTTACATCCTCGGAGTGACGTTTCCTCCCCGCCTCCAGCTTCCATCAGCACCGCTCGGTCGTCAATCGTAACATGCGACCGTTTATCCATTGTGAGCTGCTGCTTTCCAATCCGCACGTTACTAATGATGCTGCCTCTACACGAGTTTTCTCTTTTTGCTGGCCTTCCAACGGAGTTGCGACTGCTCATCTGGAGCTTCGTGCCTCATCCGAATCGCATAATCGGTCTCCTCCCTGTCGCCTCCGCTGGACCAAATCGACCATATCATCATGACTCTGACGCAGAAAATCTACCAGCATATCAGTTCCGCTTAGTTGTTCAGCCTTGAAGGGCTGCTGTTTTTGCTCCTCTTCATGCTTGTCGAGAGGCCAGGACAGTATGGCTTTCACGGCTATTTAAACCAGAACGACACCTGCAAATTTATGCATGTGCTGCCGACAAAAGCAACATTCCTCACTTCATCATTCAGTCCGATGTCCCCTACATAAACTATGAGACAGACATAATTACGATATTTGATGCTTGGAAGGCTCGCGACTTTGCTGGAGTACCAGGATATTCTCTATTAGCGAATGCTGACGATGGCGGCCATATTGACCCATTTTCCGGTCTTGATCGCGAAAGAGTTCAACACATTGGAATATGCGAGATCCCTTATGGACTTGAAGGGACTATACAGGCTCTAAAATTGCAGGAGTTGTCGAGTTTACAAAGGTTCTCTTTCATCACCCTTGGTCCGGATTCGCTTCACAACCCAGAAAATCAGCAGTCTAGTGCAAGAAATATTGACAGCCCCCTGCTTGAAATGTCTGTCCTCGATATTCAGAGACTGGACTGTGAACTCAAGCAAATCGCGACCGAAGCTGTAGTGACACATCCCTTTTGGAACCAATCCAGACTACGCCATGCGAACGCCTTGTCGCCTGCAATACGACCACTGCCCCGGTACGCGATGTACACAAGGGCTTTGTTATGGCATGCATGTTTGGGGAACTGGGCCTATGATCTTGACGAGCCTGCAATGGCGGCGGCGCGATGGGATTTTCTTGACTACGTTTTCGAGGGGGCATACGATTCTGATTGTCCTCTACCCCTTGCTAGCTGTGGGGATAAAGGGCACTCCAGAGATGAAGTCTTGAAGTGGCAGTCTCGATTCTGTATTGACTATAAGTTTCTGGGCGAAGGCGGTTGGACAAGATTCTTGATGGACATGAATATTATCCAGGAAGTATAAGAAGCATTCTTGGCAATGTATACACTTCCTGTAGCAGGCGAAACTTGTACATACATAACTAACAATTTTAAAGCAGACTATACGTGGTCTAGGCTAGGTACTCTTTCGTTAGTTAAGACGATAAGCTTTAGGATAAAGCTAAAGGTCAAGGGGCGAGGCATAGAAGATGTAGAGAGCGTGAAGCAGCTTCGAGTTTCGCAAAACAAAACAATATAGACGCAGTATATAATCAGTAAATAAGTAGTCTAAATAGTATACAATAGCATGTGCAATCTCTACATCTCTTTTTTAAGGAGAGAAGGGCAGTTTATTTACAAACATCGCTCCAAATTCCATATTGGTGTACCTTTGTGCTTCTCGCCATATCATTTCCTCAAGTAGAGAGACACCAGTTTAGCTAGTAAGGACAATGCTGTACTGGCCCTGGGAATCTTCGTTGCTGCTGACAATCAAGCCTGGTTTAGCTCCGCAGATCTTGTTGATGCCCAGACTGTCGCACAGATTGTTGCTCTTGGAAGTAGTTGTCACCACAGTGCCCAGCAAAGCCTGGGGCTGGAACTGGACATAGCCAATTTTGCCTTGGGGGATTGACAGACCCTCAGACGTTGCGGAAGAAGTGGCGATGGAGATACTGCTACTAAAGCCAAAATTGGCCATTCCGTTGGCGCCAGCCTTGCCCGTGTCTCCGATAGTCGCGCCGAAGCTAATATCCATGGAAATAGTATTAGTGACGGTGACGGATTTGGTGAACGTGACAATGCATGGCCCGCCACTATTTCGGCAGTCAATCTTGGCCGACGTTGATGCCTTGACACCATTTCCCAGGCCCTGCACGCAGTCTACACAGTAGGCCCTCAGGGAACCGCTCGATGCAAGAGATTTGCAGGTGTTTGCATCAATAAAGCAACTAGATGGGGGGTTGAAGGTTTGGCTTTGGCGCTTCTCAAGGGCACCGGCGGCCAATTCAGCATCCAAGTCTGATGTCGTGTTGCGATAAATCACGGCAACACGGCGGCCAGTAGTGCTCAGTAAGAAGTCACCTTTAGCATCGGTGAAAATCTTATCCAGTGGCTCGCGCTTGTCATGTAGCTCAGTCTCCTTGACATCGTTGGTTTCGACAGCAGGCTCATCAACTGCACGCTCTTGTACCAACGGCTTTGTGAGCAAGTCTCGCACATGGGAACGCTTCTTCTGGCTCATTCCTGGACAGTCTCTTCCAGTTTGGCAAAAGCTCCACCAGATGCGGTTTGAGAGTGATGCATAATCATAACATCCATTCTGCGCATTGACTCCAATGATTTGTGCAGCGCAGACCTCGCCGTCTGGAGGTCCTTGTCTGATAACCACAGATTGAGTAGGCTGCATTCCTTGAATCTAGCAAAGGAGTATTAATATCAGGAAGCGAATGTCATGATGTTTTTGACTACTTACTTCATAACCACCAGAAGGGCTGCGTCCTCCAAATAGGCTATCGTTGTAGATGCATGAGCCGGATCCCAGAGCACCAGGCTTAACAAGAGTTACAACACCGGCGTTAGAACCGCAGCCATTGGGGTGCCATTTAATGGTAGCCATTGTGTTCGTATTTAAAGATAGAATTGTAATTGTAAAAGAGTCTTGTAGTGTCTTGAGATAAGAGTGTGTAGATGGAGCTGCGTTGATGTCCAAAAAATATTGAAGTGGTTTGGGACACCTCCTTTTATATCTGCTTGGTGAAGCCCTACTTTTTGAGCAGCATGATACTTCATCTTAGTTAATTTTGTCTCATTGTGTCAAAAGTAACCAATATCTTGTTTGTGAGCCTGTACAGAGAGCACAGGACATGCAGTACGCAACTATAACACCTAACTGTCGGCAACTCCGACAACGCATATAAGCACTAGTCCCCACCACCTCTTTGGGGTATATCTGGGGAACATTCTGACAGATTTACTACACTATGACGTTGGTGGCCCGTTTTTTACGAGGTAGAACCTTTGCTTTTGCAGAATTGTAATCGCAGAATCTAATACAGTATTACTTTCTAGCTACACCGTATCTTCATTGTCCCATAACTCCTTGCCAATGCAGTTAAGGTTAAGGGAAAGCTCCGTGTATACCAAACAGCTTTCGTGCATGATGACGCCGATCACATATGTTTCGATGCAGATCGCTGGCTTTTATGAAGTTGTGGATTAATCTATCATGAACTATGATATTATGGCTTCAATCTTCCAACAATGCTCGCTTAAGCACTTATGGTGATCAACTCTTATTTTCTTCCAAGGCCCCATCTACGGATTAAGAGATTACAGAAACAATAGAGCAATATCTAACAGTTTTAGGAAATCATGACGCTGATGACCACGTTTTCATTGCAGATCCTTGGCCTGTGCAGACTCGTGGACCGCATGTGATGGCTTATACATGATGACTTCAACATTCCGAAAAAGCTTCGCCAATGCATGCACGACGATCAACTCTGGTTCTCTTTCAAGACCCCATCTACGGATTTATATATTCCGAAAATATTGGGGTACTCGCTAACAGTTTTGGGAAATTATGACGCTGATGACCACGTTGTGTTTTGCTGATCCGTGGCCTGTGCAGACGTGCAGATGCGAAGAGACGTGCGCGATCATGGTGATAGCCTATCCATTTGGGCCTTGTTGTTTTCCAAACCCTTGTTCGATGCAGTTGCAGTTGCTAGTTCTTACTCGCTGTCACTGAACTTTCATGAATTCAAAGATTCCAGAAATTCTGGGGTATTCTCTAACCATTCAAGGAAATTTTACGCTGGTGATCATATTTATTTGCAGATCCCTGGCTTGTGCAGGCTTGTGATCGTCGGATGACAGCGCGAGTAATGTCTTGGCTGCAATAGTTAGCTCTTACCTGTTTTCCAGAACCTGTCTAACGATCCAATCATGCTTTTGATACCCTAGATACTCTCCACAAAAATATAGCCACTCGATAGCCGAAGGCGCTTATCCGAACCATGTGGGATATTCCGAAGTGGTTCGCCTTCATCTCCATCAGGGATCATGACGCACATAAACCCTCCGTGAATTGAGCGACCCTGCGTGTAATTGAGTCATTTCAAATCATCGCAGAGAGGATGACATTGTGTCACTATGAGAAAGCATGGCTCATTCCGCCAGTGTTCCATTGACGTCATTTTACGTGTTGAATCACAGTAGATGGCGAACGCTGTAACTATTCGTTTACAAATCTATAAAGATGGCCATCTTGTCTTGTTGTTCAGGTTTTATTTTATTCAATCAACTCAGCACACAATCAAACAACCAAATCATCACATTATCATTCACAACAACTTAAACAAACCTTGATCTCATTCATCATGTTGACCAACATCATGTAAGATTGATTCCAGTCTACTCAAACACTTTCAACAAACTTACCTGCTAATACGGACCAGTACACGTCTTCTTGTTGTTCTACCCATGGTGTCCCTTGCGACGTCACTGGGAATCAACTGCAGAGGCAGCACAAACTGTCTAGGAACATCAAGATGTCAATTGACTGATTTAATCCTGGCAGCGAATGATCTGGAGCCTACTCGGATGTTTGCTCCAGGTGAACACATCGCATGCTGCGGCAGCCCTGGTGCTCATATTTGTGCATTTGTTCAGAGCACATCTGAGAGCATTTCTGCTGAGCAGGCTGTAGCTTATATGCAAGCTCTTCGAGGCCACAACTGCAAGCAATGCGGTAGCGTCCCCTTCAAGGACAACAATGTGGCTTATGGCCAGCTGACTGTCAACTGGATCTCTGGTTGATCAAATTCATGCTTGACTGTCATTTTTTTACAATTCTGTAAGTTGCTTCAGCTCTTAACGGACTGTTTCGGTTGGCATAGACAGGGTTGTTGTTCTTTCAGTCCTAACTAATAAACAAAGAAGTAGACATTATTTGTCTACCCTGCGGTAGAGAGCCTGGTGGGCTGGTTGTATATTGGATTGTTGGTTGCACAGGGTACCATTAGTATTATACTGTTCTGTGCCACAAGTATATTACACTCGCGATGATGGAAGACTGGAAAGACGGTATATTTGAGGGTCTTGAAGATTTGTTATTATATTATCATGTACGTTTAAGTAGTAAATATTATGCAATGTTATGCACTGTCCATTATTCCAAACAAGTGCGATGCAAGTAAAGTGGTATGCAGAAATACTCTGTACGGACGGCAGCAAAGTGCAGAGAGCTTGGAAAGTAAGACATCTTTAGGCACCACTGCATGATGGCCACTGTTCAAGGGCTGCCCGTCGACCGGCTTCTTTATATTTGAACCGATGGCTCATCTCAGCCACCACTAAATTTTGTCATTCGCTATATACACATCAGCAACAAACTCCAAGCTATACAAAACCCAAGTCTCTTTGCCAACACTTTAGCTCAAGCAAAATGACCAAACAATACAAAGTCGTTCTTGAAGCCCCAAACTCGGGTTACGATGAAAATACGTATTCAGTCTGTTCAAGGGCGCTGAAAAGACTCTCACAACCGTCTGGTTCAGGACAATGGCCAATGAAGCACAGGGCGCCGACTTCTTGATCAAAGAGGACTGTTATGTTTGTAAGTAACTAGAAATTATCTGCTGTTGCGATTAGTGCCCCCCCCCCCTTCCACTCTTCTTTTTTCCCTTTTATTTCTCCTTAAAGTATCTACTAATGTAGAGGTTTAGATGCCGGGACTCTATCTGGCAACAAGATTGAGAGTTATTCTACTGAGAGCGTTCTTCTAAATACTGCTAAAAATCCTGGATGTAAGTGCACACTCTCTCAACAGTATTTGCCATTTTTTGTCTTGGCCAAGTAAGAAGTATATGCTAACGTATCTTTCCACACAGTCATCTTCAACATCGAACTTGATGGGGATGGTGAAGCTGCTATTGAAAGAAAAACCTTGGCTGGGCAGCCCGAGGGTTCGTTTGAAATCCAAACCGGCACAGATTTCAACGCTGGTGAAAAATCGTACGTGGTTGGAATGGTCATGTATCAGGACCACAACATAACTCCTGTCACTTCAGTAGGTTGACCTCCATGACGGCCAGTGTTGCAGGGTTGAAGCTGATTCACGTCTCTAGGTGGTGTCGCAGAAGGACAAGAGCTACACTTTCACGCCAAAGGCCAAGATTGCCATCTTTAAGGGCAGTTTAATACCCGGGTGAAATCGTGGACTATGACACCGTCGCCAAAGACGGAGCCGTTGTTGACTTTACTGAGGGACCAGGGAAGGGCAAATCCTCAGTTCGTGTAACCCATGGGAAGGACAAGAAGTACACTCTCAAGTATACTTAGGTTCCTACCTCCCTTAGATAGTAGGAAGTAGGTAGTAGGTAATAGCATCTGGAGATGCTTCACTCACCATTACATGGAGCCGGAGGCAAACCCAACCAACCCCTCGTTTGGCGGGGTCATTTCGCGTGATGTAATAGTGGGGTAAAACACGTGTTGCCCCTCGTCGCCGTTCCGCCCTAACACCGGCAAGGTTAAATCTACAGAATTTTTTTCTCTAGCCTCGTCGGCACCAACAAAGATTTTCCCGTCACCAGTCTGTCGTGCAATTCCAAGAATAGTGGCATTTCTCGTTGTTCAAACAGGTCTTCAAAATGTGCGGTGTCATTGCTCTGATCTTGGCGAATGCGTCGTCCACCGCCGCCTACGATCTGCACGAAGCCTTGTTCTCACTCCAGCGTATGTGTTGAGACGATGACGTTTATCCTCCCCAACATGTACCACTGGGACACATCAAACGGCTAACCGACGTCGCTTTCCTACATAGACCGCGGTCAAGACGCTGTCGGCATTGCCACCTCGACATCTAGTGGTCGCATCCACATCCGAAAGAAGAATGGCATGGCAGCCGAGGTTTTCCAGGCCGGCGCCCGGTTGACGAATCTGCTGGGCAGCATGGGCATCGCTCACCTGCGCTATCCCACCGCCGGAAGCAGTGCCAACACTGAAGCTCAGCCGTTTTATGTCAACAGCCCGTACGGCATCTGCTTCGCCCACAACGGCAACCTGATCAACACCGTGGAGCTCAGGCGGTACATGGACTTTGAAATCCACCGACACATCAACTCCGACAGCGACAGCGAACTGATGCTCAACATCTTCGCCGATGAGCTCAGTGAGACAAAGAAGGCTCGTGTCAACACAGAGGACATCTTCAATGCGTTGACCAAGATGTACCAACGGTGTGAGGGTGCGTGGGCCTGCACGGCAATGCTAGCGGGTTTTGGCATCATGGGATTCCGCGACGCCCACGGGATTCGCCCCTTGGTGATGGGATCTAGGCCCTCATCTGATGGCGAGGGCTTAGATTATATGTTGGCTTCTGAGTCCATCGCCCTGGACCGTCTAGGCTTCACCAACGTCCGTGACATCCAACCCGGTGAGGCTGTCATAATCAGCAAGGGCAACAAACCCGTCTTTTGCCAGGTTGCACCCAAGAAAAGCTACTCCCCAGATTTGTTCGAGTACGTTTATTTTGCTCGTCCAGACTCGGTCATCGACGGCATCAGCGTCTACCAGAGCCGACAGCGCATGGGCCGCCAACTTGCGGCGCGACTCCTAGAGGTCCTTGGACCCGAAGGCATCAAGGAAATCGACGTTGTTATCCCGGTTCCCGAAACATCATCACCCGCTGCTGCTGGCCTTGCCCACGCCCTCAACAAGCCCTTCTGCACCGGCTATTTCCGAAACCCCTACGTTTTCCGAACTTTCATCATGCCAGAGCAGGCAACGCGCCAGAAGGGAGTCCGTCGGAAGCTCAGTGCCGTCAAAGAGGAGTTCAAAGACCGCACTATTCTTCTTGTCGATGACAGCATTGCGCGTGGTACGACGTGCCGCGAAGCGATTGCTATGGCGCGAGAGGCAGGTGTGAAAAAGATTATTGCCGCCAGTTGTTCTCCTGAAATTGTGTAAGTTCAAGACGCACACCTGTTGGTCCCCCTGTTTTGTTCGTTCACTCATGCGCGCTTTAGCAACCCCCATATTTACGGCATCGATCTGCCGTCGCCCCGTGAGATGGTAGCTTACGAGCGGGATAATGAGAGCATCGCGAAATTTCTCGGTGCTGATCAAATTGTTTTCCAGAGTCTCGAGGACCTTAAGCAGTCCTGCATAGAGATTGCTAGGGAGAATGACTTCCAAGAGCCCAGCACATTTGAGAGCGGTGTCTTCAAGGGTGGAAAATACGCTACACCAGTCCCAGAAGGCTATTTTGCTTTGATAGAGAAGATGCGAGGCATTGGGCGAAAAGAGGCTTTGGACGGCAGTGTCAAGGGCTCCAAGACAGTATAGACTGTAAATGTGTTTTTTGATCGGAATGGCGTTAAAGGTAGCAGATGCGAAAACTGCTGAACCCGATATTCTTCCAGTGATGCCACTTGAGACAGTGTCAGGTCATGATTTGTTGAAGATTGAGGTACGAGGGAACGGAATAGACATAACTACTAGATGAATGAAACAACTACCCTACAGCTGGATCCATGATGTGAGGGTTAATGATTTCTTCCCACTCGCCCCTCGTTTACTCAGAAGAATAATCATATAACCGGTCCAATTGGGAAATAGTAGATCAATACAATAATTTTATCATTATTATTTTATCATAAGAGCCTAAAGTAATCCGTCTATAGAGTGAAAAAGAGCCTTTCAAAAACAGAATTGTGTGAAGCTGACGCCTCAACTCTCCCCACTTTTGCTCCTCTGCCCCAAAGACCAACCCCTGACTGTATACGCCCTTGTTTTTCACCATTCGAACCTGGTCAAAGCTGTTTTCCATTTCGGCTAGACCTACAAAAAGGGAAGGTGATTCATTCATCTCATGACAGAAAGCGTTACTAGCCCCCCCCTGCAGGCACCAGGCATCCTGTTGGACATGCCAATCGGGTTATGATCGACTTGGCGATCGCATCGGACAGGGCCGATGGGTCAGCGAGGCAGTTGTGCAGCCCTCCGCCCTCCAATGTCACTCAGAAATGCGCTGTCAGACAGACAGACAGACACTTTCTGCCTGACTGCCGGGCCCCATGATGTGGTATTACGAGGTGAGGCTTTTTGCTTGGCGATGACGTATGAGCCACCGGAGCTGTCATGCAACTTGCACTGACGTGGAGTAAGCGAGAGCCGATGTTCGTAGTTACTGGATAAGTACAGGTGTAGTCAGGGAGAAGGACGGACTTCAAGATGGGAAAATGCGCGATTGGAGATCACTTTGGGGATTCCTCGAATCTGGGTGAGCGAAAGGAACCCCGGATCTGCGTTTGTTGCGTGTGCTGGCTGCGTGCACATCATCCCACGTTGCTGCTCATCCTCGCTGAAAATCACAGTTCCTGCTCTGATCACCGCTGTGCATTTTGGCTTCTATCAAAAGAAAATAACTTGGGCAAAAGATTGGCAAAAGGGCCCCAGTGGTTGGTGATCGGCAACATCAGTGCGCGCCGGGATTCGTAAGCTGCTGGCCAATGGACGTGATACGAGACAAAACACAACGGACGGCGACCGCGACAGGATGCTTTCCCCACTGATCGCCGCTCCGCAAGGTCGACTCATCGTGAATTCCATTCAGAGATCTTCGGGGGCCAGTCTCCAACGGGTTAATTGGGCCATGACCGACATTTCTTCAGACGGAAAGATCAGCTACCCCCCCTGACACCGAGCATGTGGTGCTTTGTCGCAGGTATCAATTAGGCATTATCACTTTTGAATGTCAAGGGGTGAAGTGATCCTGTCAGACTGATAGATAGACAGTGTGCGCTCAAACTTACCCCTCTCTATTAGAGGCCGAGGCAAAGTCTGGAAAGGGATGAGCGGCAAATTATGAAGTTGAGGCTGAAGAGAGAGAGAATGGCGGCTGAATTGAATGGCCGATGAGAGGAGGTCAGGCAAACTCTGAAACGCAACCAACCCACCAGAACCGCCAATCTCCCGTCTCTCAATGCCCTGGTTGGTGTTTTCATGCTAGGCCGTCTAGCCGCGTACATTTGTAGTACGCTTCGACTCTGAACAGCGAGATTTGAGCAATTGAGACCAATCTTCTGTTACTGTTCTCTATCGTGAGTTTGACTACAGAAGGCAAACCCCACATCTGCCAGGTCGGTACATGAGGCGCGACACTGACCATGGAGCCATCGCGGCTTCAACACTGTCGTCATCTCAATGCCGGGCGCCTTTGAAAAGCCGTGCTTCGGTGTACGGAGCAGAACCCGGGTAAAAAAAGAGTCAACTACGGGGACGGTTTGACGCCTTGGCTCTCTTGGCATCGCGTGTGCTGCAAGCCCGGCCCGTGTCAAGAGCTTTCTGGTAGGATTTCTTCTGGAGCCTCTCCGCTGCATTTCTGTCCCGGCCGGCCATGCCGTCCTACCCGTCCATGTGCCCGACTCTTATCTGGTACTAATTAGTCGACCGGGGGAGGGAGCCCCCCCCCCCCAAAGGTGAAGCAAAAACGGGCCTCCGCACTCCTCCTGTTTCCGGGATGCACGCCATCGCGATGCGGACAAGCTGGACCACTTTGGAAGGAGGACTGACAACCACAGCCTTTCCCACCTGCTGCATCCAGAGTATTGGTCCTTTGATAAGTGTTATCGTGAGGAGATATGAGGAGTGCGAACCATTTTGTTCTTTTTGCTTTTGCATAGCCGGACGATGAAGCATTACACGCTCAACGTCATCGTACATTATCAAACTCCACAAAGTCGCGCCGGACTCATCGTGGGGGTTAATTCCAGTTGCATGATCGTGTTCGGATGGTCTCGTACTTTTAACCCACATGCCACGAGAGTCCATTTATCCGAGGTTTTTGATACCGGACGACAAGATTATCACGATCTATCTGTAGGAGGACGACAATGGACCGGTTGTGCGGAATTTTACGCAGTCCGCCGTTTGGCCCGTGCTGTCGGCCATTGCGTCTGTTTCTAGCATGAAGTCCTGGAATTAAGCTACACCTTGGGACAGGGTTGGCGTGCTCAATTCCAGGTTTGCCTGGATGACTATCTAGACCTAACTACACAAGCCTGCTCGTATTGACAACTTGCGCTTCAATATCGAAGTTCCTCTTTCAGGCAATGCCAAGCAGAAATATACGCTGTACCTGATGACCATCTACTCGGATCACATTTCTCAAATTCACCATCCTTTGCAATGTCGGAATGAATTACGGGAAAGACTAAGCTTGGCGTCGATCTTTATGCCGATCAAGGACAGCAAAAAAGTTGTGCCTTTCGCGAGCGATAACCAATGGCGGCCCAACACTGTCGGACCACCTTACATCCATCCATACAAAGAGGCAATTCGGTAAACATTCCCGGAGGTGGGGTCACAGGGAGCCCCGTTGGACCTTACGGCAATAGGTAAGTCACATTGAAGGGAAAATAAGTGTCGATGCTTGATGCCTCCGAAAGGGGGGAGGGAGAGGGGGGGCCGGTGCCGGCGCCGGCTGTGTCCGAATTTGAATTGCGCCTCGATATTCCTCCGCCCAGTCCGGCGCGGCTAGCCACCAGGTGCCTTGTGTCGGCAGCGTTCAAAGCTTCCTGAAACCCCACAGATCGGCAGTTGCTGTTGCTTGCTGCATGAACATTGAGTGTGGGGGCACCTCTTCTTCCCTCCACCCAAACCTCAACTTGGTGATGGGATGGCTCAGGGCGATAGCAACCTCAAAGGTGGAACTTCCTTCCTTCCATCCATATACAGAATGCCTAATGAATCGGGCGCTTGAGGAATGGCTCCGCAATTAGGTTAGAAGCACTGTTCACTGGCGACTCCATGGAAACTGATCGTCACTGGCTTCGATTCAACCAATTCAACAATCATCATTTGAGTATAAGTAGCCATCGACCATCCACCTCTATTCTATTCTTCTCATCATCCTCATCTTCATCCTCATCTTACCAACAGTCTTCTTCTCATCTTCTCTTCGCTTCTCTACTCCCGAGTCTTCCTCATCCCATCTTCCAAACCACCAATCTCCAACCGCCACTATGAAGTTCCTTGCTGGTCTTGCTGCTCTCGCCACTCTGGCCGCCGCTGCTCCTTCTGCCCCTACTCCTCTCGATATCAAGCTCGAGTCTGCTGGAAATACTGAGATCAAGGCCATCATCACCAACAATGGCAAGAACAACTTGAAGATCCTCCGCGCTGGTACCATCCTGGATAACTCTGCCATCCAGAAGACCTCCATCTCCAACGGCTGTAAGTGAACCCACTACCAAACTCGTATAGAGTGGCTGCCTGCATTGAACCACCAAAATAACTGACAATGCACTTTAGCCAAGACTGTCCGATTCGAGGGCATCCGTCAGCGAGTTGCCACTTCCGGTCTCCCGGAATCCGCTTTCGAGCGCATCCCCGCTGGCAAGTCCATCGAGGTCACCTTTGATGTTGCCCACACCCACGATCTCTCCACTGGTGGCAGCTTCAACATTGAGTCTTTCGGTGTCATGAACATCGCCAAGGATTCCAGCACCGAGCTGACCGGCTCCGTCCCTTTCCATTCCAACAAGCTCAACGCCAAGATTGACGGCAACATGGCCGCCTCTGCTCGCATGGCCTTCCACAAGACCAAGCGCACCCAGGTCCAGAGCGACTGCACCGGTACCGCCAAGCAGGTCACCGATGCCGCCCTCAAGGGCTGTGCTTCTCTGGCCCGCGCTGCTGGCGAGGCTGCCACCTCCGGCCCCGCTGAAAAGATGGAGGAGTTCTTCAAGAGCTCCAGCTCTACTGTCCGTAGCCAAGTTGCTGATGTCTTCGCCAAGACTGCCGCAGAGTGCGGTTCTACCACCAGCGGCGCCTCAAAGTACTACTGCACCGATATCCAGAACGGTTGCGAACAGGGCGTCCTGGCCTGGACTCTCCCTAGCCAGAGCATCATGGCTTACTGCCCTCTTTACTTCCAGGATTTGCCTGCCCTCACCAAGACTTGCCACGCTCAGGACCAGGCCACCACCAACCTGCACGAGATGACCCACTTGACTGAGGTCGCCGGCACTGAGGACAACGGCTATGGATATGCCAACATCCAGAAGCTGACCACTCAGCAGTCGCTCGCCAACGCCGACTCCTACGCTGTCTTTGCCAACTCCATCTATGCTGGCTGCTAAATATTCCCTGATTGTCGCAAAAACCTAGGAGGTAGCACCAGGGGGGTGAAGCACAGTCACTGTTCATGTCTTTCCATGATTGTTCATACTTTATAGTGGGTGACATATATTATCCACGGGACGTCATATACTTGAAGCAGTATATACTTCATACATATTTGTATATATATTATACCTAGATCCATAGCAAATTTTCACTTTTTTTTACTTTTACTTGTTCAGTCTTTGACCACTATCTCACCGTTCCATTTCAATTAACCGTCTCTCCTCATCCACACATGATCAACTTTGATCACAATTTGAGGATCACTGTCCTGACACGGCAGTTACAAAACATTACCTAGTGAGATTAGACGCGAATACAAAGCTTTCGGAGTGAGTACCCTACGTGCGTGTAAGCCCGGATACTTTATGTAGGATCTGATTGTGGCACAAATATCCAAAATGAGGATTCGACGCTATACCCAATTACTGATTGCACTACTACCTGACTGGTTTGTCCTAGGTCACAGTCGTGTTGCATACGATTGCCGAAAACGGAAATTTAGAGCTTTCTGGAATACGTACCCGACGACCTGGTCAATCTCGTCCCTATGAAATGGCCAAAGGACTAACATTGACGTTATTGCGAGTAAACAGTCGCCATGGTGGTATTTCGCATGTAAGCTGAAGCACTTCGCTGCCTATTCAGGAATGCAGTGCGTGTATTAGTAAATGTTGACTCTGGTTTACAAGGTGATGTGCTGTAATAGGCGGAGACTATGCGAGGAATTACTAGATTCTGCTTAGAATGAAAAGCAGGAAGAGAAAGCTAAAAGGTGGACATGGAAATACAGTGAGATGGATAAATATAAATAAGTAGCCGACTCCCTGATTGTTTAAGATTCTCTCAACGCAGCAGTCCTCACCACCAACTCATCAAAGCCCCGATGTACAATCATCCATCTACACCAATCAAAACGACCCCCAGCAGCAATTATGCACATCACCACTCTGACCATTTGCGCTGCTGTATTGGGCAACATGGCCACAGCCGCTGCGGTGCCAGCAGTCAATCCTCCTCAAATCCTCAGCGACAAGGAAATCGTCCACGAGCAAACGGACGCCAATGGCGAAGCCCTACAAGAACGCCAGGTGTGCAGTGGATTGTATGGTTGCCCAAAAGGATATGTCTGTTTGCCTATAACTTGCCGGATAGGTGGCTGTCAATATGGATGCGTCAAGTCGGATGTCTGATGTGACGGAATTGGTCAACAAGTGCGACGAACATGCGCAATAGGCAAAGTGAGGAGGGTACCGCCAAAGCGGACGGTCTCATACGTCTTCAGAATTGAACTAGCATCTCATCATCAATTTATAACAAGACGATGTATACATCATGTCACCAAACTGGTCCATATTGGCACCCCTCATCCTGCAAATGGAAGGTCACGTTTATCGCCGAGTCATTCATAATCATCGCCGCTTCGAGAGCCGTTTTTCGATTCATTAGTAGTAATAGTGCATATTTTAGCCATGCATTTTTTTATTTTTACTTTTGGAGTTTGATCGAACCAATTCCACTGGAAAAAGGAGTTGCTCACACAAGCCATGCTACCTTCAATATCTAACGCCCATGTACATGTACAAGCACGGGAGTGTGACTAATCCCCAGCCACGTGACTAGTCACCTTTCCCCCAGACCCATCAAGGTAGAAGAAGATGTCACTCCGTAAAGTTCACAGACCGGCATAACCCTAGTAGACTGAACCAATCCATCCATGTTTGTTGTTTTTGGCAAGCATGCCACCGGATACCACCAGTCCGAAATGCCCATTCGCATAAGCCTGTGGCATTAATGGAGTCCCATGCCACGTTAGGCGCCACAAACACGACCTACTACCATCTCAGGATCATTGCCAACTAACAGCATCTACGACCGACACGCGTCTAACTCGACGCCGAGAATGACTGTCTCAACGCCTCGTGGATATCGCTCCGATGTCGAATACCCGATCCTTGAGGACGAAGCCGATGCCATTGTTCGAGTCGTAGCCTATCATCGCAAAGACTTTTGCCAGGCCGTCATCTGGTTTTCGCCGAGGGAACACGCTGACATTCGTCTGTCAATGGCAGCATCCTTTGGGCGGGCTTGTGACACGGGGTTGGGCTCCCTTAATCGACTACCGCTGGAACTTTTGCATGATATTTTATTGCGTCTAGATCTGCAAAGCCTATTTCGCTTTCGACAAACAAAATGGCAGATCGAGAGAGATGGTATATTCTCTTCACCAATTCCGCATGGTGGTCTCACACGGGACAAACCTTTTCTGTGCCTTGCTACGAACGCGAGTCGCTAGCAGCATTTCTCTGTTCGACTTTTACCAAGCGTTATGCACCAAGGTTTGTACTAAATGCGACGAGTTTGGTGGGTTTATATCCCTGTTAACTTGGGCTCGGTGCTGTTTTAAATGTCTTCAGCTGAACTCAGAATTCCGCGTGCAAACTCTTGCTTCTGCCCGCAAGCAATTCCAATTGACCAAGGCCGAAGTAGCCCGCCTAAAGACTTTTAAAACTCTCCCTGGTATCTACTCGATGGAGGAATCCTTGTACAAATCTCGCCTTACTGTCGTTTCTGCTCACCAGATTATGTCGGTTGTAAAGCCGCCAACTGTCGCCTTGGCTCAGGCAACTCCAACCAAGCAAGGAAGCAATCAAAAACTAACCTTTATGGGATCTTGTGCACTACCTTATTATGATACACAATCAAGCAAAGTTGAAAATGGAGTTTCGTGCGCCGGGTGCCAACTGGCTCTTGAAAAAGACATCATTGGCACTAGGGGAGAGAAATGGGCGTTTGAAGCTCGTGATAAGGTGTATGCTAAAGATGGCTTTCTGGAATATTTTCGATGGTGCGAGCAGGCACAGCTTCTGTGGAGATCGAGTAGTGCAGGAAACAATTTGCCCGCTGACTTACCAGAAGCTGCCCAGAGAGGAGGCTACTTTAATGAAAGACAATAACGGCATGGTATTTCATAGCTATCTAACTATAACTTGTGTTAGATGGAAGCTATTGACCGTGGAGTTGCTTGAAAGCACCCACTGTCCCTGCAGGGTGTACCCAGTTGTACATGAGGTATAAACGCCTGGTCAACCGGCTAGACGCCGTCGCCATTGTACTAATTGGTCATATGAATGGGGATGGGTTTACTATCGCCGCTGCTTCATTTTTGCTCTCCAGGATTATATTGGTAGGATGTTAGGGCCTGGAGTGATTCATCTAGCGCCTAAAAGCAGCAAATGTGTGCACGGCTATGGATCAATTTCTTCAAGCCGCGCGCTTAAGATGGAAGGTCTTCAGCATGTATGTAGCCTTGCCTTGGCGGCTGCTTCACATGGGCGATTGACGAGATTCATCACATTACACACACGCTGTCCAAGCGCTATTATACCACGACCCATACAAAGTAAGGTACAGGTCGACCAAAATGTGGGTTGATTATGTGTTTGATCACCCCTTCGAGCGACGCTTTAGTGACAAGTGAAGACGTCGCCGATTTATTAATCGATGCGGGCTCAGCCTTAGCAACATTGAAAGGATTGGCAGGGCACTGCTGAGAGGCATCTTTCATCATCAAATACATGCACACCTGCCATTTCTCAATTGACACGTAACAGAGAGAGTCTTTCCATGATTTAGGCATATGCGAATCCGTTTTAATGAAACTTGATGATTTGGGGATGATGATACACGGGGATGTGAACCGATACAACTTTCTCATCACTGAAGGGAGTGCAAAACTCATTGGCTTTGAGCTTGCGTTCTCGTGAAAGCATTCAAAACCAATGAAGTTGGGAGTTAGAGACGAATAGTGAACAGACAGAATAGCAGCGAATGAAGAATCTAAAGCAAAAAGACCTGCCGACTGGGCACAAGGTTGCACTCAATCGGTGTCAACACGTGTGCATCTATAAACCTTGCAGTTGCCGTCCCCCTTGTGACAAGCCATCGCTCAGTACAAAGTGCAGTTGTTTCTTTTCTCACAAATTACCCCCACTGGAATAACCCACCAACAGAAACAATGAAATCGCTGCAAAACAACAAGATTGCCCAAGTAATGAGTAGCCTAAACGACTTGATTTAAACTAATCAAACTCATTCATTACAAGTACGCCAGAACATGCCATCGAAATCAATGATCTCCGGCTCTCGATAGAGAAAGGGAGCCTGACATCACGTGAAAATAAATGAGCAATGAAACATCTGGGCATAAGCAACACCGCAAGAATGTCAATATACTCCCCAAGCCTAGCTCTTCAGCTTGGCAACACGATTGCCTTGCCAAGCTAAAGCTTAGCACTTCTGCAGTACCGACTACCAATTTTCATGACACAGGCTACACATCATATGGTCAGTTACTGCATATTAAAACGGGTTTACACCCTAACCCTACTAGCTTGCCATGTTAACCCACGAACGGACTGGACTTGGCTTCAAACGAGGCGCCAGCCTACCTACACATAGCACCAAGTTAATTGCATCACTGGTGGCCCTTCCTCGTCTTTATTTTAACCGAACGAGCGCCACGCCCCTTTGATGTGAGAGGCCTGGCCCGCAACAAGGAAAAGAAAGCCACTATGAATTAATTTACTTTGGGGGAGATGCCCAAGTTCCCAGCCCTCCCTCCCTTTAGGTAGCCAAAGCTAACGATGCAGCAGCTGAGCTATAACCAGTCTACCGCCCTTGAGGGAATCAATCGCCTTGCCTTGTACGGAGTAATCCTCCGCCCTAACTACCAGCCTTAAGCCCATCGATTTAGTTTATTAGCGGTAGCCACCAAGAGAAGAGGAGGAAGGAAAACAAACACCACCACGTTGATGCTGCCCTTGCGGTGGGCATGCAATCAACATCTGGCGGTGATTCCAGTTCTGGCCATGTGCCGCCTTTGCGCGTAAATAGAGTGGCGCCTCTGGGGGGAAAAGCTTTTTCAGTCCTCGGCTTTTTTCGTTGATATTTTATCTTCTGTCATCTCCACATTCAATCACATATACTCTCACACACTTCTCTCTGCCTCCCTTGGTGTCTCACCTTACGTCGCGCCCTCGCAAAAATGCGACTCCTCCAATGTGAGCTCCTCTTGCACACATCCCATCATGCTCGCCGTCGTCCCGGCGCAGGAGGCAAAAATGGCCGCCGCCATCCGGGGCAGCGTAGCCTCCCACGCAAGACCGGAAGGCGAGGCACACATCACATCCTTCATCTTCCTCAGTCTTGCGCTCTATAATGTGATGGAGCTCACCATCATCACCTTTACCACCTTCAAGAGGTTCCGGGGCCTGTATTGCTGGAGCATCATTGTCTCGGCCTATGGCACCGCTGTCAATGCAGTTGGCTTCATTCTCCGGGGCTTGGACCGAGGGGTGTCGCCGTTCCTCTACTCCAGCCTCGTTCTTTTTGGCTGGGTGGCCATGATCACGGGGCAATCGCTCGTCCTGTATTCCAGGCTCCACATTGTCCTGCAGAAAGAGACACGGCTACGCGCTGTGCTGCACATGATCATCTTCAATGCCATTTTCGTCAGCATACCAGTCATGGTGTTGGTGTATCTCGTCGACACCGACCCTAAACGTTATGTCCTGATTTTTTCCATCTCCGAAAAGGTACAACTTTGCATTTTCTTTGTCCAAGAGGCCATTATCTCATCGCTGTACTTGTACGAAACCCTAAAGATTCTCAAAAGCCATACTGGACTTGCGGCCGGCGGAAACCGCCAGATCATGATCCATGTTGTCGTCATTAACGTTGTCATAATTCTCTTGGATATCAGCGTGCTCGCTCTGGAATTCGCCAACCTCTTCAACGTACAGACGGCTTGGAAACCTTTCGCATATAGTATCAAGTTGAAGATGGAATTCAGTGTGCTGAATCGCTTGGTCGAGCTGTCGCAGTATGTGCGACGAGGTCGTTCGATATCCATGGATGGAACACCGTCTGATCTTAACAATGTAGAGACGTTTGAAGATGGGCTACGGAGGGGGAGAAATCAGCTGGCAATGCCATTCCGTAGTAGTCAAACGGAGACTCGTGAAATCAGAGTTGGCATCCCCCCCGAGCTACATAGATTAGAGCATCCCAGATTACAACGTTAACAAATAGTATAATGAAATTCTCAACTATGCAAAATAAATCTCAACGGCGTAATCCTACTCGTCCGTTCATAAACGTTGCTTTGTATTATAGCAGTCATCGAAATCAGCGACCAATGACTGTCAAGATTATCACACCGCAGTTTCAACTTGTCTGTACAGCTATTTCCATGCCCAATTCACTTGGTTTATTTTCTGAACACCTATTTGAGCATCGCATTTAATACAACTGTTTACATATGCGATGGAATTTTCAACGCCAGCTATTGACCCGGCCACTGTATTCCATGATACTGAGTTAAACGTAAATGTCACCTTGAATGAATGGAAATGGGTTTGCGTAAACATCATTTTGCTTCTGTATAGGGTATGCGATTGCATGCTACTACTGTGTGAATACCAATGCTCAACAAAATGAGGATGCCAACAACCTGCTTCACCGTTGTCAACTCCCTGTGGCTGGGACAAGATGCAGGCACCTTGCAATGGCTGTGAAACATTGCGAGGCGGACAATCCAATATGCATCACTTGTTATATCCACATTTGAGGCAGCTTTCACACAACACGCATCCCATCGGCCCACGCAGGCTTCCTTGCATTGACTAACCCTGACAAAGCAAAAAAGGGTTGTTCTCTCGCATGCTTGATGGAACCCGTGACATCCACACCTGTAAGACACCTCTAGCCGCTCCCTTAAAATAAAGAACCAAGACATCGGATCGTCGCTTCTCCCTTAAACCCCACAATTCGGATCCGACTAACAAAGACATCTCTCCCTGCCGATGTTCCTCGAGGGATATGCATTCAACGCATGTTGACCGCCTTCAGAGACTAGTTTCTCGTAAACGCTATAGTGCTGTCGGGAAATCATCTCCGCTTTAATCCCTTCTCTCGATCCAACGGCCAAGTCACATTCCAGCCAACGACAACTCTTCGATAGTCATCAACCTGACTGCTTGCCAAAGAAATGAATGCATCTTATCCTAGAATCTGTGTAACAAATCTAATTTTAATAATAGTTTTTTCTTACTATTTTCTCTTTTATTCAAAGAGACAGCTTGTAAATATTGTAATTATAAAACACCTGGAGTAGGGGGCGGTCAAGGGGTGGAAATAAAGCCCTGAGTATGAAGTGTCCTGTAGATAGGGACTAAGACAAGCCAAAGGGAGAAAATGCTTCTCCATACAAGGCATTGATATTGTCAAGCGGTGTAGGACGACTTTCATTTTCCTGTGGAGAAAATATGATGAGTAGCAATTATGTGATTCAGATCGAGCAGACTTATTGTTTCCCTTGCTGAAACTCTACCAACCTCGCTCGATTGTATTGCGAGAACAATAAAACAAACTGCCCTTTCTAGCCATTCAACCAACTATAAAGGAAACGTCTGGTCGCCTCCTCCATCAGCTTTTCCTCATCATCACTCTCACATCATCTCAACAAACAACCTCTACAACACATACAACAACCAAACCACTTTCATCCACCACCACCACCTCAACCTTCAAAATGCATGCCTCAATCATCATCATGGCCGCTCTTGCCACCCTCGGCTTCGCTGCGCCAGGAACTCCCTTCAAGGATGTCTGCATCACTGACCTCGACAAGTGCCAGCGATGCGCTATTGACTGCACCGACCCCAGCCGAGGTGCTGCTGACAAGGTCGCCTGCATGGCTGTTAAGTGCGGTGTCGACGTGAGTGCTCCTCGATAGTTTGCATTTGCTTGAGTTTCAATACTGACCCTACTCTAGTGCCTCGTCGCATAGATCGTGCCATTAATATCGCTGGCTCACTATTCATTACCCGGAATGTCATCACGGAGTAGGAAAAGGCTCGAACTGCTAGGACGATTCATCAATTGTCTAGGCTAATTGGGAGGTTTCGGAAAAGGGAAAGACGATATGGGATAATGGATAATGGGCAAAACAACTAGCTTCAAAACTAGACATTCACTTCTAATTAGTAATTTACTTTATCTACTTTCGGACAACGTTTGACCAACTTAAAGGCCCTCACACTTAATTCGTCTTCTCCAGAAACACTCGATTAAACTTTGAAGCACAAGTAACTTTGCAGCTGGAATATTTCAAGACTTCTCACACGCTGGACATTATATACATCGCTCTTGATAAAATGTTAACTCATAACTCAACTCTTCTGAACAGCCAATCCACCATATGTACATGTATAGGACCATTTACTTGAGCTTTGCAATCAAACTGTCTCCCTGGGCTTGCAGAGATGCCTCAAACTCCGTAAAGCTCTTGGCATTCCACTTGGCCCTGTTGGCTCCTGGTACAGCATTGCTACCCTTGAAGGCGATGTACAGAACATCGTTAGTATCATGCGCAGCATTGCCATTTACAGCGCGACCGTAGCAGGCCTGACCCAGAGAGAGAGAAACCTCTCCAACAAGAGGAGGGCCGTCGTCGCCATTAGTGTCACCCCAGACACCATAGAACTGTGAACGTTTGTTAGTAAAAAATCCGAGAGATTCCTGGAGTGTTGGGTAGACATACCATCTTGTCTCCACAAACAACGGCCACGATGGAAAGCGGCTCGATTCCATAACTCTGGGGGTTGAAGTTTACATATCCATTTGTGCTACCCTCGTTACCGAGCACGACATAGGAGTGCACGTAGGCGTTGAGATCTTTGATGCCCTTGTTGTAGCTTTTGACAGTACCTCCAAAGGTGGTTTGGCTCTGAGTATCGCGAGAGCTTTCACAATCACCATTACCCTGGCCCAAGGCACCATCACAGTCGATATCCATATTGACAAGGTTGCCGCGGTTTCCCTGAAGGTACACGATTCCATAGTCGGAGAGGTGATCGCCGCAATAGCAAAAGTCTTGGCAATGTTAGCAATGGGACATCACACATATAACCTCGCACACAAAGGTGACTTGGTCAGTAATTGGGGGTAAAAACAATAACAGGAGTCTTACCCTTGGAGTCACCCTCCTGACTGAAAAAGCCACCCTTCAATTTATTAGAGCATGATCCCTTCGCTCTGATCGACTTGTACAGTGACTTGACATTGGCAGGAACTTCTCGTGCGAGCACTTCTGCACCGAGAAGGCCTGCAATCAGAAGTGGTGACAAGATACCTCGCATTTTGAGATCTTGCTAGCGTTAATCAAGTAAGGAAGGGGTATGCTTTTATGTTTGTTTCGTAAAGTTGAAGAGAGCATACAAGAAGTTGGTTGCACATTTTTAACATAGACAAGCCGCCGTATTTATAGATGGATACCAACAAAGCGGTATGGTTTACCCCATATCTTCTTGTTTGCGCCCAGTCTCTAAAACGGAGCATATGACTATCATTTACTCTACAGGGCAAACGATGGTATCGTAACATTACCATTACGCTCGTAAGCTATTCAGATTGGCTCCTGGGGAAATGCTATAGTAACACCGTGCAACGTTGATCGCGTCGGACATTAAACTACGGTGGAAATTTACCGACTTTACAAAATCCTCCGAAAACAACAAGATTGCAACTTTGCAAGCACAATGAGAAAAGAAACAATCACATATCATCACACCTACACGGGGACTTCGGCACCCTCTTTTACCGCAATGGGACGCGGGGTCCCGTGTGGGTGGTGAGGGTCTTCATCGGCAAGGCCCCCCCGACTAGTGAGAGTCTGAGAGTACGTTATGGTTGGTGCAGGGTTTGTATTGTGATAGTACTGCAACGTTGTAAAGATGAGAGACAGTTCATCCACGAATGAAGATGAGAAGAAGTTAATGTACAGATGAATTCAAAATCTGTGATCATTATATGAGAAGTTGTATTATAGGTTTGAAGTATACTGCCGGTTTTATAGCCATCCTTGATACTGCAGCCAAGGCTTTTCAACACTCCAAGCCAGAAGCCAAGCCTCAAGAGCCGTGGCCATCATAGTGACTGCTTATCCGTCTCCACATCAACAACCATGTCTACACCCCGTGCGTCCTCTCAATTGACGTCTGTTCCAATGCTAGAATACTAGGTAGTCGACCAGAAGGATGTCACCGTCCCCGTCGGCTAATTATCATCGACCAGGTACCCCACGTTCGGCATCCCGCGGTTCCCACCTCCCGATCTAGCGTGTCTGGGCATTTTCCCGGGGAGATCGCCAAGCAGCTTCAAATTCTCACATCATCATTCCCCAAAGTCCAAGACCATCATAATTTTAATCTTATTCTCGCTCTGATATGAGACGGCTTCACATAAGCGTAAAGAAGCTTTCATGAACTCTAGAAAAACATGTCCAGCGTGTTGCTACCGGTGGCTTACCAATTCACTCTGCTGACCTCCATCATGGATGATCGTATCTTCACAAGCAAAAATGCACCTCTCCATGTTCATGATGTAGATCATCCTACAGTACCATTCTAGAATCCTCAGACCGTCGATTAGAATTGTCCGGCGTCAGATTTCAAGCAGATCCATTCGTTATCAGCGCCGATGAGGTCTCAGATGACGACATGAATTGTGGCAGCCCTGTCCATTAAATGCATGATTGGTGGGATGTAAGTGGGATACCATTCCGTAGATGCCACCTTCCTCTCTGCGTCTCCTCGTATACAGGAGATCGTACAATTAGAATAGGTCAATGCCAATAATTGAAATATAACTACACTGTGTTGGCCTTCATAAAGTACAAATAATTCTTCTTAATTTCAATTGTAAATTTACTACCACGGCATCATACACGTCCATTTAATAGCATCCTTGTATAAACCAGCCCGAAATGCGTGCCTCGACTATTCTTACGCTTGGAGCGTTTAGTGCCATCGCATCCGCCTACAGCTTGCCTGCACACGTCAAGACTCTTTACGATGCGCACAGGGTGAGAATCACCATCATAACCCTCACTAGAAAGCGAAGTTAACATATACATATTCCTTCATTAGGCCGGAACTTGTAAGAAAGCACTGTCTGGAAAGTCTTCTACCGGCGCCGTATTCTGCGGAGATATCCCCAATGCCATCTTTCTGAAAGGAGGGCCCGGAAACTATGACAACATGGACATTGATTGCGATGGCGCTGATGCCACCGCTGGCGATTGCTCTGATGACCCCAGCGGTTATGGCGCAACATCTTTCAAAGATACCGTTCGAACGTTTGGCATCAGCGATTTGAACGCCAATATTCACCCATATGTCGTCGTCAACGAGCCTCCTTACTTTAACGCGCAAAAGTATGGCATGAAGCCACTTTCCGTCATGGCCGTTGTGTGCAATAACCAAATTGTAAGTAATGGATCCATATTACCAATAATGAATAGTCTTCATACCACTCCTACGTCCTTGGCCACATTCCAAAGATTTATACCCCTTTTGCTGACCCGATTGGTAGTGGTACGGCGTCTGGGGCGACACCAACATGGAGCCAACTACAGGCGAGGCCTCCATCTCGCTCGCAAAGCTGTGCTTCCCCAACGAACGCCTATCAGGGAATGCTGGCCACGGTGCAAAGGACGTCATGTACATCGGCTTCTTAGGAAACGAAGCTGTGCCCGGCAAGAACGGTGCAAACTGGAAGGCCAAGAATGCCCAAGAGTTTGAGCAGAGCATCAAGGCTCTTGGTGACAAACTTGTCGCAACTCTTCCAAAATAGAACAGACACTCTGTGTTTCCGTATATGGGATCATTGTACATTCCTCCAACATAAATCAATACACTTACATACTTTCCACTGTCGATTCCTCCCATGTCGTTTTATCTCTTTGTATCGTAGCAGGCCCATTCTTGCAATTTTCTAAAGTGTTCTGTTCTGATGATGGCATAATACCACGTCAAATTTCTTTAATTTCACGTAGTCCCCAATAGTATTTAACATGAATCGTCGGCTCCGAGGAAATAATTGTTCCTGATTTATGGATGTTTGCTAGACATGCAATTCCACGTTCCTTGAGTAGCGATGTTTCAGCTCCGCAGGTTGCAACATAAGCACACCAAGCAATGCTCGTCGCAAAATCCTGATCGCCTAGACCATTTTCAATGCAAGGCTGTATGTAATCCAGGACCTGCGTGACGTTGCATTGTAGTGATCTGTAGTTGGCGTTGCGCACCCGTCGAAAGAAGTAAATGATAAGAGTGTGATGTATCGCAAGGACCATACACTGGCGTATGTGATTTGTGACGGGCAGCTTCTCCCCTTGGTCGCTCGTAAAGTCCGAGTCTATCTCCCAAGACAAAATACTACTCTCGAGAGCATCGATGCGTTGAGCCATTGCCATTGCAAACTGGGCGTCTGCGTCGTCCGCAGGGTTGAGTTTGTCTTGCGCATTTGCGAGGGATATCACCTGTGACAGCAACGTCATGAGTGACTCGGGAATGCCATAAATTTCAGGATAGAGCGTCTCTTTCCAAAGTCCCTGGCTTTCCAGGTGTATGTCGTTGTAGCCCGATTCATCGGTTTTTTCACATGCGGGATCCAGGCCAGAGTCCAACGATTCCTCTCGTGTTGCGAAGCCCCGTTCGGATGCTGAACTCGATGGAGGCTGAATGAAGCCCTTGAATTTACTAGCACAGTGATAAGGCGTGCACGTTGCTTCAGCCAAAATGCGTAAATGCGTGTACATGTGATGAAGGATGCGTGCTTTATGAGATTTTCGCTTGCGAAGACCTCGAGTACGTATCAGATATTCGGCATCCATCAGATATCCTTTAAACGTCTGGGCTTCATTGAAGAGCTATGAGGGAGGCGCCGTCAGTGAAACACATTCCCGGAATGTTGCAGAGAGAGACTACAAACCGATATCATTGCAACAGAGAGCACAGCCATCAACAGCTCTTTGTACTTGACTTTCGATTTCCCCGACAATTCTTCATGAAGTGCACGGAGCAGATGTAATTTGGCCTTTTTCTGGTGACCGGTAGCCACCTCGTACCACGAACCCTCGTTAAGCTTTGCTCCATGTAACTTGAAGGCACTGTTGGCGATGATGGCATAGAAAATAGCTAAGCGAACGTCAGTAGCAGTGTTCGTAACGTATATTTCCGCAAATGTCTGCAGAGCACAAGGCAAGAATAATGATGTCCAAGGTGATTGTTTTCGAGATTGAATGCCCGTTGGTGATTTGACAACATGATCGCTGTAGTAGTTCAGCAGCGTCTCTGCGTATGCTGGCATTCTACAGTTTTCGTTGTTCTGAAGCAAAGATGGCAACAGTGGCGATATTCCTGCAGCACGATGGGCCATCATGGAGCGCATGATGCTGATGGAGTACTCATCAGTGGTCGTCGTACCGCCAGCATATGCCGGATTCCATGAGATATTGATGCCATCACCATCACCTGCCGAAGCAACTTGGTGCTGGTCATTGACAACCTCTTCAGAAGACAAGCCTTGGTCGTGAGTTGGGGTTTGGCCCAGTGAAGAGTTGCTGCCTCTAAGTTCAAGTTGACAATGCCAAGCATTTACGGTGCTTAATTGGCATAGATTCCGAAATGGTACGGGGGGGTGTGATTCCTTGCGCACTGTCGGAATGCTTTCCGAGCTGTCCCCTGCACAGTCCTTGGCAGGAGATGATGCAGATTGGCCAAGCGGCGTGATTTGGCGTCCATCTGATTCATCGACTTCCGCATTCAATCCGTTGAACACGCCGAAAGGACCTTGCCTCAATGGAGGAGCAGCCGCAAGGTTGTCCTCCCATGATTCGCAACGACTCTCGAGGTGAGCAAGAGCATCCGCAACGGTCTGGGCTTCCAGGCTCTCCACCAGCTCCAGAGTCATACGCTGACGAGCAGACTCTTTTGGATTTTGTTGACGTCAGATACTGCATTTTCGCATTCCATTGCTCGGTGCCCGGTGACAAAAACATACCCACATAAAGCGTACGACGGTAGCTCGACCCCCGATGGCTCTGTCGCTGTTCTCCATCGTCCGTCTTGTCCCCAACCGCAGTGACCCAGACAAGACTGGCGTCGTAGCCCTTGCATTCGATCCCGAGGCGTTGGCACACACCGCACACAGGCCGTCCCTCGTCGCACTTGGCATGTCTCTGACGGCATGTACGACAGCCGGTAAAAGTCCTCGTGCGGTCAACGTGGGCCTTCATTGTTGGCATGGGAGCCCCTGGGCGATAAATGACAGATGGAGTGTTGCAGTGTTAGGGTGATTGGAATTGGAATGTTTCCGCGACGCGTCCAATCACCCCGCTCCCAGATTTATAATCCTTTCTTTTGAAACGGAACATGACATGATTTGCAAGACAAAGAGAGGCACCGAGGCTCAAATTACAATGCGACTATTAATACTCGAGTTATCGCCAATTATAAAAAATATGTGGCATTTACGTTGACATTCAAACATCTCTGGCTCTCAAAGCGAGCGATATTTTCGTCAAGATGTCGAGGATTTTCATGTAAGCGCCATTTTGTCTCGGCGGATTGAATTGCCCCTCACTGAGATGTTTGGATTTCTCTAACACATTCTTAGCACCGGAGCTTCAGGTTACATTGGTGGCCAAGTCCTGCATGCCCTAGTCCAAAGCCATCCAGATTGTGAGATTGCAGCTCTTGTACGCGACACCGACAAGGCTGCCATCATCCGCGACCGCTTCCCACAGATAAGCACAGTGATTGGCGATCTTGACAATGATGCTCTTCTTGAACAAGAGGCGTCAAAGGCATCCCTCGTTTTGCGTACGTGAAAGGGTGGCAAATAACGGTGTACATTCATCGAAATGGCTTCTGACAGTGGATTCCAGATTTGGCAGCAACGGGTCATCTGAAAAGCGTGCAAGCCATCCATCGAGGCTTGACATTGAGGGAATCATCCGAACCTGGTCAGTAGATGGTGCTTGAAGTTGAATAACAAGGCAAGACAAGACTGCTTACATTTATATCTAGCTTATTGGATTCAGGTCTCGGGAGCAAGCGCATTAGCAGCTGCAGAGATTGTGTCTCCTGACTATATCCCGGGCTCTTCATCAGACAGCGTCTACGATGACGAGTCAGGCATTGCTGATATCCGGGCCGTGATCCAAGCCCACCCTTTCCGCGCCGTGGACAACTTCATTCTAAATACTGTGGCGGAATCCTCAAACATTCGCTCGGCGCTCGTCTTCCCGCCCATAATCTACGGTCAAGGCCAGGGTCCCATCAATCAGCGTAGTATCCAGGTTCCTGAGCTGTCGCGCGTAACCCTGGAGAAGAAGCATGGTGTACGTATTGGGGAGGGATCCAGCAGATGGGGCAATGTTCATATCCGTGACATTGGGAGCCTATTCCTAGCGCTGGCTGAGGCAGCCTTGGCTCGAAGGGACGACGAGCAGCTCTGGGGAAAGAATGGGTTATACCTGACTGGCGTTGGCGAATTGGTAAGTCAATTCAATGTCAAAACGCAAGTTCTACTATTGACCCAGTGGTACAGTCATTCGCAGAGATTTCGGCCCAGGTAGCCCAAGCAGCTTGCCAGCAGGGTCATATCTCAGACCAGACGGTCGTAGAGATTCAGCGAGAAGAATATGATACTGCTCTCCCTCATGGAAAGGTTCTGTTTGGTACTAATGCGAGAAGTAATGCCCGTCGCGGGAGGCAGCGTTTGCAATGGGAGCCGAAGGAGCTGAGCCTGGAAGAGGACATCCTACGCACAGTGGCGGAGGAGGCAGCAAAGCAATCGAAGCAGTGATTGTGTGCCTGAGTTGGGAAAATTAGATTCAAGTTTCTTTAAGAGAACTTTATGAGGCCCAAAAGTATTTGATATTACATTTGCATCCCTTTTAGTCAATATTGCCCTCAGTTGACACGTTCAATTGTTCCTCCGCGGGGTAGGAATCATAGGATAATGAGGCCGACTTGGGTCAACATGGGGTCAACATGGGGAAAGATTGGGGGTCATGTTGAACCCCCACATACGTGATCAAGTTGCGTCCAAGTCAATTCCAACTGCAACTCTATTCTCCCCTTTGCATCTTATTTATCAAGGGCTTCTTAATTCTGTAACATCAGAAACATGGCTGCATCCGACATTCTTTTCCGTTCCCCCACCGTCATCACGGGCAGTGAATCAGCACCACCGTTTGTTGCAGACGTGTTGGTGTCGAATGGCCTGATTACCCGAATCGGCGAGCCCGGTTCCATTGAAAGTGGTTCGGCCCGATGCATCGAGGCCAAAGGCTTCTATCTCTCCCCAGGCTTTATTGACATGCACGCACACTCCGATCTCTATCTCCTCACTCATCCAGAGCATGAAGCCAAGATCACACAGGGGTGCACGGTAAGTAAAGGAATGGATCCCATCCCCTTTACCCCTCTCAGCCCTGGCCCCCCCTCCACCATCCATGTCTCCTCCATGCAAGGCATTCCGTTGCATCCAAAGGATCATCTCTTTCTATGAATATCTCCTTGTATGGTGTTAAAGAATCTGGGGTAAAACGGGGATATCCCAGCAATTGAAAACAGTCTAACAATTTAACCCATCTTTTCAGACAGAGGTCGTTGGTCAGGATGGCATTTCGTATGCGCCCGTCCGAGATCCCCAGCAACTCTGGGCAATCAGGGAGCAGATTGCTGGATGGAATGGTAACCCGACCGATGAAGAGTGTCGAACAACATTAAATGACACTGGCATCTTCCAATGGCGCACGATTGGCGAATATCTCGATTGCTTGGAAAAGAACCGCACAGCAACCAATGTCGCCGTGCTTGTGCCTCAGGGCAATTTACGACTGCTAGCTTGCGGACCTTATGACACTGTCGCCAAACCAGAGGAGATTCAGGATCAAGTTGAGCTTTTGCGTGAAGGCATGAACCAAGGCGCAGTAGGCATGTCCAGGTTCGCAAATTGTCACCCCTCTAATGGTCAAGAAAGATGTGACACTCATCCTGTTAACATAGTGGCCTGACTTACACACCTGGAATGTACGCCTCCACCTCCGAGCTTGGTGTTCTCTGCAAAACTCTTGCGACCGAATATCCTGGTGCATTCTATGCCCCTCATCACCGCAGCTATGGATTCCGCGCGATTGAAAGCTACGCTGAGATGTTGGAATTGGGAAAGTCGACGGGGTGTCCAATTCGTAAGCCTATCATCCACGGTTGTGTTTACAAACTCACTCCGTTACTGTACTATTCTGTGGCACTCATAACACTAATCAACCCAGATCTTACACATGCTACCCTAAACTTCCAGGAAAACAAAGGCAAAGCGCCGACGCTTCTATCGATGGTAGATGAGACGCTCAGTCAGGGAGTGGATGTGACTTTGGACACTTACCCGTACCTACCCGGGTGTACCACGCTTGCAGCCCTCCTACCAAGCTGGGCATCTGCTGGAGGCCCTTCAGAGACATTGATCAGATTAAAAGATGCAGAAACGAGAGAAAAGATTAGAGTAGCTGTTGAGGTGACTGGATGTGATGGCGGGCATGGAATTCCTACCAATTGGGACGAAATTCAGGTAAGTAAATACATTGATCGCAATGAACTGCTGCCATGTTTACCGGCGCATCTAACCATTCCTATCTGTATAACAGATTGGCACAACGAATGACCCATCTATCGCCTCCTACTCCGGTCGTCGAGTTGGCGAGGTAGCCCGATCATTACAAATCGAGCCAATGGAAGTATACTTTGACATTTTGCAAAAAGAACGGCTCGCGACAAGCTGTCTCATGCACATTGGCAACGAAGAAAACGTCAGACAGATTATGCAACACCGTGTTCACATGGCTGGCAGCGATGCCATCCTCCACGGAACGACGCTTCATCCTCGAGCTTATGGCACCTTTCCCCGCTATCTAGGTAAGTCGACATTCCTAGACGTTAGCTGGCGGCGTTCTTTCTCGTAAAGCTAAATGTTTGAACTAGGCCACTACGCACGAGATCTATCCATCATTGATCTTCCTGCCATGATATCTCACCTCACTTCTCGCCCAGCTAAGCGTCTATCTATATATCCTCACCGGGGTTTGGTTGCTGAAGGATCCGCCGCCGACCTTGTCCTGTTTGACCCAGCAACAATTCAAGATATGGCGACCTTTGAAGAGCCCAAACTGACTTGTCGGGGCATACGGTTCGTTCTCGTGAATGGGAAAGTTGCTATTGATGAGGGCAAAATGACTGGGGAACGGGGAGGCCGAACGTTGCGAAGATGCCGCGATGGAAGGGTCTTGGCAACAGGTGGGGTGTTCTCATGACGGCCCGAGTCTCGACCTTGGATGCAATCCTCCTAGTCAAGCATTTGACGCGCAAGCAGGGGGCAAGTATTTAAGCGAATGCGGCCGGCAGTATCCGAGTCATGAGGATGGGACGTTGTTAATCAGACTGATCATGTCGCGATTCACTCAGAATTTGGGCCACTTCGATTTACTATTTTTGTTGTAGTAATCACCAAGTACGGCATGTGCCTTTGTGTATTCACTGAGACCATCTAAGCACCAAGTAATACTTGCAAAGCACCGCCATTGCTCCAACCCTGGCATCCTCCCGAAGGATTGCCCCATGCAATTCCTGCGGCTGCTCCTGGCTGGCTTCCCGCAGCGCAGTTATCAAGATTGTACGACCCCGACTCTCCGCACGTATTTCCATTTTTGCAGGTAAAAACACATCTATTCATGTCGGTAACGCACCCCGTGTGTACGGCCACGCTCATGGGGTTGCCGCGCATGTTGACCAAGCGTGAAATATTGACTGTGGCATAGCCGCCTGTTGTAAACTCGCCCCAGGTATTGTCAATTTGGCCGTATTGGGACAGTCGTGTCTGGCGGTTGTTCAGAGCAGCCCAGCCCCCAGTAACACCGTTATTGATGGAAATAGTAACGCTGTCGCCATTCCTCGGCAGAGAATAGGTTACCTGCGCCCTGCGGACATTCATAAAACTGGATTGGTAGTCACCAGGGGGCATATCCCAGACGACAATGGTGATCGGCTGGTTCACGGTATTGACAAAAGTGACCCTATTCGGACCGTTGGAGCCAATCCAGATATTGCGGCTCGGTTCCCAAGCGTTGTAGCCCTGGCCAGCCATACCAATTGACGACATGTAGGCACAGTCTTCAGCGCTGAGGCCGCGATTCAACCGAGTACAGTCAAAGCCACGCTTCTCAATGCCAACCGTGGCCCTATTTCTTTGGGTCAGCATGTGTCTTATTCATTTTCCCTCGTTGAGAATCAGTAAAGAAGGGTGATAAATACGTACCTTGGCTTTGGAGCTGGTGCTGCATTGGATAGACAGAGAAGAGCTGAAAGGACAGTGAAGAAGCGAGAGATATACATCGTAGCAAAGAATATTTACAAAAAGATTGTCTGGATATATCCAAGAAGTTGATTTGTATGTTCAAAAGATTTGGTGAAGAAAAAAGGAGTGTGGAAAATAGGTATAATAGGAATTGAAGGAGTGTGGGAATTGAGACTGAAAGTAAGGAATGTATGTACAGACTTGGGAATCTAACGAGACTTCATCTCAACTTCAAGTCCAGGAAACCAGTCTTCTTTATACTTTTTTACAAACATCCAACACGCAGGAACAGTCAAACCGTCGGGACATGCAAGCACCTCCCCCCTCCTTCCTTGACTAGTAAACGCAGCTTTCGGGGGGAAAGAGTCAGACGAACAAACAAACTATTCGAATAGCCAGTCTTGGCTAGATTCTGTGGGGTTTTCGGTTGTTCGAACAGGCATCTCCATGGGGAAGAAGAAGAGTAGGAGAAGGAAATGGGGGTGTGAAGAGAGGGATGATAAAGCACGCAAACCCATCAAGTGAACGAACGGGTGGCCCAAAATCCTTGGGTGTGGGATGCATTGCGTGGCGTCCTGCATGGTTTTATCTTTCCCCGAACTACCACGTTTCTAGCTTTTCCGAACTAATGCAAGGGGTGGGAACGGAAAAGAACGTGTGGTGTGGTTTCCCTCTTTCGACAACAACACACATCCATTAGGCGGAGCTAGTCTTTGTCCATTCAAGGGCAGCAGAGGGGATGAATAACAAATCCTCCCTGGTGGTGGTGCTGTGTGTTACCCTCGCCAAGCACATTCTACACGCTACCCATCAAACTGCTCTTGTGCTTGATATGAACTTAATCCAGTGACTATGTATCTGTAGCAAACTTCACTGTCCAAAATCACTGTCATTAACGCGCTCAAAGTGCCTCAGAAACCGCATCACCACATCCAATCCACACAACTCATGTTCTTGGCAATAGCCCAATATTCTCATGCAAATGACTCGATTCCTGTAGGATTCCAATTTATCGTTGTCGAATCCCTTACCCCTGGATCAAGGGCATTCTAGACCCAGACACCATGTGGCTAGCGTGAACCATAACTCATCTTTTATTTTGCCCAGCCAAAAGACAACAAAACAGCGTTGCATTGCATAAGCACATCGAGACAGGCAACCCGCGCCTAGCTCATCCTTCCAAAGTCCCCCCAGCCCTAACCCTAATGATAAGAAGAGTAACAACCCTGCTAACGCCAGTAACAATGGGTGGCGCAACATCTTCTTTAGGTTGTCGCCTTAAACCTGTTTTGAGTGTACGGTAGGTAGGTAGATAGATAGGTTGATTTGCTGGGTGATCGTCGTCCATCGTGTAGTTCCTTGTCGACTTCCACGTGGGGAGAACACATGCACGGATGTCGGGCGTTCCGGTGGTTTCGGATCGGCTTACCGAGCCCTCGTTTTCATCACCAATGAACCTAATAATGAACGATATTGCTCTGTGAATCAGTCGGCTGAAGGTTTAGGGCAAAACACTGCTCTAGCTGCTCGTATTCGTGACTATTCATCATTAGCTGAACCAGTTAGCAGGGTTAAGTAAAGACAACTCTGTCGGAAGCAATACGAACCTCCATCAGTCCAGAAATGACCACGTGGGTGAAGTTGTGAGGCTGCGGAGATGACGAGCGATGATGCCAGTTTCCCTCAGTGTGAATACATCGTCATTCGTATAGCTGTCGTACGGTCGCTCGGTTCCTCATCGGCCCCTTTATAACACTCGAGAACCATTTTGCAGACAATCACCAAAGGTATAAGTAGCCCGTTTCTTGATGGAGGTGGAGGTGGAGGTACAGGCGTGGAGATTCCGATGCCTTCATTAAACCATGTATTCCATGAAAATGCTCAAAGTACAACAAAACACGCCAATCTAACAACACCAAATGATTGAAAATGCCCCAAAGCCCCAATTTCCAATGTCCTATGCTTTTTCTTTATCCCGTATAGGGACCATAACGCCATCGCTTGCCATTCTCCTCAACCCACCAACGGGCCATAAACGCCGCTTCCTCAGCCCACTTGGCGGCATCGATCCCATAACTCTTCTCAACACGAGGGAGAAATGAAGTAAAGTCAAACCCCAGCACAGGATGAGCCTCGCGTGGATCGAGCTCAATATTGGTGAATTTCCATTCAACGTTATCGATAATCGGCACAACCAGGCGCCAGTTGGGATGGCGCGCATCGCGAACTCCGAGCATGGCGCGACCGGGGTTAATGACGGTGAATTGCCAATTAGCCTGGCCGGTTTCGTTTGAGAATTTCTTAAGTGGGCGAATTAAAGATTGGCCTTCGTAGTTGGCGGCTAGATCATGTGCAGCTTGACTCTGCTCTTGTGATAGCGACCCGGTTTGGTCAAGCAGATCAAGGATGGTTGGAAGGATCTGGGAAGACATGACCGCATCGTCGAGTTCAATTGCTGGGAGCTTCGGGTGAGAGAGTACCAGAGGTATATGCACCGTGCCGATATTGGGGTTGTAATAAGGAGCAAGGATGCCGTTTTCTGGGATTGACACACCATGGTCTCCTACAAGAACCACGAGGGTTTCATTAGCCACACCCTCGGTCTCCAAAATATGGAGGATGCGCCCCAGCCAGCGATCGTCGTAGCCAATAGCATTCACATAGTGTGACAGGTCGTCTAGTCCATTCCCAAGGGGGACATACGTCTCTCCCGCTGGCATTGCATATGGATGGTGGCTTGTGCTTGTCAAATGAGTCATAAACACTCTCTCATTCGTACTTTGCGCCATCGCGAAAGCATCCCGTATATAAACATCCACAGCCTCTTCAGACATGCCAAAGTAGTTGATATTGGGCAGATCAACTTTGCCAAACTTTGCAGCATCATCCTGTAGGTACTCCTTGGAAATAAGACTACCTGGTTGGTATCCCATGGCGTCCATCAAAGGTTCATACTTGTCATACTTGCGAGTCACAGATTGCATAAACCAGGATCGCCATTTAAACGTGGTGAAGAATTCTCTATCACTTTCACTGCGATTCAGCTTGTTGAAGACGTCAAAGATGTGAGGGAGACATGGTTGGTAGATATGGTGGAGGTATTCGAGATTGAAGTCAGCTACCAGCGGCGAGAGCCCACACAGAGTGCCAACAATACTTTTGATGGTGTAAGAAGCAGTGGTAAATGCGTTTTTGAAGCTAATGCCGCCACGTCGGGGCTTTGTTTTGTGCTCAAAGCCGTCGTAGTAGTCGCCCGTGAGGAAGTTTGCGGTGGGGGTGAGAGTAGACAGTCTATCCTGCATATGCGTTGGCAAAGATTTGTTGTTGAATGAACTACTGAAGCGGTCCCAAATTAAGCCATCTTTCTTTATTGGGAAAACGTCCTTTCTTGTGCTCTCTAGAATAATGAGCATGACGTGCCGTATGGGGACGTCCTTTAGCTTGTTTTGCAATCCCGATAGAACCTTTTCATCCATATTCGATATTTTCAAAGGATCTGCCGCAGCGTCGTAGTGTGGTTTCCGGTCAAACCAGTCCTCAAATCCTCTCAAGGCTTTATCCTGTGGTAGCCATGGGAAAGAGACTGGGTGGTGAAGCGCCGAGCGATGGTCCCAAGTGCGGCCGATGCCGGAACCAAGGACCGGCATCAATTTATCGAGGTTTGGCGAAGAATTTGAAAAATCTACAAACGGTAATACCGCAGGTGTCCATGACATGAAGTTCAAAGCGCTCTCATTTGGGCGGATAATGGAAAGGACGATTTGTGCCAGAATTGCAGTGCCGACAAGCGCATAACAAAGTTGTCTGAGAATGGGTACCAGCATCGGTGACATCTCTAAGACAGTGAATCGTTGCTCTCTAGCGCCGTATTTCATTTCGAGTTCGGGGTCCTGTTGTGTCATCTTAGAGTACTTGCCATTGCGACTGGACGATGAAGACAAGGATAACAGTTTGCGACAAAGATACCCGATTGGCCACTGGACGATATCTGTACCAAAGCCAGCTGTGATGTAAAGTAGGTCCTGCAACACCAAGCCAGTGACGAAGAAGATGAATGTAACCAACAGGAGGGTTGCGAGGCCTGAAAGAAACAGTACCCACGATGATGCATCTGCGGCAAGACCAATGTTGCGCCAGTGGATTTCCGAGCCTGCTACAGCAAAAAAGGAAACGGTAATGGCACCCAAAAGGATCAAATAGAACATGAGAAACGTAGCCAAAATTGTCGCGCCTGTTCGAAACACCTTGCGAGCCCAAAATGGCGGTTTGGTATCGAGTAGCAGACGCACCAACAGCAGCAGGGCCATGTCCTGGGCGAAAAAAGTGTACCCCCATCGGACTAAATGTATCGTCGGTAGCGAGGAAATGTGGGTTTGGATGTGAACCAATTTGGCAGCCAGGGTCGAGATGGACGCAACGGCAAATATGCATCGACGGTTGGCAGAGCGGTAGGCCATTGCCATTATCATTCGACCTAAGATATATATGCTGGAAGAAGAATGTTCTGTGAGAACTCCATGTTTGCGAGAGAGTGAGATGATCAGCCCTTTGTGTCAGGTTACAGGCAATAAATTACGGGAAAGACCCTCCTGGGCAGTTCAGCCACGGATTGACCTCTTACCACGCGGTATCGGCTTGAATTGGGATAGGCTGAGTGATGTGGATGCATATCCCCGTTCCAGAAGCCTGTCAGGGGGGCTGATAGTCATGTCTCCATTGCAAAATAAGCACCTGTCTGCTTAGATCAAGTGGATTTGGGCTACTCAGGGACCTGGATTGTGACCAATGGATTTGTTAGGGGCCGCATTGGCATGGGCTGAGAAGGACTGTGGACCATAACGTGCCTAACACACGTCGTATTTTGGTCGTACAGCCGACATACGTACACACACACACACACACACACACACACACACACACAGACATCAAAGCCACTATCCATGCTTGCTGGCTGCAGGGTTTCTGTGCATGAGCCAAACACTCTGACAGCTTGACGAAGCGTTTGGGTTGATTGTCTCTTCAAAGGAGAGGGAAATATGCCCATGATAGGTGCCTTTTCCGCCACCACCATTGTCAACATGACGACACCAAATGTATGCATACATATTACATAGGTAGGTACTGAACCCATTTGAAAAGATGTGTCTTGTATCTGTAAAGTACTTAATTACCTGCAACAGACAATATGTATGGTAGGTACTTGTGGCAGGGAAAACTGTTGCCCCGCACTAATCAGGTAACGCAAACATGAATTAAGCATTCAACGGCTATCTGTACGTATTGGGTAGTCGGCAAATTAAGATTGCGACTTTCGCCTTTGCCGACTCATGGCGGCGGGAGGGTGTGCCACGCCACTTTCGGCTGCGACCATCAGACGAGTAATACCTGATAGGTCGGGGTACCTGTCATGTCATGTAGTTGTAAGTACTGGCAGATGGATGATCCCAGCGGTCCAGAACTGCCCGTCTCTTGCCAGTCAGTCCTCTTTTTTAGCCCCTGGTCGCCCCCATCATCATCATGACCAGAGGCGACTCTTTCGCAGGGCGGCAATCCGGCACTCGGGTACTGTACGTGGGCCATTTGCCGAAAAGATCCAGCTTCGCATCGCCATTTCGTCAAAGCGGGCTATTTCGTAGACCATTCAAAAAAAGGGTGTTTGAGACAGTGGAAACCCGGAAGCGCGGCAGGCGGCGTACGATATGCGGCCTGCCGCAGCCGGGACAAGGCAAAGCACTTGCATTAGGCCTTGGTATTGATTCGCCCGTGGGATGATTTTCGCGTCTGTGCAAAAAGGATTCTCGGGTATCATTTCGAATGATGCGCCGAGAACATGTGCCTATGGAATTGTCGTGCAGCTAGCTAACGTTTTTGTAAAGAGTCATTGGCCTTGTTCGATTTTAATCGTGTCCCGAGCCCTGAGACTCCTTGGAATAGCTTCAAGTCCTGTGAGATGAAAAGGCGTGGTTTACCATCAGAAACGAAGTGTGTGGCCGCGTATACCGTACAGTTATATCTATTAACCCACACAAAGCCATAACCTAACCTACCCTAATCCTGCGAGACAGACTATACAAGACAGGACCAAGGCCAGGGACGGCATTTCCATTCGATTACTATTCCCGACATGTTACCCCTCGGCTTGGTCTGCACAGCCCCGGGTGCCTTGTGGGGCTCGTCGGTGCACAGTACGCCGAAATCAAGGCGTTGATGGCAGAATAATGACAGCCCTAAAGAGCAAGCCATTCGTTACAACGGGGCCAAGAAAAAGAAACATCTTGCAAAAGGATGAGCGGTCCATTGAGCGGTCCGCTGGGTCTTCCTCATCAGACTTCTAATAATAGAATGGCTGAGCAAGAGGTCAAGTTAGCCCAAGGTAATAAGGTCCAAGGGGCAGCTTATTTGCGGTCAAGAGACTGGCCAAGACCAAGGCCAAGCCAACTAAGTTGAAGAAAAGAACTAGAGTCAAGGCGCTGGCTACAAATAAAGTTACACTGTATACCGAAGAGCCCAAAAGCTGCTAAAGAGCCAACAACTTGTTTAAACCCAAAAGGGCAAGAAGCGATATCATCTGTTTGGAATCAACGTGCTTGAACAATATCAGACACGAATCTCTAGCTTAGTTGGAGCATTGAATTAGCTATAGGTGTCAAGATGGTTTAAACTACTGAAGCTAACAAAACAAGCTAAGTACAGATATCATAGGGCTATGCTAGCTAGCCTATTTAAAAAAAAATATGTGCATACCGAAAAGATTCGGGCCTTTGTTGGGGGCCTTTGGAAGAGGTTTCTGGCACGAAGTTGTGGTCAGTTGGTTACACGGTGCACAGACTCTGATAGGTAAAAGGTTGGCCGAGGGATAAGACAGATTTATTGGAGCAGGAGAGATGATGAAGAGGGAGGAATATACGCGGTGGGTCGGCGGTGGGTGCCTGGACGTTTGGGAGAGGTGTGGCTTCGAGAGCAAGGTTTGGAAAAAAATAATAGAGATTTCACTGTTCATGCCAGATGAAATTGTTATCCGCACGATACCTATGTTTCTGTGCGTATCGACCAGACTAGGATCATATACCTAATCACCGTGTATGTGACTGTTTGGATATATCACTGGTTGATAATATAGGTAGCCTTGCTGCCTGATCTAGTACATGATGCTTTTAGTTGAAGCCGTGGACTGCATTGTCATCTGTGCTGCGATAGTCTTTACCAACGCAACTACCCGTGGCCTGTGCTATCTAATCAACTTTACATGGCTGTAGAGTATCAAATATCCAGTGTAGACTGTATAGTCAACGTTAATACCTGGTGTACATGAGGGTTGTGTTGGATATAATACGAATGGTAACCCCTGAATTTACATTGTGCGATCTGGATAGAAATCAGACTTATTAAAACAGTTAACCATCACAGATCTCATAACAACCAAGATGCTCTACCATACTAAATACATTTGCTTGCACACAGTGACTGATTGTGAACATCCCGCGAGGCTCGACATATTCTATTTGTCCCACTCACTGTGTTGTCCCAAATAGAGCGAAAGCAAGATATTCTGCCTTAGCCTGTCTAAGCAGTTATTTGAGAATCAAGGCGCACACAAACATCATTGGGATGTTGGCGGGCGGAGCGAGCATTTACTTGAAAGGGTTTCAATGCAGAACATCCATCTCAATAGGAACCTAAAACCCAAGTGTCGATGAGACTCAGGGCAGCACCTTCGCTTCACCGGTCAAGGCATCCTTGGATTGTAGTTGAATACGACTTTTGTCACCCATGCCCTGTCCAGGCGGAAGCATCTTGTCCAATTTGTTCGCTAATAATAGCAGGCAACACTACTAGGATGTAGAGAATGCGAAACAAACATCAATGCCATGCATACTCGGGCCATTCCGGATTTAGACGGTTATCCAGTGGTAGCTCATTGATGCCGTGCCGCGCCGTGGCTCGGAGCATGGGGTTACATTACCTACTATTACGGATGCATCCGTTATGAACATTCCGAAAGGAAAGACGTGTGCATACTGAATCTTAAATTACTTGTCACAGAGAAACATGTATGAGTAAGAGGACCTGGATGGGAATTGCGGGTGATAGTGCTGGTAAGCTTTGTTAAGAATTTCCAGTTATGGCCGACGGCGTCTTCGCTAGACAAAGACGGCGGCATTTGGTCTTGTTGCATCATGCAGGGTTCCCCGCCTCCAACTTTTCAAGACGAAGAAATGTCCAGATGCGGTTAATTTAGGAACACAGTGTTGTCCGTTGTTAAACGGGTTAAATAGAAAGAGTACAATTGCCATGCCGGAACTTGAAAGTTAGTTGATACTTGAATGTATTGAAAGCTCGCTATGTAAGTTCCGTAGTGTAATATTACGGAGGCGAAGATATACAACAGTTTAAACTTGTGTGTAAAGGCCCGTAGGCTAATCACAAGTGAGCTAGCCATGTCCCCTGCCATTTTTCGCCAATAAGGCCGGCGATCCATCTACTGGAAGGTGACATCCCAGTGGTTGCCCTCATCCTACAAGACTTTATGTTAGACACCTTCAAGCAGGGAGGGATTTGATCATTGACTTACACAGTAGATGTTGCCAGACGCCGCCTGCCACTGAGGATAGCCATCTCCACGGTTGCCAATACGGGTGAAAGTGTTGGTAACATAGCTGTTAAGCTGAGTGTTCTTTCTAAAGTCAAACTTGTAGCCGTTGGAATGCGACTTGGGGCCAGAAGCGTGGCCGATTTCGGTTCCGCCCGTGATGAGAATATCACAAGCACATGCTCTCTTCAGAGTGATGGCTCCGTTGACAGTGTTGAGGTTGACCTGGTCGTATGAAGTGCAGGTCTTGACGTTTCGGTTGGTGCAGCCGCCGCTGGAGTAGGAGCTGATGCCAGCAGCCTGGAGGCGAGACTGAGCATCGGCCTGTGACAGCTTCTGGGCACTGACGGCCGAGGCGGCGACGAGAGCGATGATGGCGGAGACCTAGATATCGTTGTTAGAATTTGTGTGAATGGCAAGAGAGAGTTAGGCATGTCGCGACAGATTGACTAACCTTCATGGTGAATGTTGTTGGAAAGTTTGAGGGTTGGGGAGATGGATTGTAAAGTTGATGATGATGATGATGATGATGATGGTGATGATGAAAACTCTTGAAAATTGTGTGCCGGATTGCCTCCCTTTATAGACAATCTTCTATCGACGATACAGATGATGCTTTGGCCACGTCTCTCCTTCAGGTGTTGCCAATTCGAGGTTCGGCGATGCAGTAAGCCTGCATAAAAGCCCGTTGCCTGGCGCGATCAAGTTCCGTAGATCCCTCCCCACCAAGCTGTTGAAGAAAAATCAAAGGACGCCATCAACGAAATATTCTTGCAGGTGAGTAAGGCTTTTTCCCGATTCAAGTGTAAATATTACAGGGGTAGGACAAAAGGATCAATTGGCTATCATCTGCGATGCATTCTAGAACTCAGGGCTCAATCATGTCTCGTTTTCAGCTCCGTCGGCCTGTCCCGATTGCCGACACCCACGGGGAGGGGCGTATTTGCGGCGGAGAAATGGCGTAACACAGACGGACTAATGCACACAAGCGCTAAATGGCAGGTCAGGGGCTACATGATGCGGAGAAGAAAAAACGTGGGGAAGATGGGTTGACGAGGAGAAGAAGGTTTTAAGTTCATCGAGGTAATAATATTACATTCCAAGGCAACGAGTTGAGTTATACATGAGCGCAAACAAGGTGGGCTCTAACGGTGATGATTAGAATGGAAATGGAGAGAGAGTCAGTTTGAGACTCACTCACAAACTCCAGCGTTCAAGGCATTCTGGTCGAGCGAGACAGGCCTTGCCGTACGCAGCAAACCTAAATCTGTGTTACATGGAGTATGGATCTACCCCGGATGTGTGAGCTGATGAAAGCCGAGATGCTTGCTCAACTGTTTCTCAATCACAAGACATCATTGGCTAAAGCCCTCAGGATATTATGAATACCGGTATTATGTACGTCGTAGCATTCTTAGAGGGTCCAGTCCGATATCAGCCGAGAAATGTCAAATATGCACGTCTAACTGGGCGTCGGAAGTCGGCGGCGGGCTGCATTCCAGCCCTTTCATTGTGGTCTGGATCACACCCCCCACACTTCTTCGGGGTTCAGCAACTTATTATTACTGTTGTTGGCCTTTTACCACTTTTAGTTGGCTAAACGGAGAAATGGTAACCAACCTGTGCCGCTTCCTGGTGGGATGGATCTGACTAACTCCCGATGTAATCGTACGATGGGAAGCAGTTCTGCGATTTACAAGTAGACGGCACCGGAAAAGCAACGGTAAGACGGGGTAAAGCATGTCCATATCTCGGCTCCGATTTCATAGTCAACGTCCCTTCGTTCCCGGTTCCGACCCACCTAGGCCGCCACCTGCTTTGTAGATCCTTCTTCAAGGTCAAACTGGACATTATTTCAACATCATTTTACCCTATTACGCATTGGTGATGATGGCATTTTGGTGAATGTTTCTATATTGGTAGATCGAAATCGATGAGCTAAAATCTGTCGCGCCAGGCACCATGGATCGATGAGTGTGGCAGCCATGCGCCACAGGAACGCAGCACAAGTTCGGCACTGAAAAATGATTCCTTTTTCTCTGCTCTACATCTCGCCTGAAACCATCCGGTAAATCCGTCATCCAAGCCCATCAAATCAACCTTGAGAGGGGAACGCAGCATCACGACGTCAGTGTTGTGCAACTCATCCCACTGGCCACAGTGGAGACCACGGACGACAACTTCCTGGATTTTGTGTCTGCCCTGATACTAAAGTAGTGTACGGAGTACAGCATCTAATACCTCCTAGCTTGGGCGGGAAAACTCTCAACTTACTTGGATCTGGAAAGCCAAGTTGGCGGGCTGTCCGAGCGGCGCAAGTTGGTGGGTGGGCCGGGTTAGTCGTACGGCTGAGAGAAGGCAACCAAGGCAACCCAGTAGCCTGCCGGGGCGCACTTTGCGTCATATGCGCTGTATTTTGGAGGGACTGAAGAGTCCGAACAGTCCAGATATTACATAGGAGGCGTTTTATACTATAATGTGGCGCATATGGGGGTGGGCGTCGCGCCTTGTTTAGGCCTATACTTTAAGTTGTAGTATTTTACTTGTATTGCACCTGAGAATTCAGAGTCCTGTCCGAAAATAGCGCTCCAACAGATTGGCTTGATGGTGGGTCAGCAGGTACAACTGATATAAGTGCGGAAGTTGAGTGGATTACTGTTTTGCATGTGCGGCGAGTATACAATAATGCCCTCCTTAAATCTCAATAGTTGGCCCATGATACTCCTTCTTTGCCCACACCAAATAGTACACAATGCTGAATACCGTCACCGTGCCCGTCACCAGAACTGAATAGTTCATTGTATCCGCCGTCACAGGAGTCACGGGAGGCCAGAAGCTAAAGAAACAAACAATAATGAGATATACACACGCCAATGAGTTATTCACAATGCCAAAGATGCCAGGAATGTGCCACGGGCCCCAAACAAGCTCAGCGTGTGTGTCGGTCGCAAGCGCTGGTAGAGCAGTCGGGCTGGGAAGCTTGAAACCATGCGTGCAGCGCCGGTAAAGAAGTAGCCCGGCGGCCATCAGGTATGAAGAGTAGAGTCCAGAGATGGAAAGAGAGACGACGTTGTTGAAAGCGGTAGAAGAGCCGATATTGATCAGGGCAAGAAGACAGGATATAATGCCTGTGGCTGCAATTGACCACATGGGGACTGTGGTACGAGAGTCAACCTGCTTGGTATAAGTGCCTTACATCGCATAGGGAAGGTATAAAAGGTTGAGCACAGTACCTTGGATAGCGTTCTCCAGAACGGAACGCCATGATCGCGCGCAAAAGACCAGAGGATACGAGATGTAGAGGTAAAGACACCGACAGTCGCACAAAAGCACATCAAGATTATGATGGACGACATGGCCGTTGCGCCAGCTGGAGACTTTGTCGCATTGAGGAATATGTCCATAAAGGGAAACCCTGTTTGGGACTCTTCTGGCAGTTGGCCCATACAAAAGAGCACGGCGAGAATCATGGAAAAGCCCAGTGTGCCGTTGAGCAGCATACCCAACATGACAGATTGTGGTACGACTACCACTGCGTTGTTCACTTCTTCTGACATCTGCACTGTGTTAGAGACTGGGATTTAAGTTGCACACATATATATATAATACGTGCCAAGGTTCGTCTTACATGAAAAGCAGCATCGGCACCTAGACCACATGTTTCGTCAGCTTCATCACAGCTAGCAGAGTCCAATTCGCTTCAGAACGTACCGACAAAGGCGAAAACGTTGCCAATCATGCCGACGAAAAAGGATAGCCCTTGACTCGGCCAATTCCCACCATTGTTAAACGAGGTGAATACTGTTGCAGCATCCGCATGGTCGGCGAGAACGAGAAGCGGAACAATAACGGCGACAAATCCGGTAAGATGTACCACGAGGATGAAGCTCTCAAACAGCGGAAGCAAATGGTTTGTGACGGCATTGATGAATACACAAAGCGACATCACTGCCCACAGCAGCAGCGTCCCCTGGTAATCATGCGGAGTATACGACTTGATCGTGATTGTAATCACAGCCTTCAATATCGACGCTGTCAAGTACCCGCCCGACGCAACCGTCCCCAGCCACCCACCCACCGACAACCACCCAGTCACATAGCTAAGAAACTTGGCCGACGATCGCGGCGCCAGCATAGACACCCAGTAATACTGCCCTCCAGACGTCGGCGCCATCGACACCAGCTCCGATAGCGTCGAAAACACGCTCAGGTTCCCGAGCCAGACGAGGAGAAAGCTGTAGATGACGCCCGCGGAGCCGCCGTTTTGGAGACCTTGGCCGAATAAAACGAGGGAGCCTTCCCAGGTGATGAGGACAGTGCAGCTGAGGCCTAGAATGGAGAAGAAGTTGAAGTTGCGTTTGAGAATGGACTTTTTGCCTAGGCGGGCTAGTTGCGCGCTGTCTTGGTATTTGGTTTCGTCATCGGGAGTGCTTGAACGTGCTTCGTTGGTTGCGAATGCCGTCATATTGGTTGTTTGCTTCCTCGTCGTTTGTCACAAATCCGTCAGACTCGCGCGCGCGATGGTAGTAAAGGAGAAAGAAGAGACATCAAGGTTGCGGTGGACAGCAAAGCAGACGAAGTTGATCAGCCTGGCGATCTTTGTAAACATTCCGCGCACGCCTTGAAATCCAGAATTAAATGTATAGCGGCATGCAGACCCTCGCCTCGGCCACTGCCTTTCCTAGCTTCCCCTCCCTGTCAGCAGCTAATGAACGTGTAAACTCATCACCGCCTCTCCCACACATTCCAAAGTATTGTTGTGTGTATCCTGCCTGCTGATTGTTAAACCAGCGTTGTAACAAGGAGCAAATTATCTGGACAAACGAAGATACATTAGTTCGTACGAGACTGTGTTATTATGCATTTGATTTCACTGATTTCTATTCAGCCGCTCCATTTATTTTGGAATGTTGGGGAAATGAGACATTGTTCACAAGGCTGTGTTACGAACGCTACTGAGTGCCGCATGGGGCCGGTAGATGGGAAACTCGGCTCCGACTGGTTCGGCGTGGCAACGGTTCGTCGCTTGAGTGTATACTGAGCACCCGCGTCTGAATGGGGAAATGGCCGGATGGCATGTTTAAATACCCTGTTGGGTTAGACAACGCATCATTTGCGTGGGCTATCTGAATACCGTGTTATCTGATTTTCATGACATGCAATCTAACAGTGTCGGTGAGGCGGGGATGGGATGGGGAAACGTTGTAACTTGACGTATATTCTAACAGCAGCTCAAAATCACTCTTAATAATCATCAACCCAAGACGTTGAGCTTCAAACTATTTGTTCTTGTCATCTCTGTACTAGAACAGTCCCGTGAGTTGATCTCATGTGGTGCAATGTTGCATTTACAGAAACACATCACTGCATTTTATGGAACTTTTGCAAAGCCTTGTTTGGAAAAGTGTCTTCGTCCCTTGTAGCGCCGTGTTTAGCGCGATCTAATGTGATCTGCATTTTCGTCGGCTCCAACCACTTTAACGAGGTCTGGTTACGTCGGGTCTCGGTTCAATAGATCGCTTGTTGCAAGGTAAATAAATGATGTTTTAACAAGCCACCTTGGTTAAGTGTTGTGAGCCGAGCCACGAATGATGAACTGCTCCCGTGAAAAAGAGTTGAGGGCCGGTGATTATCCAACGTGCAGTCTGATCTAATTAGAGAACTAACATGTCCCACCTGTGGCAAAGCCTACTAGAAAAACACTGTTAAAACCCCAAGGGTCTTGATGAGTAAATAGAACCGGGGTGTGAACCTGGTAACACCATGATGGAATTTATCCACGAGGCAATGCTACAGGGTAGGTAGCATTTGCCGAGAGCTCTCTCATGGCTTGGAGAAGGACTTGATCGAGTATCTGATGGGCATCGAATGATGCATCATGGGCTTTATCATAATAGTCAAGAGAGGCTCATCTCGTTTGGCGTCATTTATCGCAGATAGAGTGCCGGACATAGCCACGTTTCATGCCGCGATGAACATGAGGCTGTCATGACCATACTTGGTCAAACAGCCGAAGACCTAAAGTGCATTCTTAATTATTGTTAGCATTTTCTGAGGTTTACTTGTCCAAAGCGCCTTCATCTCTACGAGTGACTTATAGCAAAAGGTTGGACATTTAGCTAGCTCTCATTGTAAGATCCCCACCAATAAAGCACTCAACTGAGTTTGGCAGATTACAGTCGAGTCTGCTGCATATACAAAAGCCGAATGAGACCTGATACCACCATCATCAAAGCCATAAAGCCCCTAAAATCTCAAACTCATACTGTTGGATCGTAGTGATCATTTTTACGTTTGAAGTAGCCAAAGAGCCTGTGTGCTATATACTAAGAGGTGGGCGCCGCATGAGAACTATTTGTGAGTGTCAAAGAGACTGGGTTTTACCGTGGCGCATGTTGAGGTAGATATGTCGTGATTGCAAGAGTTTTACGAGGGTACCCATCGACCGACATCAGGCACACCTGCTCATTCGACTGTGGCAGGGGTCTGTGACATGGCCCTGGCCTAGCAATATCTGGCCCAATTATAGATTCTGATCTGATCTGATCTGACCGAGTTATATCTGACCAGATCTAACAGGTGTTGACATCTTCAAACTAACCTCAATATTGCTAGATCATAACAAATTCTCTGCTAACATCAGATGAGATACGCACTCGGTTTCTATTATACCTCGACCGTGGATCAAGCTGGATTGTTAAAGCAGACACATTACTCGGTTCACCATAGAAGCGTGACTCGTACCGCAACCACCATGCAAGAAGACCAGCTTGAAAAGCCACTGGAACGTAGCATGCAAGGTCGCATTCGATGGGCAACTTCCATCTTAACCTGGATCAGGTACACCACGCTCAATGGTGCCTGTTCCTAGGGCTGGAAGAGACTGGATGGTGTCTCGGGAGGAGCATTCCATGCCGTCCGTTCTTGTGCCTGCATTTCGACCCCAACGATGCTACACATGCTTCTTCATATGTTGCTATCTTGCTATCTAACTCATGTAGGGTTTGTGGACCATGATGCTTATATCTGCAGCGGCATCGCCGGATGCTGAACGCACAACGGTGGGTCAATGGCGACGTGGGTAAATGAAGCCCTGACAAACGTTGCGGTTTTTTAAAGTAGAGTATACACTACATTGCAGGCCATATCATGAGATTTCCATATCTTGCAATAGTGCAAGCACATTTCACCAATCCCCCAGATTTGGCACACAATCCTCTCTGCACTTCAATTCACCTTGAACAGTAGAGTGGGGCGTAGCACAATCATCCAATTCCAACAGAGCAGGGAATACACAAAAAGCAAAAGGCATGGCAAAGGGGATCTAATTTCGGGAAAGACCCTGCAGTGAAATTCGTTTGCAACAGCAATCATCACCAGCTTCAGACCCATGGATGAGACGCATGTCGGTCAAATCGCTCAGCATTATCCGTATCTAGCTGTGAGATCCAATTACGTGATTGCTGAAGAGTTTCAGCATTTGGCCTAAATAACACAGTCAAAATCAGTCAAATGGCATCAGTGGGAGTGGAAATGACGAGGCTTCATCGGCTGTGGATCGGCACTTGCGTGCTTGGCGTGAGACGACGCTAGCTGGCTTATGAGTTTCCGCTGTCTAATGACGGGGGCTAACTCCTCATCTCTTCTCAATGCATCGCAGATAACGCGGAACCCCCAACCCGATCCTTTCTTTGCCATTTAGCTGCAGCGCCAAGTTCATCCGACCGTCCACTGACCCTAACCACAGCTCTTGAATGGATGGACACACATGCAGACATGCAGCCTCCCACCACTTCCATCGTCTACCCGCCATTCTCTCGCTAGGGCCCGTGAAAACTGGGATGCAGCTTGCTGGTGAGCACTTCGGGACTAGAGGATGCTGATCGTTGGCACGCTGATCCACCCAGCCAATCTGCCATTTGCCAAGCAAGTTCCGGCAGTCAACATGGGTTTGGTGGCCAAGATGCCGTATTTTCAACAAGGCCTACCATGTACATAATACAGACCAGGTCACAGCGTCAGGGGTGCCACAGGATCGGTCTCCGGACCTGATATGAGCAGAACCACACGGACATGTTTGGCTGGTGATATAAGTATGGGTAGCTGTGCCCGCCTCGTCGTCCCATCTGGTGGTTGATTCGAAGCAGGCAAGCGTTGTTCTAGCCCACAGATTCGCTCTACAGGATCCTCTTCCTATCCAGCCCAAGGCCATTCAACGATTCGCTTCTCAGCTTAGTGAATCACCATGAGACTCGGACGCGTCTTCTGTTTCCTCCAGACAGCGGTGACTCTCGCCGGGGCTGTGCCGACTGCCCCTGGAGAACCCGCTGTCAGGACCGACTACGATGCCATCGTTGTCGGCGGTGGTCCTTCTGGCTTGAGCGCCCTGAGTGGATTGGCTCGCGTCCGGAGAAAGGCTCTCCTGATCGACTCTGGCTCGTATCGCAATGGCCCAACCCGGCACATGCACGATGTCATTGCCTACGATGGTATACACTCTCAGAGCTCGATGGTTTACCACTTTGTCATTGTCTAATGTAGAAATAGGTGTCACTGGCGAGTATTTCCGATGGGCAGCCCGCAAGAAGATTGCCGACTATGGCACCGTGTCAATGGTGAACGGCACCGTCACCAAGATCCAACCCGAGGCCAACAACACATACTTCACAGTCTCTGCTTCCTACCCTGGGAATAAGCAGGTTTCCTTTACCGCCCGCAAGGTGGTTCTCGCAACCGGTCTGCGCGACCTCCTCCCCGCCACCCCGGGATTTGAAGAGAACTGGGGCAAGGGAATCTACTGGTGTCCTTGGTGCGATGGCCACGAGCATGCCGACCAGGCACTCGGCATCGTCGGGCCTCTGGAGAGCGGCCCTACGACTGTTCGCGAAATCATCACATTGAACAAGGATATTGTTCTCTTTGTCAACGGAACCGACACACCCGCCAACCGAGAAGCCGCGACCAAGAAGTTCCCCAAGTGGGAAAAATATCTCGAGCTTCACCACGTCAAGATCGAGAACCGCACCATCAAGGCCCTTCACCGACTTCGCGATGGTGCCTCCGGCGACGAGGATCCCAGCCTACCGACCCACCCCGAGCACGACCTGTTCGAGGTTGAGTTTGACAGCAAACCCTCCGTTCTGCGAGCCGCTTTCCTCACCAACTTCAAAGAGGAGCAGCGATCCAAGCTGGGAGAAGAGTCCGGCGTCAAGCTCCTCGGAGGCAGACTCTCAGCCGACTCTGCCAACGGCTTGGTCACCAATATCCCCGGTATCTATGCTATTGGTGATGCCAACTCGGACAATGTGACGAATGTGCCACACGCGCTTTTCAGCGGAAAGCGAACCGCCGTCTTCCTCCACGGTAGGTCTACTACAAAAACAATTGGATATTTTTATAGAATTCACGTGCTGACCAAATATCTTTAGTGAAACTGGAGCGAGAGAATGCTGATGCCGAGTTGGCTGAGCCGGAGAAGCGAGATCTCGATCACGAGGAGATGAAGGCTGTCTGGAAGAGGATGAATGGCGAGCCTAGAGATATTCTTTATGCTGGTGAATATCGGCAGTAAGAGTTTGTGGTTGTAATGATATGTATACCCAGTCGACAGACATGGATGTCTTGGTCGCATTTATAATTAATAATAACGATACTACTTGCTACTTGCTTCCACAGTTGGCCATCATCTGCATGTTGACATGTTCATATTATATTGCTACCACCTTTAGAATGTATATTCCTCGCCCTAGTCCACTACTTCATCTGGCGACCTATCAGAAATCAGCGTTTCGTTTAATAACCTCACAGCTGCAACAACGTGGCCTTCTTCCAAGTCTCGTCCGAGCGGGCCAGATTTTCAGCTGACTGCTTCGCATACTCAATAGTATCAGGTCCAAGAAGCAGCCGCAACGGCGGATCATCAATCTGCGAGACCTTCACAATCGTCTTTGCCACATCCGCGGGCTCTGTAGAGTTCTTGAGCACGCCCTCCCTCATCCCGTGGAACCAACCGACTGTCGGCTTATACGGCTCGCTGATAATCGGCTCCCCCATGGAGTCGCCAGCCCAGTTTGTTTTCATGCCGCCCGGCTCCAATACAGTCACTTTGATGCCAAACGACGCCACCTCGGTATTCAGCACGGTCGAGAAGCCACTGACGGCCCATTTGGCGCTCTGGTAAGACCCTAGCCCTGGCGAGCCGAGACGGCTGCCTACAGATGAGACCTGCAGAATACGACCTGACTTTTGCTCTCGGAGGATGGGCAGCACAGCTTTAGTGACGTTGACGACGCCGAAGAAGTTGGTGTCAAACTGATTGCGGAACATGTCGAGTGAGGAGTCTTCAATGGACACGCAATTGGCGTAACCCGCGTTGTTGACGACGACATCAATACGGCCAAACTTTTCAACAGTTTGGTTTACAGCAGCCAACACTTGGTCGTTGTTTACCACGTCGAGAGCAATGGTGAGGACCTTGTCGGAGCCATACTTTTCGACTAGGTGGCTGAGTTTGGCAGGGTCTCGGGCAGTTGCGACAACGGTGTCCCCGGATTCAAGGACGGCCTCGACGATGGCGAGACCAAGGCCGCGAGAGGAGCCGGTTACAAACCAGATTCGAGCCATTTTAAATGCGGCTTAATAGTGGATGGTTGGAGAAAATGGAATTGGTGTAAGATGAGTGAGTGTCAGTGTGGAATGGTGGGTTACATCCTCGATCAATTATGCATGGCAAATGTCTCTATATATACCCATTCCGAATTCATTATAGACTCAATCATTCAGAAGAGGCCTTGGATGAAGCTCTAGATGGCACATTCGATCCATCTTCACCCATCATGCACGTTGGACGGAGTTTGGTGCTGTTTCCAGACCACACAGCCAAACCCACTGGCTATTAACTCCGGCCTGCATTAGCACCGGGGTAGCGGAGTGGAGATGTAATCAAAACCGCCGCAAACGGCAAGCCACCCGTCTTGGTTGGGCTTTTTCCTCTGGTGGCTTTCTTTACACATACTAGAATGATTAAAGCTAAAGTCAACATGGACTACCGTTCATGTTTACTACTGTTTACTTGGGATAGTGGCGGATGTTTGTGTGCGGACAGTCAGCGAGGCTTACCTGCTGCACGTCTAGCTATCTCCGCCTTCTATATCCGCTTTGCAACAGTGCGCAACATATTCTCTCCTGGAGGGATAGGCTGTAAGGAGTTGGTTTCATGTATTAACTGTCTTAATCAGCGGCGGTCGCAAATTGAGCCACAGTGCGTGTGTGCTCTCAGACTTTCCAGGCTATTTCTATGTAATAAGTTACAATTTACATTTTAGAAGATCCTAACGGCTGCTTACCAAGTATGTACGCTGCGTAAGATATCTTGAGTGTACCGTTTACATGAGAGGTACAGTGAATTGGACGTATTGAGCCATAGCACAGTCTGACGTGGCTAACAATATGGACACTATCAAGCCCATCCGCAAAATATCTATAACAGTCATCCAGCCTTCGCCAAGATCTTAAATCCCCGTCAAAGATCCCCACATCGGGGAGAGTACGCAGGAGGCGACGCTTCATACCTCGTAACAATATACACAAGATCATCCCTGTTCCCAATATACCCCCACCCGGACTTCAACTCCGGCGCCGTACACCGACTCAACGTCTGTGTCACCGCAATCGCAACCGCCGTCTCCGGAAACGTCGCATAATCGCACCTACTCTGGTTCCGCACCGTGAATTTGCACAACTTCTTGGCTGTCCAGAAAGACGCCGTGTCCTTGGGATGTAGAGTCAGGTTATTCTTCGATCGGCCCATGTCGTCGGCTAGTTTCTGGCAATCGTTTGCGTAGGCGTCTTGGGCGCGACGAGCGCCGCTGTGGTTGTACCAGCATTCGATGTGTCGTCGCTTTTGGAGACTGCTGCTGCTGCTGCTGCTGCCTGGTGGTGTTTGTGCTGGTGCACGGCCGATGGAGAGGCTTGTGTCGATGGGGAGTTCGCCATCTTTGAAGATTTGGGAGAAGACAGTTGGTGTGTCTGGGGTAGGAGTGGCGATGGCTCCGATGATGGAGGGGATTGCGAGGAGAAGACTGGCTGTGATGGAGTGCATCGTGAGGAGTGTTTCCGGTGTACTTTTTAGGTTGGAGTTTAAAGAGTAGTTTAACCCAATAGTTGAGTGGTGCGAGAGTACGGATTTAGATGCTCAACGGCCGTCTTTACCATCATGCAATGTGGCCGTTTGCATCGCTCGAAGTCTCGCGCAGCTTTTTCACGTTTCACTCGAGTCACTTATAGCATTGATGTGACACCTAAGCTAGCATTTAATCCCGAATTCTTCATCCCACTACATGCAGATCTTGTCTCTGATCACCTGGAGCAGAGATTTTTACAACATCACAACATTCGACAGATCACCCCAGATTCAACTACCAATGCCTAAGCTGTGAAATACCCCCAAGGTAAGCTATGTTGTCTTGATATACATTCAGCATGTCCCTCCTTCACCTGTCCATCTAGCTAAAGTTTATTCTAATATGAGCCGTAGCTTACATGGAGGACTTTCATACTGCCAACCAAGAACAAACGAAATGCTTTCACGGAAATATAAGTCTCTCTCGGTACTATGGCTAGCTACCGCTCTACTTTATTCAACTCGTTGCCACCTACTCCATCTCCTATACCTGCATCAGTCTGTTTCTTCGGGCGGTGCTGCCCTTCGAGCAGCTAAATACCTCTTTTTCCGATCCATACTGCGCTGATAAGCCGCATGTTTATCAGCCCGGGTAGGGAAGTCCAACACATTCCAAACATCTTTCATCCTCCTATCATAATTCCCCAAAGGGATTTCCTTCCGCTCCCATATATCCCGATAAACATGAGTGAGCTTGATCGGCTCCTCTGGATCGATGCGATCCAGGTTTTGTTCATCGCCCAAGATTGGAAGAGGACATGATTCAGTATTTTCGGTTAGAAAGTCAAGTAAAGCTTTCTTTTGTTCTGATAAGAGACGATAAATCCGATATGTTACACCCTTTCGGTTAGAGTGAAAGTAGACAGCGTCAGGATTAGCGTCAGAAGAATTGCTGCGATCGAATAATACCACGCCGCCCAGAATACGGTTTTCAGCCCAATAGCCAACTATATCAGCGACACCATTTGGATATTGGTCATGGTTGATATACCAGGGGTGGTTGAAAAGAGTTGGAATAGGTGGACCATTGGGCCAAAGCTTCCAAAACGCTGTATCAGATTTGGGGAGCGTCCAATTTGCGAGACTGCTATCTTTAGGCAAACCCGTGTCCAGTTGCAAAAGCAATATAGCAAGTTGGTGGACTGCAATCGCAACTATCTCAATAAGATGTGTATTAAATGCCCTCGAGCCAGGGGCTGCTGCTTGGAATGCGAGCAATAGCTATAGGACATTGTCATCATTAGCTTCAATCGCATCAATAATTCACACCAAGTCTCACCCGAGAATCAAACTGTAATATTTCCGGATCAAAGCCACGCCTAAACTCCTGAGCCTTTGCCGATGCCGCCGGACTGATCTCATCGTGAGCCTTGATAGGATGGCCAATCCAAAGCTCTCTCCCCACAGCATCGTAAGCAACAGTGTTTAATGGTAACCCATCAATTATCTGCGAGTAAGTGGTTTCCGCGAGACCTGTGTCAAGAACTCTAGAAATTGCACGTTTTAGGGTGGCTTGATGGTCAGTAGCAAGCGTGGATATAGAAAGTCGTCTAAAGTTGGCGCGTTCTGTTTCAACTAGCGAAACAGTAGATTGAGGTATCGTCATCATGAATTGACAGAAAAGTAGACAGCAAACGGCAAGGTGCTAGCCGGAGTGGTGGATGGAGAAAGACGGTGATGGCACACCTGGAGAACGTGTGTCGGAAAGATAAGAGTTGAACGTGAAGATGGACGGCGTAAATTATCTAATAAATGGCGGGGCTTTGTCAAGTGACGTACCCTTTCTACACAGCGGACTCGTGAAGAATAACTAACACAGCAACAACTAACAACAACACCATGCCTCTGGTCTATTACAACATCGATTCCTCCATCGCCAACTTCTTCTCCAACTTGTCTACGTCTGCAACCAGGGCGCAGTGTGATGAATTTGTATGCCAGCATTTCGGAGGGCCTGTTGAGCCTGTTCCGCTCCAAGGCGTGACAAGCTACACCGTCACGGCTGGGCAAGGCAAGACTGTCTTCCAACGCTCTTTTCCGGCACGTATCCATTGGTCATCACCCACGGCGACCTCAACGAGATGAACATTCTGGTCGACCCTGAGAACGGCAATATCACAGGAGTTGTTGACTGGGCGGAAGCAAGTATACTGCCCTTTGGCTTCACACTATTCGCGCTGGAGAATGCTCTTGGTAGCATGTATGCTAGTGGATGGAAGTATCTTGACAACTCTGACTATCTGAGGCGCGAATTTTGGGGGGTACTTCGTGACCTAGTCGGAGGAGTATCTGATTATGAGATGGAAGTGATTCAGGTCGCGAGAATGGCTGGAATTTTTATCCGGTATGGCAGCCCTTACCACAGCGGAGTCAAGGAGATGGCGGGGGTCCGAGATGCTTCGGACGCCTCTCTCCATTATCTTGACATATTCATTTAGGAGGACTGAGCGACGGATCAATTCTCCCAGAAGCGTGATTCCAGTATGCGGTTAAGGTTTCTATGGCTTTAATCTGTAAAGGTAAGTACGAGAGAAAGAAAGCCCAGGGCTAGAGTCCATGTGGTGCCAAGGCCAGGCAGTGGCTTGACAATTGGCCTTGACCTCTCTAATCTATGGAAGATAATTTCGTCGTTTGCGAGGAAGTGGTAAGTGGAAGTGTCACTTTGAGCGGCAACTCTACTTCAAATCTTTCATGGTTTGTTCAGTGCAAGGTTGATCTCTTACTTGTACCCCTATGTATGACATATGGAACAAACAAAGTTTTTAGCGAAGCTAATAATGATCATACATGGAGGAGCTATCGCTCTGCTTTATGAAACCAGATCGCCTCCCACTTGATTTCCTGTATCTCAACCCAATTCACTTCTAAAATTCAAGAAATAGCGGATCCAACTCGGGATCAGACTCAGATACAGACTCAGGCGTCAGCGACCCTGAAATGCTTGCATAATATTTCTCCTTGCGTTTTCTGCTGCGCCTCGAAGCCTCCATTTTATCGCGCCAGGTAGGAAAGTTCAGTTTATCCCAAACGTCCTTCATTCTCTCATCATATGTGCCTAGAGGAAAATCTTTCCGCTCCCATATATCCCGGTAGACTTTGGTGATCCCATGCGGCTCCTCGGGGTCAATACGGTCCAAGTTCTTGAGGTCGCCTAGGATTGGTAGCGGGCTTTTCTCAGGGGCGGGTTCAGCGGTGAGAAAATTGAGCAAAGCTAGCTTCTGCTCGGGTAGTAGCTGATATATTCGATAGGTAATGTGCCTCCTATCAGAGTGGAAGTAAATGGCGTCTGCGTTGCTACCAGGTGCGGTGCTGCGATCGAACAATACCACGCCTCCTAGTATGCGATTCTCTGCCCAGTATCCCACCGAGTCTGCGATACCATTCGGATACTGGTTGTGATCTGAGTACCAAGGGTGTTGGAGAAGCGTTAGAATTGGTTCACCGGGGTTACCATCCCAGTAAATCTCGTCAGACTTGGGCGGGGTCCACTCTGTAATACCATCGCTCTTGTGTAGGTTTAAATCAAGTTTATGAAGAATAACACCGATCTGATGGACTGAAACAGCAATCATCTCAATGAGACGTGTGTTGAAGGTCCTTGACCCAGGAGCTGCTGCCTAGAATGCAAGCAAGAGCTATTCATGTTCACGTTAGCACCAGCTCAAAACGCCAGGTCGCAATCGGGGGCGATTCGGACTTACTCTGGAATCAAACTGCAAGATTTCAGGATCAAAATTGTCTCTAAATTCCCGGGTCTTTTCCAACACTCCAGGGCAAAGATCCGGGTGAGATTTGATGGGGTGATTTCCCCAGGGTGGCGCATCGCTGTCGTAAGCAACCAAGTACAGCGGCAATCCATCGACAATCTGAGCATATGTGATCTCTGCAATTTCGGTTGCGAGAATCCTAGATAGAGAACGCTTCAGGATTTTTTGATGATCATCATCAAGGGTGGAAATTGGAAGTTGCCTGAAGTTGGTGGCCTGCGGCTCGACTGTTTCCTCAGTCGGCTCGTGCTTCGACATGATGGCTCTGTACCCAGAGAAGGAAGGGAAGCCAAAAGCGATCGATATGACGATCGATATGACTAGAGTAAGAGCACAAAAAAAAAATAAGAATTACAGGGCGGTGGTGTGAGTTGTGAATGTGTTGAAATAAAAATACAAAAGCAAGGTGCAAGTCTGAATGTTCGAAGCTGGAGGGGATTCCGTTAGTAACGACACGCTCTGTCGCTGTAAGAGAAAGTTCTGGAGCGGTAAATTGCGGGGGAGCAATAAGCGCCTTAGGCTGCTGCGGAAACAAACGAATGGAGGCTCTAACCGCGCTGCATCCTGGTGCCGCCGGCTGTGAATTCGACCTGCAGGTGGCCCTGCGGGAACTCGGGCCGGGCGCTAATTAGTGATGGCTCAGGGATGATGGAACAAGAGCATTCTTGAGCGTGAAGGTGTCTCGGCGGCTACTTCTACACGCTGCGGGAAATGGAAGAGAGCACGAGCTATTCTAGGCAAGGCTGACCTATTAGTTGTAGGTAGTCCCTACGGAGTAGTAGGTGGAAGCGCTCAACCGCATTGGCCAAACCCGACATCCAATAGGTCGATAACCTGATGGTAACACCCGTTCTCCACGACCTCAAACGGTTGAGCACCAACAGCCTTTTCTTCCTGAGCGGTTGAAGGCCAAGAAGGACGGCACACTCCGTTCCATTGGTTAGAATTGCAGGCAATACGTTCTGTCGTCGTTACAACATGAAAATACTGTACACACTGTCTTTGCGTTTGTCTAGTCCCCACACAGCTGCCTGGTATACACAGGACCTGGAAGCCATTGAACGCGACATCCAAAGTCAACAGTAAGCGCGCGCGAGCTCCCGTTCCGGGATGAAAGATGTATTATTTTGGAAGCAGTAAGAGATGGAACAAGAATATAAAATGCACGATGTTGGCGCTTCATCCCCAGCTTTTCTGGGCAAGCCTCGACTCAACAGTTCATCTCTCCTCGTTGTCATCTTTTTTCACCACCACTCTCTTCCACTCTCGGATTGATTACTCCTCCTCGTACTTTCAGTCTGCACGCAGATAATCGTCAAAACTTCAGCATTCATCTGTTGCTGCCTTGAAAAATTCGTTTGGACCTTCTTGTAAGCCTTCTTTAGAAGCGACCTTGGTATTGGTTGTTGAATTAACGCTCCATTAGTCGGGAAATTATTCATCCAGGTTCCACTTACGAAGCCGCTATACTCGTTGTACAGCCTTTCAATCCATTATTCAGTATGCCTAGAGTAAACGGCGTCTACCTCTGGCTTGCGGAGCATAAAAAGCCCCTGGTTGAGATATCCGAGGACTCGACAAGACACAGGATTGTGGAGGCCGCTATCCATCTAGCACTTTGCTTGCATGAAACCACTGAGGGAAAAGCAAGTCTAGCCCAGGTTGCAACTCAGATCATCACCTTGCGAAACCAAGATGCCAAACCGGATCATATTTACCACGATGACTTGTCCCGCATGCCACTTTGGATCAACAGGTTTCTCGAATGTATGAGGGAGGATTTCCCCCCTGTTTATCTTGCCAAAAGCGATGGCGAGGGATACACAAAAAGAGAAGTCTGGGGGACTAACATGAAGGACTATGTCGCTGCCGAGGCCGGCAAACTTGTTCTGAACAAGGCTCTCATCGACAACATGTTATTCGCACGCGAGAATGAAGCTAGGCACAGCTACAATGTGTTCAGGTTTCAGCTGGCCATCACCATCGCGCATGAGCTTCTCCATTTTCTGACAGGGTTTCTCACTGGCTATGACGCTGACTGGTTATGCCTTGCCCAGAGCAAAAAGAGGCGAAGCTGGCCGTTACTGGGAGGCATTGTTACTAAACGGTGCGGTGGAGTTCTGGTCAGACCCACAGGATCCTCTTGGAGTCAGGCAATGCGGCCTCCCGTATCTTTTTGCGGATGGTAAAACTGACACTCCAGGAGTACGAGTCTCCTCCAACTATATTGACGATTTCTTGCGTGGAGGTATGTATTTTTGCGTGTCCATGTTTGGCTGTAAATAATAGCTACCAACTGACATCAACACTCTAGAATTTACTTTTCCAATCCGTGTATCCCAACAGGGTGCTCCCCAAACCAGAAATCAACTGAGGGCCACGAGGTCTGTTGAGACGACAGATCTGCGCAAGAAGAGAGGCCAGGGAGCCAGCTCACCACCACCAGACCACCCGAGCTCAGACATGCTATACCGGAGTCTACCCTCTGGGTCTCGGTATGCAGAATCCGACGCTTTGAGCCAAGACTTTGCCAGAATGGCAGTGAGCTCGAACCAGAGCTATTCAGACAGGTCTGGAGGGTCAAGCCGATCCTACTCCCGAGAGCCAGAACGCTCAAGCCAAAGGCAGTATCAGGAGTCTAGAGGCTCAAGCCGATCCTACACCAGAGAGCCTGTGAGTTCTAGTCAAAGGGGATACTATGAGGAATCTCGGGGTTCAAGCCGATCTTATTCCAGAGAGCCGCAAATCTCAGGCCAGAGTTATTACCAGGAATCTAGAGGATCAAGCCGAGGTTATGCTAGGGAAACAGAGGGCTCAAGCCGGGCACACTATTCGCGCTAACTGTTATATATTCGAATCTGCCTGTTTTTGAGGGAGCGCGTTGTGCAGAATGATGTAAATTTGGATAGAAAGGTCTAGTAGCTCAAGGGTCTAATTGTGGGAGATAGTATTGGTGTGTGAATAATGGGCTTGTTCGATCTAGAAGGGGCTTTGGATTAGTTGTTTCAAGTTTACCATGAAGACATGATGGAATAATATGAAGCCAAGATACCTACCAGACCTTTTATTATTGTAGAGATTGCTGAGAATTGCCAGAAATTGCCAGATATAGCTATAGATTACTCGTGGTTATGGCACATCCGAAATACTGCCCCAAGGAGGACAAGACATCGTACAAAGCAACAAGGAAGGAAGTCAAAAGAAACGGGACTCTACGCCAAGAACAAGAGAAGCTTTTTCGAAATGTAATAGCCGTAGAAACGCCTCAACTATCTGGTCTCGTTTCCAACAGCGGTTGTTCTGGAACATTAATTCCTATGTCATGTTGCTACTACTGGGACATCAGGGACAACCCCTTGTTCATGCACTGTGGAAGGACATCCTTGGCATCAAGGGTCAGTTGCTACTTGCTCAGCTCTCATAGTCTCGCAGTCATTAAAAGCATGACAGCAACTTCGGAAAACAAAAGGTGGTGTGGGAATAGCGCTGTCCCCACATCTGCGCTGTCCTGCCATCCTTCCACATTGCGCCAATCATTGGCTAATAGACCTCCTTTGATGGTTTTGATGTTACCCTGTCTGTCCGTTTCCCCGACTTTAGGAGCTTTCATTTGAGACGACGTGCCATGAACCAGACGTGTATAAAAGAGACTGGACCATTCGCTCATTTCTGTTAGTCGCATGGTTCTGCACACAAACCTCAGTTTACTGTCTGTTTTATCCTTTATCCTATTCGTATATAGGCGCACAATCGGTATATAATTACCTTTAGAAACAGACAGACTAGCATCTCTTCCCTCTTTGTTATTTCCAGTAAACTGACCATGCTTAATTTGTCAACATGACCACGGACAATGGCCCCATGGACGTGTCTGAGAAACACAGGCGTATCAGGGAGGAGAGAAGGACGTCAGCTAGCAATGTCGCATTCGCGGAGATCATGCCGAGTGAGGATTGGTATAGGAGTGGGAATTTCCGTTTCATTCTCCCGGTGTCAGATGTTATCAGTATTTATTGTCGAGTTGGTCAGCTTGGAGTTGGTCAGTTGGCTGTGCCAAATGTGGACTTCCACCTATCTGCACGAGGCTATTCACATGGTAGTCGCCCAGTACATATTGCGCTGAGACTAGTCACGGTGCCAAAAGACACGCACCGTCGTGGAGGAGAGTGCAAAATAGTGGAAAGAGATCCATACTCGGGGAATTTAAAGGTCCAGTGCAGTATGCCAGACGACCAGCTCGCAAGGCGAACCAGTGATGAGCCAGTAAAAGGCCACATACTTGACGAATGGATGTTCAAGGATCCTGAAAAGCCATTAGACGGCTTATACGTGGATACTAGAACCGGGGAGGGCAACTTGGGCGAGGGATTTGGCATAAAAGAGACGTTTGAATGGGGCAAAACCCTTGGCCCAAATTTGTGTAGTGCATCTCTCGTTGGCAAAGATGTATACATAGTGGGAGAGATATGGACGAAAGATGGAATGACGGGCACATTGGTTCAGAACCGGACAGCTTCCTTCACTCGCATGCTTTTGTATATTACGGGTAGACTTGAGGCTAAAGCGGATTACAAGTAGATTGATTCCTACTCTGAAGCTGACCCTGATGATGTTTCTGATGGGTTTTGAAGCTGGGATTATCATTGTCGAAATTAATGTTATTCTAGCTTAGATATAAACGGAATCTCTTTGTTCAGTACTTGTTTTTAGAGTAAATATATTGAACAGATTGCTGGAAGAATGACATGAAAACCACCCAAGTGTTTCCAATATCATCAGCATCCCGCAGTTCACAATTGAGCCACTTCGATTTTCTGATAATTCATTCATAACAGCTTTCAATTCGTGATTGTTTTCTTTATTAGGATAAGAGCATTACGATGAACCAATAAAGAAATAACTTCATTGTAGAGGCGCATCTACGCTTGACTTCAACAAGGTCTGTCTCATTCCAAGACCCCCAGTTTGAGTCACACGATAGGACTTGAGCCACGTGTAGATGCATACATGAACCAATGACGCATTGCCTATACATTGTACTTGCAGTTTCCTGATTGGGTGAATCTGGGGTTACACAGACTTGCTCTGTGTTGGGCATATGGTACTTGGCCATCGCCCACATCTGACTAGGCATTTGGTTCTTGCCTTCTACATCTTCATTTCCATCGCCGTGGTGGACTCATAGAACTAACTCACAGCAACGACATATTTTGCGCGAGCGCCTTTCTTCATTTTTTGTTACTTTCCCTTCGTTTGATCGACGTCGGTTTGATAGATAGATAGGTAATTATTCTCTCTGGTTTCATTTTGCAAGCCCGCGAGGTTGTACGGATGACACCCTGAATCCCCACATAATCATCATCATTAGAATTACAGCCACGGGTCAAATGGGGGCAGCTGCGTCTTATACAGGCCTAGTGGATGGCGTTTATGCTGTATGGTGTCAGATCCATCAGCTTGGGTCGCAGACGTAACTGCCGTTGCCCTTTTTTTCCCATCTCATTTGCGTGTGCGAGTGTGATCTATATATGCTGACTCTATACGTAGATAATTACCTTATTCGATACATACCCCTTTGTTTTCAAGTAATAACAAAAATGGGCAAGGAGATCGCGGTGGAGTACGATAATCAGGAGGAGTCAGACTCGGAGAAGAAAAGACCGCGGCGCTCTACCCGATCTACGTCTCACAAATGTGTAGAATATTCTTCGAAATCGTCCATGTTCAAAGTGATTGATGAGTATGGTCGTCCGGCATGGTGTTATGTGGCCCCGGTGACGGGTGCAGTGGTCAAGTGCAGGTCCAAGGGGTTACCCATGCTAGCTGCATCTACGAGGGGAATATACGTTAATTTGAAGCTTCAGACACCCACCTTTATCAAGGTAGAGGCAAGCATGGCTTTTGTTAGTGTTGCAAAAGACAAGATACCCTCCGTCGGTCCATCGCGGGTAGTTCCAAATGGAAACACCCGAGGCACCTTGAAACTCGAGGGAGAGGTAACCAGAGAGGAACAATCAGCTGTGTCACAAGCGTTCTACGGTATGTCGAACAGGCACGGTGATGCACGCACCGAGAGCCGAGATAGGAAACTCATGACTATACCAAGTAAAGTCTTTAAGTCACAGACGCGGCGGCATACAATCGATCCAGACAGTGAGATCAGACAGGGTAGGCCTGCACCGATGGATTTGTGCGTAAAGATGAAGATGAATGTGAACGATTTCATCCCCATTGGGCTTGATAATCCCAATCTCGGTCTTAGCAGTGACCAAGAGCTCTATCTTGTGATCATAGTTCAACCGAAAGCTGGAATGAGAAGCGGACATCTTGAGGCTCCTTCTATGAAAAGCAACAAAGTGAGGATTTTGATGAACAAACCAAGACGGACGCGGAACAGATGCGGTCTGAAGACAGGCCGACGAGGGGCTTTTAGGTCGGGAATGTGACAAATGTGAAGCAGATAGTATTATTAGTTTAGTTTTGCTTTAATTGGATTCATTTTTTCATGTTCGATTCTTCTTTCACATAGTATGGTTTGATGATGTGCTGGTATAAAAGTTACTACGCTGGTTGCCCGTGTCATCAATCTCTTGAGTTGGCGGGGAATGTCTGCCAGCGACGCCTGATTACTTTGCAATAATAGTACAAGGCGTTTGAGCGCTCGCGAATCGCTGTGGTATTTTCACCAATTAGGAAGAGCAGACATGGGTTTCTATGATATGGTTGGTGGAGGATACTCATCTGTGATTGACGGGAACTACTACAGAATGATTGGTGGTTCTACCTTGCACTCTTTGCGGGGCATACCTCTCTAATAACGCGTTGACAGCGCGTTATTTCTCGTTTCGTTTAGTTAAACGCGTTCACTTCTGTCTCTTGGACATGTCATCTCAAACGACAAGTTGCTCTGGACGTTTTCGTCTTTATAGCCTAGATCCGGTTATTCTGCAATCACGCTTTTGGAAAGAACGCCAACTCAAGTTGTAAATGCTAACCACGGCAGGTTTCGTTCCAGAACCTCACCTCAGGAAGGGGCGCATGATACATTGTAGAACCATTCAACTATTCATGAGCTAAGACTTGTTAAGATGTTAGACTTAGAATAGAGTCTTCAGTTTTTACCCCTCTCTACCTACATCGCAGGCTCCTACAACAGACATTTTGGGCCACACCATAGGACTGCAGCCAGAAGCATTCTTACTGACACAGATGGAATAAAGTAGTTCACCTCCCGTAGCTCCGTGCCTGTCACGTATACAAGCACTGTGTGGTCGGGTGACTTTGGGGTTACACACGCCTAACTTGAGCCTACAAAAGCCCACGTCTGCGAGACGCTTGGTTCCTGTCATCTACAACTTCATTTTTTGGCTGTGCTTTTCAGGTCACATACCAACTCCTTCATATTAGCACGTGTTTCGCACGAGCGCTTTACTATTCACTTTCCTACATCCACAGGATCTTGATTCTCCAGGTAGGTACTACTTTATTTGTCAACCCATGGCTGGCAACGCTGCATAGTTGTACAGCACTTACCTAGGTATGTGACGGAAGCATACATGTCAATAAGATCCATGGGTTGGAACCCCGGATCAGTCACATATTCCTCTCATAATCGCCGTTCATTTTGATCCTCTGTTTTAGTATTGGCATTAACATCTTTGGTTAGAATAGATAGATGTTCGCGGGGCTTTTCCTACTTCTTTAGAATAGATAAAGAGTCCCCTATCTACCAACATGAATCCGAGCAGGGCCAACGCTCGTCTGTACGAGAAGGATATTCCGGTTGAGAATGGAAGGAAGAAAGAGAAGGCCAGGGGTTATCATGATGGGCTCATCAAGGCGAAGGTAATGAGGGATGATGGAATAAAAAGATGTGGAATTGATATTCTTATGTCTGATCCGATCGATCAATATTGCCGTGGTGCTGGCCTTTTAAATATATCTAAAGTTAAATCCCACCTTATCGCACAGGGTGTGGCAGTTAATGATCGCCAAGTCTATATATTGCTGAGAGCGATCATGATTCCCCAAGACGAGAAACTTGCTGGCAAAGGGTGCGTAGTGGAGGGAAGACATCCTTGCTCAGGTGTCATGGAGGCTGTGAGCAGCGTGCAAAGCAAGGAGTTGTTTGAGCGTCTTAGTGAGGCTATAAATGACGGTCAGGCAAAGGAGATTGCACGTACTTGGTACCGTATTAAGCCAATTACTGCGATGGAAGCTAACAATAGTGCCTGCGGTGGGGATAACCTCTGGGTCGTTCCTATGTATGATATGCAGTTGGAGTTGGGCAAAACGATGGGCCCCTTTATGAGTGGTTCTGAATTCCAAGGTATGGACCTTTTCCTCAGAGCAGAGATCTGGTCAGCAGATGAGACAACACGCGAGTTGGTTCAGAGTGGCAAAGCATTCTTCAAAGATGTGAACTTGGCTATCACGGGCATTCCTTTAGCTAAGGCGCCTGATTCTGATTCTGATTCTGATGCCGGTGCTGGTGTTGATGGTCATGGTTATGGTTATGGTGATTTAGATAGTGACTCCGATGCTGATTGTGGTTATGATGGTGGTTATAATCCTGATTTGATGAGTTGAAAGAGTTGGGATGTTAATGCCGAAACGAATACTGTTCTAAGATGTTTAGAATGAAAATTCGTGTCTATGTACTCATTGTTTCCATTAAAACATCCCAGAACATCGTGTCGTGAAAAGAGAGCAGAGTGAATCAAATGCAACTGTCATCTCTCCCAAAGCCTACATCCTCCCTACACAAAGGCGGCGATGGCCAAGTCCTACACAAGGAGGGCGGTATTGGTTGTTGATTGGAGGCCGTGCAGCTTCTATTTACCTTGCCCCACCAATCGATGGCGCGCTAAACATACATCGACCAGGGCATCATCTTTCCTTCTACCCATTTCGTTTCCTGGACACAAACTTAAACCTGTAAACAATTTCTCGGGGCCCATCATTTTAAAAAGAAGAAAGGATACAAGTTCCGAAAAAGATAGAATGTAGGTTTGATCACTCTTTCACTACTCTAATCTACCTTGAGGTGCACAACAAACTAATCACTAATAGACGACATCGGTTTACTTTCACCTAGGGAGCATATTCTCGTAGACATTTCCAAGGACAGCCACTGCTCTGAACTTCTCCATATCACATCCATATTGGTCTTGTTTAGAGAGACGAAGTAGTTTAGTTTAGAGTATTAAAGTTCCATTGCGCTAGTTGATGCCATGTCCTATACTGACACTTTGATAGCAACCGGTTTCATTTATACGGATCTGGTTTCTATATTCCACAAACCATTCGCAGCAAAACATAGTTCGCACGAGTACTTCACTTGTCTTTCACTGCATTAGATAATTCAAGATTCTACAGGTAAGTGGTATAGCTACAGTTAAAGCTTCGACATTGCAACCCGCCCACTAGTGACAACACAATCTCACCAGTTTGCCTCTTGTTCATGTGTGAGCAAGTAGCCAGCGACACCTATACTTACGCTTCAATTATACAGTGTACCCAATCTTCCTGTCAGCATGAATATGAGTAAGCCCGTCGCAAACGAGAGCGAGAATGGGGTTGAATGTATGAGGATGAATCTCAACAAACTTTCGCTCAATATTGTTTATGGCGATGGAGTGGCTTTTATAGTATTTATGTTTTCAGGCATTGTGAATGAACTCTGCCGTCGGTGTAACATATCGAACGTTCCAATTTTGCAGATTCGCGTGACGACACAGTGTCGAACCAAAGATAATCCCCCGATATATAATACTTTGAGTTTAATTACCATTGATCGGAACAAGCTTCCAAATGTTGGCAGATCATGGAAAGTCAAGGATGGAGGACACACCCGTATCCTGAATGTCCTTGGTCATAGCGCGAAAGATGAAACAATAGCCGTGTTGCAACCGGGACTCTCCAAGATAATTAGCATGATGAGAGATATGCCCACCAACGGTTTTCAAAATGGAGAAATCTTGATCCAACCAGAAATCCTGTATTCCAACGTGCCAGCGGACGCTGCTGCAGATTCGGGGATTGAAAATATGCAGTCTACACCTGGGAAGTATGCCATTGACACGGTATTGAAGGTGGATAAGTCCATGGGTCCCTACATTTGCAATGATTTCATCCACGACAAGTCCGCCTTTTGCGTGTTGGCGTTTAAGCCCACCAATGGAACCACTGCTGAGTCTCTTGAGGCTACTTTCGATCAACTCCAATTAAATGTGTATTATGACAAAACCAAGATGGACGACAACAAGTTCAAGAAACAGTCGGAACCGTTGCTCAACTTGAAGGGAGAATAGTGTTGGAAATTGAAAGGTGGAAGTTGGCTATACATGGGGACACATAGTTACTAGCAATAAAATCATCATAAAAGCACTGCAAGTCCGTCATTCCGTGAACTTTCATTTTCTACATTGGCTTTTAGCAGCCGCATAGATGATCGTGACTATTATACAATATTTGACATGGCAAAGAAGACAGCTACTGCACCGCCGCTATTGTCTTGGCTTGTTTGCAGCACTTTCAACCTTCTCTGCTTGGAGTTTTAGCAAGTGAACTGGGCTCTTGCACCACATCCAAAAGCTCAAACATCAATTGCCTTGAACCCACAACAGCGTCACTCAGGCACCCAGCACCTTCTCGCCAATGGCGGGCCCAGGCTTGGTAACCCCATTAAACACAATCCTGCTCACCAGATCGCTCTGGTGCTGCTCAATCATCTCCTTGAGCACACTCCTCTCCATGACCACCTTGCCAGTCTCAAGCAGGTCCTTGACGTCCACCTGTTCGTAGTCCAGGGCCCGTCCCTCCCAGGGCACCTGCTCCATCGCCTCGTATAGACGATCCCTCCGGTCGCCAGTGACGAAAAGCGTGCGCCCATCAGCGCGACCCAGGCCCAAGTTGCCAAGTACGCTTGTCATGTACTTCTTCAGATATGTCTCCCGTAGACCGTCTTTGAGAAACTTGCCCGCCACAATCTCAAAGTCTTCCGGCATCGCCAGCTCCATCCCGTCCTCGCAGATGATGAGCTCCCCCCTTCGGTATCTGTAGCTGAGCGCGGTGCGCCACGCCTTGTCGTAGACTTTGCGGTTCAATTCTGTGCCGAAATTGCGAGGCTTAGGTCCAAAGGACTTGCCACCGCCTCGCAGGAGGGGGCTCTGGCGTGTACCCTGCCGCGCGCGACCTGTGCCTTTCTGTGGGCGCATCTTTCGGTGTGAACCGTGAACCTCCCATCTGTTCTTGGTTGAAGCTGTGCCCTGGCGGGTGTTGTCGCCCTCGTAGACGACGGCGAGGTGGAGGAGATCGCGGCGAAGGGGAAGGTAAAGATGTTGAACCGACCATTGCTCGAGTGATTTTGGTTCAAGAGACGGGAAGCCGTGGACGGTGACAGGAACGGTTAAGACTGATAGCGATTTTGTTAGCATTGGACCAGTAGGTTGGAGATCCCTAAGGATGATGTATGCTCACCTGGATTCCAGGCCTGGACGATTCGCTGTGTGGTAGAAGCCGACCTCGTAATGTTTGCTGACGGCGCTTCCGTGGCCATTGATCGTGTGAAGACTCTGTTCGAAAGCATTGAGGGCTATTATGAAAAATTAGAGATCCAGGTGCGATTTATAAAGTCTGTCTTCTTTTGAAGTGGCTCTGTATCTTCCATACCTTGCACGCAGACACCCTTAGCGCAGCCATGGCCTCATTGAGGCACCCCACGCTCCTTCCAGCCATCTTAATCTACTCTGCCGTGAGCGGTTTCAGCAGAGTACAGTCGAATTTTGTCGTCGAACGGTCGTGAGCCTGGAATTGACTTGCTGGGTAGGCTGACGTCGCAAATAGCTTGACGATATGTAAAGTGCTGCAAAATCGGCCACGGCGAAAGTACGGCAATTTGCACCCCCCAGTTTGGACAGCTAGCTTCCGCCCGCCCACCAAAAAAGAATTTGTGGGTCCATCTTGTGTCTGGAGTAGAGTAGCAGCTTTTTCTCTCGACACCGAGTTGGGGAGTCCATCGAACTACACACAAAATCTCACGGCATCTACACCACCCACCGCCTACAATGTCGCGGTGTCAGGCCGTCGCAAGGCCGCTGGCGAGGCAATTGCGGCAACAATGCGCCATCCGACCCTTTACCACCGGCGCTGTGCGTGCGGCCGAGATGCAACAGCAGCAACAGCAACAGCAACAACAGCCTGGCCCCCTGGACCTCGATCCCAACACCGTCCTTCCCGAATTCGAAAGCCAATTGATCCAGCAAGGCAAAATGCCCATCGGCTCCCGGCGGCGGCGGATGGCCTTGCGGACAACTAACAGCCTCCCCTTTGAGCAGCTCCCCTATCAGGCCTTTCAAGATGCCCGCGCCATTCTCGCCGCCGATCGGGAAGAGAAGCTGGGAAAGATCAAGGCAGAACTAGAGAAGATTACGAAACTCGAGGCCAAGGATGCAGGCGAAGTCAAGGGCGGGCAGCAGATGAAGGACACCAAGTTGGCTAGCTTACGGAGACATGTGGCGGAACTGAAGATTCTGGCTGATATCAACGATCCTTTGGTGAAGAAGCGCTTTGAAGATGGTCTGGGTGGGTCGCTCATTTCTCCCTTCATGACGCCAATTTGAAAGAACAATTGAGAGATTCTTAAATGTCCATTTAAAAAACTAACCGACACGATGTTTAGGTGACATGAACAAACCCATCTACCGCCACTACGCTGAGCAGAAATGGCGCTCCTACGATTACAAGCTCATCACCCAGCGAATCAAGCAGTTCAACATCGTGCCCGACGTTCTCCCCAAACTAGAGCCATCTCTAGACGTACAGCTGTACTTCCGCCAGCTTAAAGTACCGCCCGGCCAGGTCGTCGAGAGCATCGTCAGCGAAAACACACCCCGGCTGCGCGTCCAGGCGTTTGACCAAGGCGAGCGGCTCATCTCCATTGTCATTATCGACTCTGACGTACCCGACGTCGCCAAAGACGGCTTCTCAAAACGCTGCCACTATCTAGCTGCCAACATCCCTCTCAGTCCCACAGACACATCTATGCCCCTGAGCCGTATCCGCAGCGACGACCAGCTCGCTGTTCCCTGGCTGCCAGCATTTGCACAAAAGGGCTCCCCCTACCACCGTCTAGGTATCTATCTCCTCGAACAGCCCGCCAACCAACGCATCGACGTCGCAAAACTCAAGGAGCTGTACGCCGCCCGCGATGGCTTCTCACTCAAGTCATTCCGCGACAAGTTCAACCTCAAGCCCGTAGGCTTCAACATGTTCCGCTCCGAATGGGACGACAACACAGCCGCCGTCATGGCGCGCCACGAGATTCCCGGCGCGGATGTCGAGTTCCGGCCCACGCGCGTGCATAGCCTCAAGCCGCCCGTAAAGGCCCGCGGTTGGGAAGCCAAGCGACAAGGACCCAAGTTCCGACACCTTTGGAAGTACACCAAGCGCATCAAGGGACTTTCCAATGCCAGGGGGTGGACCAAGAAGAGGTAGAGGTGGTGTGGGTGTGCTTAAAATGTGGCCATGTACGATATCAAATGTATCTATAGAGATGGATGGCCTGGGACGTCTGTGTAGGCATGTACAGAACAATACAACCTCCAACATGAACAAGGTTTATTTTTTTTTCCGTCACGAATCAGTGTTTTCCAGGGATGGGTAGTAGCGCTGACTCGTGTTATTACGTAGTTATGCGCATGAAGATGGGAAACAAGAATGTAGTCATGGCTGTTAATTGTAATGACTTTTGTATATTTGTCTTTTTATTATACTACAAGCATCTTATACCACTATGAGCAGCAGCTCACCAGTCCTAGCAAAAGAGCCATGGCCCTCTTGTACTGCCACGTCGATCCTGTTCATCCCTCATTGTCATCTCATCACCTCGTTTTCGCAGGTTTGTTTTTTTTCGTCGTGCTCTTAGTTCCTCATAGTTCCACATGTATAATCCCTTCCATGGACCCATGGACCCTAATGATCCTTTTGTCTCTTTGCACATTTCCCACGTGCCATGCCATGCCATTTCATTACTTTACTGTTCTTGAATTAAATGAAAAACGATAAAAACATCCCAAAGGCTGAACTCAACACCCGGTAATAAAGTCAACAATGTCGCTGTTTTGCCGGAGTGGATGTCATAAATGCTGGGAATGCGGACTTTTGTCTCCTCAACAAGAGCAACCCGAAGAACAAAATGTAAACAAAACGGCCGTGAAATTTTCAGCCTCTGTTTGCTGGCCTAATAGCTGTTTTGCTGAAAATGGAACACGCAACACACATGGTCTCTCTCTCTCTCTCTCTCTTTTTGCCTATCCAAGCATCAAAAGAGAAAAACCATACAAGTCAAAAAGCTGCCGCCACCATTTTTGTGTAAAGCCAACGAAGCCACCCAAGCTAAACACTGGCTTCTCATCGTCCCCTGGCCGAAAAGAAATAATGTGATAAGAAAAAAGAAAACTATTATAAATGGAAATTGAGCAAGAGACCTCCCAGCACATCAGAATGATGTGTGAACAAAACAAATGAAATAAAAAATGTAATAGAGAAAGCGATAAATGCAGGCCACCATGTGATGACCCATTTGTCAAAATGACTTCCGCCAGATGAACAGGGCGCTTGAAGTTAAATGACGTCTCCTAAAAATAAGAGACGGAAAGAGAGAAAAAGAGTAAAAAGATATCAGGAAAAAGTAAATAGAAGAATAGGCCGTTAGTTTGTGATATGAAGAGCCAATGTACAACAGATAGGAGAGACCCCCTTATCGCGGGAGACCTGCCGTCTTCAGGTTCAGAAAGTAAAAGCTTTTTTTTATTTGGGTTTTGGAAGTAGGTCTCTTTCACAGAGATTCGTCAAGAAACTTCTCATCAGGCAAGTAGTTGTACTCGAATGGTTCAACCTTGAGCTGACTTGGTGATAGGAGACCCGACTCGGGTTCCAATGAAGAAGCTGCACTATACGAGCCTATTATCGAGTCAAGATTAGCTTTTAGATATTGATGATGATGGCGATAATAAAGAAACTTACTTCTACTTGACAACGACGGTTGCTTGGTCTGACTCTCGTTTGTTATCTTCTCAACAAACTTGACTGCCTCCTGCTTGATCCATGTAGTAATGTGCTGGTCGTTGCAGACGGCATGGGCCATGAGCTGGTTCTTCATCTGCGTCACCTCTTCAACCAGCTGCATGTACTCCATGCGCAGAGTCTCATGTCGCTGCTCCATGTCGTACTTGGTACCTTCGAGGTCGTGAACCCACTCCTTCTTGCGCTGGCGACACTTGGAGGCGGCGATGCGGTTGCGTTCCAGGCACTCATTGCGCTTGTAGACGTCCTTGGCGCGTTTGGAGGAGGGCTTTCGGCCAGAGGATTTGGGTTGCTGTGTCTTCTTCTTGCGCTGGACACCACTACCACTGCTGCTGCTGCTGCTGCTGATAATGTCATATGTTGGAGGCGGAGTTGCGCTCTTTGCGGTTGCTTTCTTGGCCGTGATGGACTTTTTCCGTCCGGTGGTGGTGGTGGATAATTTTACCTTGGCTGGGGCAGATGCTTTAGCTGGAGCCTTGGCCTTTTTGGTCTTCGTCGGTGGAACTAGGGGCGCGTCCTGGATGGTAGGAGTAAGGGTGGCTATTTGATCGGCGTCAAATGTAAAAGATGCGTCCAGAACGACAGGTTTGGTATTGTTATTAGTGTTGCTGTTGAAGTTGGCGGCCTGAAAGTCGCCAAAGTAGTCGATGGAGCTATCCGGGGTGTAGCACGAGGCCGAGGACGGGGTTAAGAACTGCGACTGGATAGAAGAAGCGTAGGGCGAATATACCAGACCTGGGTCGGCGATGCCATCCGGCTGGCTGAAGTCGAAAGGGCCAAAGCCAGTATTGATATGCTGAAGATCAACAAAGTGATCGAAGAAGAGCGGGCCCTGATCCATTTTTACGTGTTCGGGTGGATGTTGATGTGTTTTCTGTGTGTTCCGAGTCTCTCCCCTAAGAGAGAGAGAGAGAGAGAGAGAGAGATGACTTGCCAAGATGCAAAGATGAGATTAAGTATGCCTCGAATATATGGTGCTCAGGTTGAGATGTTGTCGATGTATGCTGTGTTACACCGTTTGAGGAGCAGAAAGTAATGGCTTGATGGGGTATGGACTGTGTGGTGGTACAAATCGAGATATGATGCTGCAATATCTGCCGGGGCGAGGTAACACAGAAGTTGGGTGCCTTTTTGAACGTGATCCCAGGTTTGATTAACTTGGCAAAGAAGATTGTTGGCCAGAAGATGTTTAAAAAGATGGCAAAAGGAGAAGTCCAAGATGTATAACAAGCTCCAGAAGCTGTTATGTGTGTTGTGTAATGTAATGGGTGAGTGGAAGATGATATTTTTCCACGCAACGAAGATTGCCCAAGGCGACGGTCGGTATTAGTGTCAAGGAAAAATAGTCAAAAAGCGAGTGTGTGGTGAGAATCCCAAAGACAGCCCAATATGTGAAATGTGATATCGAAGAGGGAAGCAACAAAAAAGCTAGATCGAGAGAGGCGAGGTGGGTTGTCAATATAAATCATGAAAAGGGCTCTAACAAGCGTTGAGGTGTTTATTTCTCTCTTGAGGGGGGGGCTACTAAACGGGAAAAGCATCGGAAGGCGCAGAGACCAGAGGACGGGCGGACGACTAAAATCGACAGTTGTAATGATGGGGAAACCACATTTCTATATCGGCAAGCTGCAAGGCAAGGTAGGGAGGGGGGAGGGTGGCACTAGCCGGCCTTTTTTTCACTCTGGCCAGGCAGGTAGACAAAAAGACAAAAGACAAGACCAGATCCATTTAGACCAGAATGGAAAGGCAATAGAGAGACACAGAGAGAGAGAGATGGCTCTAATCTATTCCCTGTTGGAAACCCCCCCTGGTCGATTTCAACCCACACCAGATTGGGGATCAATACGCAGGAAGAAAGTAAAAAGGTATCTATCTGAGCCGTACCATGCGTTATCCATAACACACACGCACACATTGAACACACACAAGCAACATGGCCGGCGAGGTATTGTTAGTCCCCCATATAAAAACTGTACTTACACACATCAACTAAAAAAGGCCAAGGTTGTCCCCCCCCATCTCTTCCCGGGAAAAGGAAAAGCGCGGACCCCCCCCCCCCTTCAACCGCACCCCGGTTGCTGTATGTTCTGTCCGCGGCCTGGCCTCCGACCGATCCGCCTGGCTATGATAGGAGGGGTGTGTGTGTGTGTGTGTGTGGAGGATAAGAGGACAGGGGGGGGGGAGCAAGGCTGGGAAGGGCTATGAGGGAGGGGGGGTGCGGGGTGTGTGTGTGTATGGTATGGGGGATGGCAATGTGCTGTTGGTGGTGCTTGATTGTGTCTTGGTGTGTGTTAGTTAGGTGATTGTTACGTACAGTATGAAGTGTGTTATATGCGATGGGGGTTTATGCTTAGATAGTGTATTCTGTAGCCCATGTTTCTTTTTGTATGTTGGGTGTGAAAGGTGAAAAGTGCCCAATGGATCTGGCGTCATGGCTGGAAATACCCGCCTACGCTGTTCTCTTCTTTAGCCGCAGAAGAAAAACACTTTCCTAACACGAATTGAGTTTTATTTTTGCTTTGCTTTCCCATCAGCCATGGGGCCGCCAGCCGATCTCCCATTTATTTCCTTTGACCCAAACTGACATTTCCCCGGATAATGTCAAACTAAAGGCCCACTGCTTAGGCCATCTGCCTCCAAATGATAGATACCTAGATACATATACCTACTACGCAGTAACTAACAACGATATCCAGCCCGTCTAAGACAAATGGGCTTTAAAAGTAAAATTACTACATCGCTGATAGCCTTTGCCAAGGCTCTTTATCTCTTCAGATGCGTCGCGGCAACTACACAATCCGAGAGGGAGAGAGACGCTTTCGCTTGAGGCTGTAGAAGCTGGAGGCTTGTTCATCTTAATTCTGGGGCCCAGGTGGCTTTTTATGGCTGAATAGGAAAACGAGTATCATCATCTTGCTGAACCCTTGATGAAAAGAGATCATGTCTGTCTGTGGTGGTGGCTATAGTATGGTGCTGGGCAAATGACATACGGAGTGGGGGAGCCCACAGGCACATGGAGATAGTACAAGCATGGGAAAGAACAAGAGTGATAATGATGAAGATACAGATAAAGATAAAGATATTGGTAAACATTCATAGTTAAAAGTTGCGAGGTTACAAAAACATACACACACACACACACACACACACACACACACACACTGTAGGCACCCACAGATGACACACACCCATCCCCCAGCAACGCAATGAGGCGCTTTTGCCACGTTCGAGGACAGCCATGAAGGTGTGTATTGAGTGTTAACTCTACTCTATATACAACGCTTGTACATGGTCTTTAGTGGCTTTTTTATCATGGCTTCCCGTCAAAACCCCCCAATCCATGTTCCTTTTCTCTCATGATCTAATGGGCTAAAGGGAGAGATATCCCAGGGGGGGCGGAACACGTAAAGCCTACATGGTCCAAAGGTTACAAAAACTACCACTATCTAAATACCAAAGAGAAACAGGGATATATCATGGACAGATATTCTGCGGGAACCAGCGGGTAAAATCCTTTCCCCCACACACACCACACCATCACACCACCACACACATCACACACATACATACACACCATCCAAGCCAAAAGGTTCAACCATTGTTGCTCATAGCATGGACGTTAACTCACTTTTAGCGTTGTGATCGCCATCTCGGTCTACAAACGTTAGATTGTTGAGAGCTACTGATTACAACCCCAAAAGTATCCGACGTCTGCGGCTAGTTTGCGTCGACCTTGGGAGCTTTTCATCCTGTAATAATCCTCGGAGACTAAAACTGGTAGCTTGTTACGCACAGCATGCATGTTTGACCTACAGCTTTTTTTTTTTTTTTTGGCTACCCAGAGCTGAGCCACTTCATCATCAACCTGGTGGTGGCCTACCTACGCTCAACAGCTTGGATAAACCATGGTTCGTCGCCCAGTGGCTTGTGAATCGATACCTTGTATGGATATAATCATTAGGCCATACGGGCGTAAGAGGCCTGCAAGGCATCGTCGCGTTTATAGGCCATATATTATAATCCCCTCACAAGCCGCCATAGAGTTCGCCAGGGGGCCAGGCGGGGGAAGTGATGGAACATGGTGAGCTGCGCAGAAAGGCGGCGTTTGATTCAGATTTGTCTTGGTCATGGGGAGAAAAAAGGACCTGGCGTGTTCTCTCTCTCACTACATGACCTCGTTTTGGGGTAGAGCCCCTTCCCGCCCTCAGCCCTCCTCATCAACCGTCCATTCAACACCATCACCATCCGGGCAACGACACAAAAAACCACCTTCCCAACTGCCCTGGTCACGGCAATTACCCTTTGCAGTTCCCCGGAGTTTCTTCTCCTCCCATCCGTAGCAAGAAACCATGCGTACCCCCCATTCAGGATTTCGGCTGCTGCCAACAATCTTCCCCGGCGCATTCAGCTTGAGACCCGCTGACCCTTTCGAGTTCAGCAGCATCAGCAGCAGCAGCTGGGAGCTAGAACCGGTAAAAACAAACGAGACTAATTATAACTTCAAAAACAACCAGTATCACCAACATAGCAAGAACAAGGCCGTAGGGCACCGCCCTGATAACCCCCCCTGGTCTCCACAACCAGTCCCTCGGTTTTTTTCTCGAGGCTGTGTGCTGGGCTGGGCTGATTGCTGGGCCTTCTAGGCGTGGCTTGCTTTGTCCAGCTCTCTCAACTGCCACCTATTAGCTGTCGGCGTTTGATGTAGGTAGTAGACCTGCGTGTCTATTAGCTCCCAGCTCATGTCCGTCCCAGCTCTGTCCCTGTTACGCATGTGAGCTAGTGACTCGGCCGGAAGGGACCCAAGAGAACGACAGAGGGGGGTGTGGCACATACAGGTTCTGGCTCAGACTAGGCATGCTGGGCAGGTACTTGGTTGGCATGGCGCAGTAGGGGTGGTGTTCCCGTGTAAGGATATGTCACCACTTGCATTACCAGCATGAACGACGAAGCCTGCCCACTAACTGACACGCACCTAGACGCGCACCATTCTCTGGTAGGGCCATTGCTAGTATAGCAGGTAGTAGGCAGGTCTCTGGTAGGGCGGCACTAATTCACCGGATTCCTAAAGCCCGTTGTTCGGCGCTGGTGGCGAGCTGAGCTGCAAGCCTTTGTATTTTCCACAATTCCCACGCAGACAGGCAGACATGGACAAACCGGCGCAGACTATTCCCGGCCAGGGACCTAGGCCGTCTGGCAACGAGCCTCCTTATGCAGATGGAATCGAAAGCAGAAAAAGGAGAATGTTTGAGAAGCGGCAGGGCCCCATTGCAAATGTCCCCCATTTTGATGTGCTAACGGGATGCCCCGTCCACGATGCACCCTCGTGGAAGGACAGATACAGCACTCGTAGCCATGGTCTGTTGGGCTAACCAGCGCCAAGTTCCCAAGGGCCAAGCCACTGGCAACGTTCTTTCTCCGGTTTCCTCTCCGTAGGATCAAGGCAATATGATTGGTCCCGCTTTGATTAGCTGCAGCCAGTAGGTAGCAAAGTCAAAAGGATGGGCTTTGTGTCTGTGTGTTGTCGTAGAAGAAGGTTTCATCAGAGAAAAGGCCAAGTGGAGATGGGATCGACATACGTGTGCATACAAGTCAAATAACCTTTTAGGTGCATAATGCATGCCCGCCATTGCATCCAGGGAGACATGCAACTTCCAAGGCTGCTTCAGCAAGGCCACCACCTGGCAGCAGCGTTGTCGCTGATGCTCTAGTGTCTGCGCCCTGTGACGAGCGCTATGCGCGTCCAATTTACAGGCAGCCTCAATAGCCTGCCTACAGGGAGGCTTGTTCATAACATCATTCCATGGCATAATTTTGCCTTGGGCTGTTCCCCGAACCATGGTTCTGGCCAATGAATTGGGTTCTAGTTTAGATCCAGTGCTGTAGTAGTGAGTGACGACAGGGCCTAGCATTGTAAAAGTCTGCGCCATACTCGCCGAAGCCAAACGCGACTTTTGAGAGACGTTGGCATTAGAGATGCAAGCTTTCCATGTTGTGTAGGTAGGTTGCATGGCGCTGTTGCCCCGGAGTCCTTCCAGTGGTGTGCTCCCCACTAAACCGAGGCTACAGAGGGCAAACTCCACTGTACAGCCACCACCACAGGGCACTTCCTGCTGATCTGCACCCGCTGGACTGTCTGTATTGACGATACATCTATGGATACGAACAACCGGACGACAAAGAGTCTCGTCGCCTACGTAATCTGGAAACCCTCAAACTCTAAAACTTCAACCACCAACAACCAGCTTCGATTCCCATGTGCTCCCCATCCGTCTTCGCCCGTGGAAGCTTCCATCACGTTGCCATCCGGCCCATCAAAGTTACATCTGCATATCCCCGTACATATTCCCATCTGCATCTCCATCCGAATTCGCATCTGCATCCGGCGACTGCCTGTACGTTGCGCGGCATTTCACATGCAACACAACGCAACGCAACGCAACACAGCACAGCACCATACAAACATGCAACACAGGTGCCGCAGCGTCGCACAAGTTACATTGGTGCCTCTGTTGTCCTCGGCACTTGACGAGCTATCGACAGGGCCCTCCGCTGCACGCATAGGTCCCAACCCATCATGAAGGTACTGCGTTTTTATCCTTAGGGGTTGCAATGCCGGCTGGCTGCCTTGGATAGCAATTTGCCATGGGTTTGTATGTTTTTGAGTAACAAGAAAAGGGACCCGTTGACTCATAGATCAGGCCAAGCCAAGCCCGTCTCTTTTGCAAATCACAGCCCCACGGCCCCCTTTGCCAGGTTCGATGAACTCCCGTCGGCCAATGCAGAAACCGTTTGCAAATCGATTTTGGCGTCAACGGTTGGCCCCCCTAGTGTCAGTTGCCGTCTCGGCCCCTGTCCAGCGCCCCTGTCCAGCGCCCCTGTCCAGATGCTTCTGCTCAGTTGGCCGAACCCACGCAACGTATTGCACAGCAGAGTCCCTATACAGAACCTACACCTACCTGTTAGAGGGACGGACAGAGCGGGATAAGTCTGTTCCTACATGAGCATCAAAAGCCGCAATGCCTCCTCCATCATCAATGCCGACATGGGGCATCATCAGCACGAGGCCTTGTCTGTAGCCCATTTGACTATGGCATCAACCCCCTTGTTACTTGGTCCTGTCATGACCTGCCCTGCCCTGCCCGTTCTGCAGCATCGTTGTCATTATCGTTGTCGTCGTCCGTCGTCATTGGTAGCCATCTCGCAGACGCTGCCCTCTTGGGATTTGTGCGCCGCCGTGTGGCCAGCAGCGTGGCCAGGGCATGGCCGGGGCATGGCAGCCACGCGTTGATGCGGCCGATCGAGGGGCGAACCGGTCAGCTAGGGTGAGGCGTGGGCTGCACGGCAGCATAACAGGGGGGGAGGAGACAAGGTGGGATTCCCATGATGCAGGCATATCGACTTTGGCTGTTGTTACTCTATTCCTCTTCTTCTACCTTTTACTGTTACGTCCCACACTATCAAACAACGGGCCAACAGGAGAGACCTAGGACGTCTGGCCCTTACAGCTTTACATGTTTGGGCATGGGGATATTGAGCAGGGGTCTATTGGCAGATGATTTCTCAACGGTCCAATAAACAATGATGCGCACCCCAAATCACCCACAGTTCTTCTTTCTACTTGAACTCGCTCGATCATTAGGGGGGCTGCGACAACGAAGCGGGGGCGAGCACAGCGAAAAGAGAAAAGTCCTCCCGTCGGCGGATCATTTCATATATTAAAACATGCGTAAGTAGGCGATGTCCGATTGACTTGATGGTTTTCCGCGCATCTCGCATGCTTTGATGTAGGGAGCGCAATCTATCGAGAATGAAAAGATCAAGAAAAACATATTATACGAACGTTGGGTCTACCGGCTGTCCGAGGATCAATATGGGAGCGACCCAGCCAACCAAATCTCACAGATCACCCAGCATACACAGACCAAAAACCTGCTACCTAGGTACCCTACCCTAATCAATGTATTCATCTACCACTACCTTGGTTTTCCTGCCCACCTTGGCAGGTCAATGACTCAACCACAAAGGCGTGGTCCACAGACTCGACCTCGACTCTTCGGCCATGGGCCAATCCAGCAGCGCTGTGTGCATGTGAACCTATAGGCGTCACGACTCCGAAGGCAGACAGCCATGCAGAGCATCGCCCGATCCAATGAAACCCCCTTGTGTGGTCTCTGGGGTAAGGGTTTATCCTTTGAGAAGGACTATGTGATCGGGCCATAAAACAGACAGAGGCCGTTGTGCATGCATGTGAATGTGTTTGTGTGTGTGTGTCCTACTTTACGGGTATACTTCATATCACCAGGAACACAGGGCAACAGGCAACATGCCTGCCTTAAATGGTAGGTTTGTGTACAAAAGACCTACGCCCATTAGCACGAATCCGTTGTTTTGTGCAGAATTGCTGTATATATAAACAAGATATCTATATACATGTGTATAATGTGTGTGTGATATATGTGACAGGATGGTAATTAGTTGCAACTCGCTCCTTACCAGCTATCGCGACCAGCATCTAGAGCGGCCGAGCTATTCGGCAGACCAGGCTAAACATGGACAACTTTTGTTTTTTAATAATGTCCACCCACACACACACACACCACACAGATAGATAGATTCACATGCCTACATACTACGTACACACACACATTTACATCAATGGGATAAAACATTGACATACCATAGTACACCGGCAATCAACGCTACGAAATAGACCTTGGCCTCGCAGCAACATATTGGCAAAAAGCCCACGCAGCTTTCGCTCTCGTTCCCTCCCCTATCCTTCCTTTCCCTTCCTTGGAGCATCATTCTCAGCACCGTCGCTTCATATCAAACCCGCTAGGCACGTAATCATACATGACACCAGCCAACTTGGCAAACGTGGTTTTCCTGGCTCTTTTTTCCTATTCCCCCCCCTTTCACTTTCTCCTTTTCGATCTTGGCTCCTGGAGCTAAGTCACAGTAGGCTGTGGGAATGATAAGTCAGTCCGGTCTCTTTTCCAAATCTAATACATCAGCGGCTCTCGCAGCAACCTAATTAGTAGCTACCTTAGCTAGCCCAGTCTAACTACACAGCTACACAGCTACACCCCCCCAAAAAGGGCCCAGCGAGTTGAGCCCAGCGATCTACCCAGCCCCAAACCTGCCTACCCTCAAGACGAAGCAATTTGAAGGCCAACTCCCTCTAGGAGAGGAGAGGGGGCTTCGATGCTAGCTCACAGGCCGGTTAGATTTGAACGGGACCTAGGCGCTTGGTATTACTGCCTTGCCCAACTCCCCCATCGACCAAGATAGAAATCGCCGGTGGGTTTCGGATGCGCCCTCTACAGTACAATCGTCTCTGATCCCCTCATCGCCCAGCCCTATTTCTTTAGCGCCACCGCCTCCATCGGTCCTGTGGGTGGCTTTGCTCATCAGCCCTCTCACCGGTGTATACGCCATCACAGTGGGGGCCCTCTTACTGAAGCTCCCGCCCCCTGGGTATTGGTAAAGGGGGGGTAAACGTTTGATTTCTGCCTTGACCTGCTTTGTCCTTTGCTTGTTTGATGTTGTTTGCTTTGTCTGCGATACTAATTACTGGGCCCTTGGATCAGTTTAATGAAAATCATTCAAAAGGCTGCCGGTGGCGGCACTGGGACATGGGCTTTGACGATTGGTGATTGACGATGGAGGTTGCGAGGAAAGTTATGTGCGGTGGGGAGGCATTAGCTTGTAGGAGCAGCAGGAGAGGTCAGTCACGTGAAAGCTGTTTGATGGATCAAGTTGCAACAATTTTGCCATGCTAGAAGCCTGTTTGAAGCATGGATGGAGCCTGGAAACCACGTGGTGATCCCCTGTGTGCGATGCCTCTTGCGGCTATGGTCTCATTGTTTAGATGTTCGTTGTTGGTCGTTGGTCGTTGGCTGTTCGGTGTCGTAGCTCATTTTGGCGTTGTGGCTCACGTTTGGGCGTCGTGGCCCTCGTGGTTGAGCATCGTGAAACCCGCCGACGTAGCCTCAGGAGATGCCTCCAGGAGATGCCCCTAGGCTCAATTGAGTCCAGGTTGCGGGATGACGGAAGGATGATCGTACGAGGATGGCGCCTCATGAATGAACTTGCTTTGGCTGACAAAGAGCCAAAGAATGCGTGAGTGGTGGCGCTGAGACGTACGGCGGGTGGAAGCAGATACATGGCGGCCGGGTCACGTGAGACCGCGCCAGCCGAACCATGCACAGCTGGGTCCTGCCGCGTTAATCTGAGGGGCTGCCTGTCAGTCCTCAGCCCAAACCCCACCAAAACGCCGTGCATGAAGGCATCTCCTCTCTCTGCCAACGCTGCTCTCTGCTCCTCAATCTCCTTCAGTCCATCCTCGTCTACGGTTATCGCCAAACGCTTCATTTCGCCCAGTCCCTCTTGCCGTGGCTCGTTGCGTCTCTAACCCTGCCTCGCCCTGTCTCGCCTTGTCTCGCTTCATCTCGTCTCATCTCCCACCCCGCACCGAAACGGCTCCTCTATACACTGTCTCGCGACACAGACCACACTGTAGCTAGCAGCCTGCTTAGCTTTCCATCACCTCACCTCAATCACGACAGCTATTATCGACTGCGATGGCGGAGCAAATGTCAACGCCGCGCATTTCGGCCGCCTATCTCGACAGCTTTGTTGGCCGGCTGGTCACCATCGTCGGCAAGGTCACGCAGTTGCGCGGCGACCAGGCGACCCTTGATGCTGACGGCTCCGTCACCATCATCCTCAACCGGGTATGTTGAATTCTGATGCTTTGCCCTCATGAACCAACCAAAACCGAAGCTGTCTGGCCTTTGATTGTCTTCTCTTGCCGCCGCCAGGTTTGGTTGCCTTGTCTCTGGGTAAATCGGCATTCGAGACCAAGCGCCACCAAATGTCCCTCCCCCCCTCTTCCCACGCAAGCTGCGTATTAGCGGCCGGGCCATTGGGATTGTGTTTCTTGTACTTGACGGTTCCAGCCGGTGGTGCTGAAACATAGCTGACTGTTGGTATCTTGCCCTCAACCTCAGGAAGCCCACTTGGCCAATGGCAACGCTGCCCAGGTTATAGGCAAGGTGAATCCAGACCTGTCGGTTAAGGCCCTGAGCTCCCGCGACCTGGGCGCTGGCGTCGGTACGTTGCCTTTTTCGCTTCTTCTTCTCTCTTTGACAGCCACTTGGGGGCCCCCATCCGCGCTCTCTCGGTTACAAGGCGCATTTTGCTAACTTACCGCCGGGTCGTGTCTTGGGTGTGTTAGACATGGGCCTCTGCTCCTCTGTTGTCGACATCACGCACCGGCACAAAGCAATCTTCGTTTCCGATAATTGACGTCATCTGCCGGGCCATGGCGCATTGCCGCCACCGATATACCCACCTCATCCTCTCCGCGTCGCCATGGTCTGGCCACTGGGACACAGGGCTGAAACAAACCCCCATAGCTCTGCTGATCCACCCCACCCTTCCTCTTATCATGAAGTTGATTATCAAGACTGTGCTCATACAGCTACAGGCACAGGCAGTGCGCGACGGCAGCTGAACCATGTGGCTGATCCGTTGGCAGAGAACGAGCATCTACCTGTCACGCCATCATCCGCTACTCGTCCATCCACTACCTCGTCCACGCCAGCCTCGCTTGGCCCTACTGCCATGCATGCGATTTTGATGAACGACCCCGACAACGACCCTCTTTTTGACACTCCCTCCGGCCCTCCTTCACCCTCGACGATCACGCCAGATCATCGCGCCAGATGGTCTCAACCACTCGGCGGCACCTTCACACCCCTCCTTGATCGCCTTGAACAGCACCACCAGCAACGGCGGCGGCTGCAGCAACAGCATCATCCTCATCATCAACACTCAATTAACAGTTACCCCTCACCCTCTCCATCTCAGGGTGACCCTCAATCGCCCGCTTACATACCCTCTGCCCAGCCACTAAACACCAGGTTTCTCCCATCGCCACAGACCTTCTCCCTCACCAACCACGAGAGCCCCTCTCCCTCCCCTCCAACACTATCGCCATGCATCTCATCGTTTTCCGCCCCGCAAGCCGACTTGTCGCTACGGGGCGGATCCCCACGATCTTGCCACACATCGTCTAGTTCCCATCCGCGGCCATCTTCTTCCCATCATCGTTTCCGCCAACACTCCGCCAAAGACCTTCCTCTCGTGGACGGTAATGGGCATGATGATGATGATGACAATGCTAGTATGCTAGATGCCGTTCTGGAAGGCATCGGAAGGGTCTACATCACTATGAATCAAGATCAGGCAGGACGATGGCGGATTAGTCGTCCACCAAAGGAAGATGTGTGTCAATATGGTTAGTTGCCCGTCGGATCTCTTTTCTTGGCTTGTGGTGGTTATTGGTGCCATTGTCGCCCTTTCAAATCTTTTAAGCCATGGTGTGACTTTTGTTCATGGTGAGTTCATTTTTTTCCTCCAAGGAGGAACTCACGACAAATGTCGCATGTTGGGCATATGAAAAGCTGCATCATGTATACAGATAAATGAAGGGGGCAGGGGGGACAAGAGCTGCTGTCCCATGAGAAAGCTGTGCTTATACGAACTCGATGCCAATGGTGCATAACCCTAGTCCTTGAATGGCTTTAAAAACTGCATCGTACATATTCCTATCTGTGCCTCTCGTCAATGAATGAATCCTAGTAGGCGATCGCGCTTTCTGATTCATAATTAGTTGGTACCTTGCTAGTAGTCCCTGTCTTCCCTTGCATGAAATGAATGCATTAGCATCAACATTTCCCAAAGGCCTAATAAACCAGCATGTCCCATGAAGGGGAGAAAAAAAGAGTAAAATGAAGTAACAAAAATTCTCACTGTATGGAAGTAATACAGCCACCAGCCCTATCCATGCAGCAAATCCCATCCCCCGTATTTCTCCGGCCAATCCTTTCCAATCTATTGAAGTCTCCCACATCAGGGACCCATGGAAAGTCCCCTTCCTCCCCTCCGCCCAATTTTACTCTCCACTTGAAACACTCCGTTCTTCTTCCATGCGGAGCAGTTCCTGCGCAGCGATCCACATCTCCATAGCGCCCAGGCTAAACTCGGACATGAATTCCTCGTCACTCGAGGCGCTCGCCACTCCGTCCAGACCATCGAGTTTGCCAAGAGTCAACCGCGGATGACGATAACGACTAGTATCCAAGGCTTCATCGCGCAATCCCGGGCTCGGTCCATGTAGGCAATTGCGTATCCGGGCCATTACAATCCCGCCATCTTCCGTCTTTCCAGAGTCGTCGCTCCGGGCAGCTTCTGTGCTTCTCCCCGTGCTACATGTGCCATTTACAAATCGTACTCGTGGTATGGAGCTGGCATCGTCTGCGTCATCATCGTGAGCCTTGGATCCAAATCTGCTTGTATGTCCGCTCCTCTGTCCACTGCTAACAGACACCTGACCATCCCTGATCCCTCTCAATTTGGCCGTAAACTGTTCAAACACTTGAATTCTCTTTTCTGCCGTAGTTGCTCTTTCTTTCCACATGTGCATGTCTCTAGTTGCCTGTCGTAATTGTTCACTTAAAGTTCCTGACTCTGCGTCCTCCTGTGCCTCGAGCTGCCTCCGCAGTTGTGCTGCCTCCTCCGTCTTCATTGCTAGGCGTCGTTGCAGGTTGCGGATCTGAGAATGCAGTATCGTCGTGCTCCTAGGGCGAGTTGGGGTACCAGAATCCAAGGGGATTATGTTGATTGCATCTACATCTCGTGGAACTGTAGATAAAGATGAAGGCGGCCGTGCTAAATTTAGATGTTGTGCAACTGGAGGAAGTTCAGGGTAGGATGGCATTGTTCCCAGACTTGACGCCATTTTGAGGAGTGGCTCAGTTTGTACACCATGATCCTGCATTGCGGCTTTTTTTACATTCTGCCAATCATTCATGAGGCATCTTTCAGAAACATCCGTATTCTGGGATTTTCTGGCCTTCGATGTCCCTGATTCCCGCAATCCACTAGCAGCACTTGCGGAGGCTCGCAGCCTTCGTCTCGGCAATGTCTCTGAGGGGATGTTGACGATGTCATTCTGGCCGATTATTACCGACTGGTTTCCCGCCCACGGTGACTTTTGCGCATTGTAGCGTGTCCACAGCGGTCCAGACTTTGAGTGACGAATATGTCTGCCTGAAGACACTATGCTTATTTCTGAGCCAGTGCATTCTGTCCGATGGAGTTGGCGAACTGGCGATGTATCATGAAGAGATTCCTGATCCTCAATCATAGCTGCCATGGCCTTGACCGAATGGCGCTTGGTTGGGGATTCGGATCCATTACCCTGTGTAGTTGCGTACTCGTCTACTGATGAACGGCTTGTGGGAAGAAACTGCCCTTCTGACGATGATGTATTGGTGTTTTCCCTTCGACGTTTAGTTTTCGTACTTGATTGACCACCTTGTGCATCTCTACACTCGTTCCCATTTATTCTTTGTGACTGGGCATTCCGTTCTGGGAGCTGGCGGTTATTGCCAATCTCCCTGAAATTTTGGTATCTAGAAAACGCAGGCACCAATTCCTTCCCAGAACTCAAAGCTATATTCGTAGACACCGCCGGCAAGACTTGCTAACGCTCACCGACGGCTACGGAAAGATCAACCTCGCCACAGGTGCCCGGAACAGATGAAGGGAAATTTATCAATGAATAAAATTGTCGGGGCGTTGTAGTTATCGAATCCTCAGAAGTACGACTGGAGTCTTGCAATTCTTGTTGCTTGCTACCTTCCGGGTAACTCCGTTTACCAGTGTTGTGGCGTGATTGCCGTGTTGGAGTTGAGAAGTTCTCTTTCAAAAAAGACTGTTTGTTCTCTTTATCCCTATCACCCCTCACATTGTGTGGTTCCGGAGACCCCGATGAGTTTGAGGACTCCTCTGAAGCAACAAAGCTAAATCTTGGCTTTCGAAGTCCTGGTCCCATCTCATTCTTCATGCTTGTCGGCTCACAATTTGTGTGGCTATTCAAAGACAACGCCGACTTTTTTGGACTTGCCTCCTCGTATTTGTTGATCTTGTACAGCCCCCTTGCCTTTTTCACTGGCGACTGTACTCCTTTGTAAAGTTGGAGACTCTTGTTTTTATCACTGTTCGTATCGGTACTTCTCCTGCTTTTTCTTGGAGACCCAAGAGAAGGTTGGCATTGTAGGTTCGTAGTCTTGTTAGTCTTCTCCTTGGCTGAAGGCTGTATGGCATCTGCAGCCATACTCTCTTCACTATATTGACTGTGCCTGGAAGACAACCTAGGTGGTACACTCTCAAGGTAGACCTGAGTCTGTGGTGTTTCCAACATCACAGTGCCGTCTTCGGTTGGTGCCCCTGGAAAAGGCTGTAATTTCTCTCCGCCTGCTCCAAATGGCGCGATGCTTGGCTTCACCTCAGGAACTGATGGCTTCGCTGTTGTGCAACCCCTCGATAAAGCAATACCGCCATTCGAATTCGGCTCTTTGGAGGGCGTCTTTGCTTCCCGCGCTTGCTGATGCATTGCGCGTATTCGCCCATCGAGAGATACACCATCCATTGAGCTCTCTTCGATGGTAGGACTCAGTGTATACATACTTGGCTTCTTCAATAATCTACTCACGCTGTTTCTCCTCAAGCCCCTGGATCGCCGTCGCTTCAGTGCCGTGGTGAATACATCGGGCTCTGGGCTGCTCTGCCCGTCGTCGCTTATATTCTTCTCTTTATCCCCATTTTTGGTAGGACTTGATTCTTCCGGGATTCTGATGATGAATGATTCTGAAAGCGACGGTCGTATGAGACCCCTGTTGCCTCTGATGGAAGATTTGCTGTAGTGAGTTCCCATGGACCGCATTTGACGAACTACATCGCGCCAGTTGGAGATGAGCATTCCGGTTATATCGTTGGCAACCAGAATCTTGTCAACAGTTGGCGCGTCGGTAGCATTACCCGCCTCCATCTTCGTTTTGCGCCGGTCTCTTCGATGTTTTCTGGGAGTTAGTGGAAACAACAGTAGCCCAGAGCTAGGTGTCGCAAGCTTCATTGTATATTGATCTAGAAGATCTCCGATTAACAAGGGACCAAAGACAATCCCAAGAGCATTATACCCCATCAAATCACTCGTAGGCAACGGCCTGCCTTCTTCATCCTCTCGAGGCGTCAATTCCGCTACACGGCCTATTAAGCTTAATAGCCCAAATACGGCACAAATGAGCTCTCGTCGAAATTGTGACTCAATTGTTCCAATGGCCAACGCAACGAGTCGGGCTCGGATTTTACTCTGTTTAGTTCTCGGAAACTCAGGCTCGCCATCCAACTGTGAATAGATGGCAACAAATGCGTCAAACAATGACAAGGACCCAAGGATTCCACCGGGGAGAACAGCCAGTAACCGCTTAAAGGTAGATCCAACATCATGAACGGAGTGTTGTATATGAGCTGGCAGGCTTGCACAGCATACAGTGGTCGCCACGTCTATACCATCGTTGTCCGAGTAGCAGTAGTAGTCAAAGAGGGCGTTTACAACCTTGACAGAGCCCGGAATGCGGAAAATACCCCGAGTCGTCGCATTTTGTGCAATATACTGAGCTGTAGCACGAATACATGTCGGGAGAATCAAGGAGCATGGAGAGTATTCTTGCGGGAGGTATAGTATGCTTTTGCCACTTAGTCTGACCATGGTCTGAATGTCGACTATTTTGGGTGGCTCACGCCGAGAATGGATCAGATACGCCAGATCCGAAACGCTTCGACGGTGGCGAGTTTGGCGTTGGGTAGGTTGAAGAGAAATCGGCCTGTTGATTTTGATATCGGTATCAGGGGCTGGCGTTCCGCGAAAAAGGCGAGAGAACCAGCTTCGCTTTTCAGAAGCAGGTTTCGCATTTCCCTTTTTAGCATTAGATAGAATCCCAATCATTGTTAGATAGGGTGAATAGAATGCAGTTACATACCTGTCGCTGGGATTCAAAATCCTCAACAATCAATCGTCTGACACCATGCTGAAGCGTTCTCAATCAGTACCAATCGTGCCATCTCAAAAAAAAAAAAAAAAACCATAAAGACAGCCTACATTCTTCGCCAACCTGTTGTACTCTTGCGCAAATATCGTCCGGTCCTCTACCTCATCCGCGTCGCTCAGAAACCCCAAGTCTCCGCTACTCGTAGTCCAAGTCCTGCTGCTTCGTATCTGCGACGGTGCTAGGTTGTTGGGAAGGCTCGGAACGATACTGTTCGCGACAGCTAGTGACGGAATGCTCGATGACCGCCGAGGCCGCCCAGATGGAGTGGCAGCCGGACGGAGAGACTGGGCGCTGTGGAAGTGGTGGAGAGGCTGGGATATTGGTCGCTGGTGCGGCGGAGGAGCCATGGGGAAAGGAGTCGCAGGAAGACGTGCGAAACCTTGATAAATCTGCAATAAAGTGTTCCTCGTCTTGTTTATAGCGCCACGACAGTAATGTACCGATACACTGTCGCCTAACCCTGTGTATGCCGAAGATGTTGGGGTTTGTTGATCGCAGTTGGCCACCCAAAACACGTTCCACTCAAGGCCTCAGGGACATCTCAGAGCCAGCCTGCCATTCTTGGCCATCCGAGTTTTGTGACATGCGTTGATGAGGCTATCAAGTCGGGCGCTGAAGGCGAGTTTTGGAGGAAAGGCCTGCCACAAGAGGAAGGCTTATGGGACACGCGTGAGAGTTTGGATGCTGGCAGTTGGAGGTGCCTTCTGCCACTTCTATTACATAGTACGTCGCCTCTAGTACTGAGTAGCAGCATCCTGGCAGCTGTCTGGTCTGTTACAGACTGCATCACAGCACAAGTAGCCCCTGTAGAACCTTTCCTTTGGCTAAGGTATCGCTATATTCCCCTGATAGGATACTCTAGATAGAACATTCGTTGGCCTAATGGGCATCACGGTCATCATCAAACATTTCCTCGTCATGCAAATCATTCCCAGCCACGTATCCCTCGCCCCAGTACCGAGAATCTACCCTCTAGTACACAGACATCCCATCGTATAGGTAAGGCGAAAAGCCGCCAGCATCTATTCACAATGCCAGGTATCACGAAAACCTGCCGGTCAATACCTTGCACAGACAAATCGTCAAGCACAGCCAGGGTAAGAATAGGAAGAAGGACAGACAGACAGACAGACAAGAAAAAGGGCCGAGTGTAGAGAGGCCACACAATAAACCGGCGTAAATTTTGCCAACACCCTAGTGTTCCACCACCATTAAATGCAACTGTTCCAGGACGCCATGTATGTTAGTATATATCCCGACCCTGCTATTTCCATCAAGCAAACCCCCTCTGTTGAAGCTTTCTTCTTTCTACTCATCCCGTCGTCTTACTGGCACCGGATCTTCATCGGCAATGTCCTCCTCCCCATGCAGTAGCACGTATTTGAGAATGTCTGATAACGAAATAACGCCCTTGAGCCTGTTCTCATCATCTACGACAATCAGCCTATGGACACGGCTCTTTCGTATCGTCTCAAAGATGGAGTCCAGTCTGTCGCTCTCGGTGCAGGTGTATATACCCGGTGCATCATCTGGTCGTTTGCAGAGTGCCTCTCCCACCGACCCGCCCAAGTCATCATAGACCCCTCCCTTAATGCAGGGGATGACATCAACGGCTTCGAAGCCGTTGAGCAGTTTATTGGCCTCGTCAACAATGGGGATACAGCTGATGTTGCGGTTCACCATCATATGGATAGCCTCAAGAACAGTGTTATTCATGCGCACCGTCGCTAGATTGGTATACGTTCCCAGGTTGATGTCGCGAACCGTCTTCTTGAGCAGAGCCGTGTTGTGCTCGTTGTTGACGGCAATAAATTTGAGAATACGGTACTGTGTGATGACGGATATGACGGTTTCTCTGCCGGTTTCGTCGTCCACGTCAACAAGGGGTATCCTTCGCGCACGCGTCTTAAGCATGCGGCGGAGGGCCTCGTAGAGGGGTCTTGAAGGGTTAACGGTTGCCAACTCGATTTGGCTCGCTCCAATGGCCTTTTCAATATCTAAAGATTTGTCGTCGTCAGTAGGGACAATTTCAACCGGGTGGTGCGGACGGCGACAATGGCCAATGTACCTCGTAGGCTGCTGAGCCTGAACTGGTCCAATTTGCTCATTTCATCAGGAAACTGGCAGTGGTACTGGATGACGTTGATAAAGTCGGTGGCGGTCAATATCCCAGCGAACCGGGACGTATGTGAGTTCCATAACGGGGCCGACACAATTGCTATGTTGATATCATGGGTTAGTATTTGGACATGTGTAGCAGAGACCGCGAGAGAAACGAGGTAATGCCTTGAGGGCTGTCGCCTTACAATTCTGAGTGAGAATATTCAAGCTCTTCTTGATGAGCAGGTCGGTATCGAGGACAATGAGGCGAAAGGAGAGCGGTAGGACATCGTAGCTGGTGCGGACGCGCAGGAAGTCGCGGATGGCTTTCTGCAAAGCAACGGGAACAGATTAGCCGGGCTGAACTGCAAGGCTGAAGCCGAGATGGGAGATGAGTCGTGGGGTATGGGATATGGGGGCCATTAAGGCACAGAGACAATGAGGAAGAACATACCAATCCATGTCGCTGTTCCTTGTCGAGCGGGCTTGGAGTCTTGGGATCGGGCGTGGGCGCGGCGAGCATGGTGGTGTTGCTGTGGGGGATCTTGAAGCGCAGATACGAGGAGGGGGCGACGAAGTGAGGGACACTCGGCAGACTGCGCTTCTGCTCGTGGTCGTGGCCAGCTGGGGCTGCTGAGGATGCTGAATCCAGAGTCGGTTTGGTCGTCGCAGTTGTCCCTGTCGTCGTCGTTGTCGCCGCCTCAGATGATGATGATGTAGTGGCAGGTCCAGGTCCAGGTCCAGGTCCATGTCCATGTCCAGTCGCTGGCCCCAGCCCAACACCAGGCCCAGACCCGGGTCCATCAGGCGTAGTCGCATTATTAGCAGCAGCAGCAGCCTCTGCCGTTGGCCGCGGTGCTTCGTGAGCGTCGACGTCGGGTGCTGCTGGCGGTGCGGGGGCGACGCCTGGCTGGGCGCTAGCGGCCTCTGGGTCTGCCTCCATTCTCTCTCTTGTTCCTTTTCGTGTGTCCTTGAGTGTCCTTGTGTGTGGGTGTGCGAGGTTCGTTTGCAGTGCCGGCAGTCCCGTGCAGAGGGGAGATGGAGAGAGAGAGAGAGAGAGGGACAGGGCAGAGCGAGGGGAGAGAAAGGCGGCAGAGGTGGGTGTGTGGATGGTGGGTTGAGAGGTTGTATGGATTAACGTTTAGTTGGTCCCTCTGGGGTGTCCTGGGGAGGTTTCGGGGTGTGCTTCCGGCGGGCTTGAGAGTGTTGCGATAGCACGAGGGGGCTCGCTTCAGTGTAATGTGTCTAAAAAGGGCAGAATACAGTGCATTTTCAGTGATCATCTTTTGTCTTGGGCTTTTACCCGCGAGAGGGAGCGAGAGAAGGGGGAATATCTGAGCATTGTGTTGTAATCGCGAATTAGGTCAATCAATGATGGAGGGGCGTGGAGGGTGGAGGGGCGCGAATTATTAACCCAGGGCAGTTGATTAGTGAATCGACAACGTCTGCAGAGGAGTCAATAGTAATAATAATAATAATCAAGTTATTCGTATCTGCCAAGTTCGATCTCGATATCCAATATATAATGCATGAAATCAAGACTAATTCCTCTCGCATGCAGTGAGCTTAGATGGCATGATTCCCCCACCAAGCCTCATTCCAAGCCTCACACCAAGCCTCACTCACCTCAGGCTTTCACCATCAGATCACCCTCTCCTTGGGCGGGCATCCATTGTTAATCATGTCTAACTCATGGTAATGGCCTGATTTTGGCACCTTGATAACTACCTCTGCGGACATAATGTGTAATTGCTATCTGGCTAGGCCTTATGGGAACCAAATACACGCCCCTCTTCTCTATGACGCCCAACTTTCCAGCTAGCACATGTTAGCCAACAGAGCTGGTCCCTGCATTGGAGCAGGGGGGGGGGGCCGTTGAGTACAACATCGTGAACTGTGATTGCTAGGTGTAGTGGCCTATGAGGGGATAAAGTACATAGAGCTCTGAATATCTAGGCTTTTGATTATTTATAAGCCATTTTTCAGCCATTGATTGCAGTTACCTACAACGTAGGTATCGGTATTATCGGCCTATTCTTTTGCCCTGTTTGGCCTATTGGCAGGACACCGCAACGATTACCATCTAGGTACCTACCTTTGCAGTAGTTACTCCTGGTACTATACTATCATAGGTGAAAAGCTATGTCTCTATGAACTTGCTGTGATCCTGTCTGCCAAGCAAAAGTCTTGAACCTCTATCATCAAGGCATGATATTGGCGTGATGCATAAGGCAGTTTTCAACTTCTGCCAGGCGCACTTCCTAGACTTTTGCAAAAACGCGTTTTCTCGTGAGTAACCAAACGGCTAAATCACAGGTAGGCACGGCTTTCATGCCGCCGCAGCCGGGTCACTACCTAGATAAATAAATAAAAAAGGCGATGAATTTAGTACAAATCCTTGCCATCTTCATCCTCTGGTGGAAAGATGACAAAAGGTTCATCCAACTTTAACCGCCCATTCTTCCTAATTGAAAAGTCGGGAGAATCATCCCACTGCGTTTTCAACCAACCCCTATACGCCTCCATGTTGACGCGGTGTGGTTTCGGGACCCAGAGCATGAACTCGTATGGGCAACTATTCCAATGGCGATATAAGGGGCTGGTGGGGAGAGGGGTGTTTTGGGAGTATATGCGCGCATGCGGTTGGGTCATTACTGTTGAGCGGTTGAAGTCAATGAGCATCACCCTAGTGAGGGTTTGATCCTCTAGATTGAATCCGGCGAGCATGACATTTCGCGGGGCAAAGTCGTTGTGGTGGACATTGTACCAGCTGATTGTTGCTTCGACTTCGAGAAGCTGTGCGAGGATATCAAGCCGCTTTTGCCCGGAGAGCAGATGTACCTTTTCCTGCTGGAACAGAGACCACATATCGGTGCCTCGGATCCATTCGATGAGTATCAGACGAACTGATCTTATGCCATCGAGCAGCAGCATGTCAAAAGACCATGAACCGAACTATTTTGGGGCAAACTCGCCGTCAACATCACCGACTTGCAGTTCCTCATATGCACTTGCTTCTCGACTGTAGTCCTCATCGGCCTCCCATGTCACGTCGTTTATCTTGCCGGCGTGCTTATTATAAAGCGGGTAGTAGAGAGGGTCATAAATCTTGGCTACGTAGATGGGGCCGCTATCGTCAGCATCAAGGCGACATCGAACAATCTGCGCCCCACGGTCCTCGGCGCATGCGATGGCATCAATGATGTAAAGACTATGCGTTGTCTGATCCTGGGGAGCAGCTGTTCAGCAACCGGATGTTGCAAATACCACTGCGTGTGAGAGAGTTTGGCAATCTCATCTTCTTCACCAGCTTTGGGTCATGTATCGCGCTCATATCCGTTGCCGAACGGCTTAGGCGGGGTGTGTCTCCTGATGGGAAGATGTAATCCGGCATGGTACGGGAGAGCAGGACGATTAGGATCGAATGGATCCCAGTTTGAGATATCCGACATGGTAGATTTTCTGTCCTGTACGCACCCAAAACTGCCCAATGTACCCCGTCTCGACAGATTTCTCACATGTGAATGAGTAGATCGATACGTTTTGTTACCCAGCCGTAGCTCTAGCTCTCGTCCTCATCATGAGTTGAGATAAATCTTACCCCCCAAAAAATACGACCACACGGAAGCGACCCGTGGCACTCTGATCATGGCCCAAGGCTGAAGATTGGTTGATTTCAGTAATCAATGGTAGGTGAGAGTCAAATGTGGCTTTCGCGGTACTTTGTACCTTAAAATAGCACGCTCTCACCTTGAAATCTCGGTCAAGGGTCAAGGTCAAGGAGGGGTTCTTCATGGAAAACTCTCGGTGTGGGGGGAAAAAATAGCAGCGACTTTTTTGCACACCGCAAAAAAATTGTATCGATAACGCTCTTTCAACACCACCAAAATCACCAGATACGCGATATACTCAACAATGGCGAAGAATAGAGGTATGTTTTGCTATTCTCATCTCATATTCAACCCTAGGGATATACATAAAAGATATCACCCAAAAAAAAAAATCACAATCGCGCAAAATGCCATACTAACTAACAAACACTCCCACAGGCCCCTCCAAACACTCCCGAGCCGCTCGCCGAGCCACCTCACCCAGCATCAACACCGACAAATCCCTCAAAAACCTCCCCCCGCTCGCCCGCACCATCCCCCGTCCTTCCGTCCTCGCCGCACAGCACGCCTCGGGCGTCACCAAGAAGAAATCCAAGCGCGGCAACCAAGTCTCCGCAAAGGCCCGCCGCCGCCAGGAAAAGGGCATGGAGATGGCAGAGGCTGTAACGGAGCGCACGAGTAAGAAGCTCCAGAGGAGTTTTGGGCGTGCGAGGGCGGTGCAGGCGCGGAGTAAGAACTGGGAGGATGTGAATAAGGCGGCGTTGGAGGATGTGGATGTTGCGCAGCGGCAGGTTAAAGGTGGGGATGATGATGATGAGGGTGAGGATGGGGATGGTGGGTGGGAGACGGATGAGGATATGGGTGGTGATGTGGCGGGGAAGAAGGCGTCGTCGGGGTTGGCTGGAGCAGAGGCAGTGGTGCAGCCGGTATCGACATCACCTCCTGTGGATGACGACGACGACGTTATCCTTTGAGAGACATGCAGTCATGACATAAACGGGAACATTTGGGTGGATGGTCCATCATACACAGGCGTTTGGCGTTGAGGGAGTTGAAAAGAGCTTGACTTGGCATAGAGCTTGCAATATGAAGAAAGAAGTTCATTTTAGTGGTGCTTATAGATCGTCTGTCAAGAGCATACAATCAGGGAACATTTATGTGTCAAATGCTTATTTTTAGCTATCTATCAAGACACTAATATTTCGTGGAAATTTAGTTTCTAGTATGTTGGATTCTCAACAAGACCAACGTTCATGTTCTCCTATTCCCCACATATCATGATATATTAATGTTTTCCATCACATTCATCACTCCACCACATCCTCACTTCGCCTTAACCCCCTCATAGAACATCCTCATCGTCCCCCCTACCTGCCCACTCGCCGGCTTCCCCTCCCTGCCCCCCAGCGCAACCACCTCTTCCCTCACCTTCTTCAACACCTCGGCCGCCTCCTCCGCACCCACCAGTCTCCCACCTTTCTTTTTCCCAAACGTCAGCTCCACCTTCATTCCTTTGCTCAAGAACCCACCCAGCTGCCTCAGCTTCGTCGCCAGGTCCTGTCCGCCAATCGCCCACGTCAGCTCCAGCTCCTTGGTCTTGGGCTTTCCCGCGGCGGCGGCTTTTTTGCGTTCTTTGAGTTGGCGCTGGCGCTCGTACTCTTCGCGCTTGTTGACGATTTTGCAGACGGCGTATTGCGCGACGGTGGTGGTTGTGCCTGGCGTGGTGGAAGGTTGTGAGGAGGAGGCTTTGGTGTCGGTAGAGTCGGCAGTAGAGGTGTTTTGTGACGAGATTTTGGTGCCGGCGGGTATGTAGGGCTGGATCATGCGCAGAGATTCCCCGGGCTCAAGTTTGCTGAGCACAAAGCGCGTAGCGAGGGGTCCCTCAGAAGCCCCGCCATCAATGACCATGATCTGAGGATCTGTAATCTCATGGTCCCACGGGAGACGGTCGCGGCCAGATCTATCGACATCGCGCTGCGTCGTAAATCGCTTGTCGTAGCCACGATCCTCCACACTTGATGCCGCATTCTCACCGGCTTGTCGTCCCGATCGAGACGGTTTCGGGCCATTGGCGTAGTATCTCAATTGAGACCCGGCCTTCAACCAGCTGGGATCCACCAGAGACGAAGACGGCGAGGACTGAGAAGTAACGAGTGTTGTCGCTGCATGCGTGTGTCGACACAGCTGTTGTCCAAGGCTTTCAGGCCGCCCGCTCGGCGATACGAAAACCCTATAGAGGGCGCTGCGGGAGTTGCAGAGACATTGAGAGCCTCTCATGGTTGGTACAAGCTGTGACAATGAACAACAATATCGTTTATTAGAGGTAGACGGGCGTCCCAGTCGTCAATGTGTCGTGCCTTGGATGCTCGACAAGGTCTTCGACGTTGGAGGTTGGTGGAAAGCAGAGCTCAGCTCCAGCTCCGTTGGCAGCCGACGGCTCACGCGACGTCACTCCAGTGTGGGGGTCAGTGCGTTTAGATACAGTGCGGTTGGACTAAACACTGTACCCAGAACTGGCGTCTAACTGGCCTACCATTGGCGACGGAGAAAGGGCCCCCCACTTGAGTATGCATGCCCGTCGAAGCTCCACTCCAGAATTAGGCTTACATACTCCAAAATCTGAAGCTCGGCTCTCACCACTGAGTACTCACTCACTCAAACACCATCACATCTCATCAACCGCACTCACCAATACCCATAAATAGCTTCATCTCACGGCCAATACATCCAGCATACTAAAAGGATGGCACTGACTATCCATTATCTATCATGACATACTTATAGCACCCGAACAACTTCCAAAAACAACACTCGCTCAAAAGGCTGTCAACTCAAAAACCCATCTAGATACATACATAACCATCATGGCCCACCACTTCCTCAGCCAACCTCTCCGCCTCACAATCTCCACCCTCAAATTCACTTGCTCCATCCATCTCGCCTTCTCCTACCTCTCACAAGTCTCCCCCGCCCAGGGTCCATCCATGCTGCCCACCTTCTCCGTCGACGGCGACTGGATCGCCGCTGACATGAGATACCGTCTTGGCCGCGGCATCAAGGTCGGCGATCTGGTTCTTTACAAGATCCCCATCTTTACAAAGGAACATGGCGTCAAGCGTGTCATCGGTATGCCGGGGGACTATGTCACACTGGGGACGCCTGGCGAGCCCGGTGAGGAGCAGATGATTCAGGTAAGAAAATCAATGTTCCTTATTCCTACCTTACGTGATCCTTTACCTAGAAATCCCAATACATTGTTTCATAGCCTCTGTCTTTACTTGTAATAGTAATACATGCGGATCACGCTAACACCAGATCTTAGGTGCCTGCCGGCCATTGCTGGATTGTAGGTGACAATTTACCCGCATCCAGAGACTCCAGGCAGTTTGGTCCATTACCACTGGGTCTTGTCCAGGGCAAAATTGTGGCCAAAATTCTGCCCTGGAATGAGCGCCACTGGATACAGAACGGCTTGGAAAAGGTGCAAGATTAATATTGATTTTCATAACATGATGTACTAGTCATGAATTATGCCGATTGTTCTTTTACTGAAAGCGTGCACGTCATGAAGGGGATGCTCTCACTTTGTATAACAGGATCTATACGTATCAAGAGTCAAAGAGCTTTGTAAAATAAAATCATCGTCTAATTACAGCTGCTTTCCCTCATGTCTTATCTCTGAAAATCCCTCGTCGTCTGCCACCTCCGCTGCCAAATGAAAATCAATAATGCTAGGCTAACTCGCGGTCTCAACCCGCATATGCTTTGTACAAAGAAATGGTAAAAACACAAACATCCTGTGTTCTCGTGTCACGGTAAACATCCCCTGAGCCTCCCCTAAACAATTCCTTCTTGTACGACTCAAATAAGGCGGCTATTTGGCCACCATGGTCGTACATATTCCTGCACAACGGGTGGGGTTCCCAGTGTGTAGGGGAAAGGAGAAATAGGGAGAGGGAAAGGGCTGGAAACATTGAAAGAGAAAACAAGGAAGACGAAAGAGATCTTCGCCAAGGAACAATTACCTCCAGCTCAATCTGGGGCGAAATCGGGACGCCTGTAACACCGCAGCCTCGCCGCTCCACATATAGCCCCCTTTCCAGCGTGCGAGAACGCACACCCATTATGACAAGACCAAAAACCCCCATTGATTATTCTTCAAGCTCAACCTTTTGCTTGTCGAGCCTCGTGTCGGACCCACCAGAGTCTTATTTAACTCAGCCTTCAATATGAGCCTTTGACATGCTCTGGCCCAGAAGCTCGAGGCATCTCTGAGCCAAGTTGACAACCTCTCCCTCGTCTTCCTCCTCCAAGTCAGGATCGGCTTCAATCTGGCGGTTGGCAATGATTCGGATATTCTCAATGATGTCGTCTGCCTTGCCAATCAAGCCAATCAGGGTCTTGTCCTCGGATTCGAAGAGCTGGAGCAGAGTCCAGACGGCAATGTGCTGGAATGTGGCATCGCCAGACTGCAAGAATCGGCACAGATATCCGTGAACACCGCCATTGGGTTCATTCCAATTTTGAACAAAGATGGTGTAATCTCCCACTAAAAGTTGTCATTAGTCATATTTGATACAACAAGGTAAAGTGCAAACATAGCCTGAACAGCGGAGTCGTACCTTTCGAGGACAGATTACCCAGCGCGGCAGCACTATTGCCTTGCACCTCAATGCTGTCGGAGTGGGTCAGGGGAATCAGAACATCGCAGACTCCCAGGTTCAGCAGATGTGATTTGAGATCATCACTAAGCGCCAAAACAGCAATCGCAGCGGTCATCTCTGACTGCACCGTCACAGGCACATCGAGAACGAGCTGCTTGCATTTCTGCACAGCACCAGCGTCCAAAACGAGGGCTTTGTTGCGGTCTGAGCTGGCTGCCAGGTTTCGCAACGTTGAAATAGCGTGGCATTGAATCTCTTCGTTATCGGTCGAGCCCAGCAAATCCACCAATGGTTTTAAGAAGTTGGCCTCAATAATAGGCGACTCGTTCATCGGGTGAATGGAGATGTTTCGAATGCAAGCAACGGCAGAGAGGATTAAGGGGAGATATGAGCTCTGGAGGAGTCGTAGCAGGGGATGCAAGCCGTTTGCCCGCACAATGTCTAGTTGATATTTCTCGTCGGATGCCAAGTTTCGGAGCGCCAGGGCGGCCTGACACTGGACTTTGGGAGAAGACGAGTCCATGAGATTAACCAAGGATTGAACCAACTTGGGCTCAGATGAGGCAAGCTTTCGTCGGTTATTGGCATCGACCGCGATATTACTCAAAGCGGTTGTGCAGTAGTACTGGACGTCGACATCGGGGGAGGAGAGAAGCTGAACGAGAACGGGGATGGCTCCGGCATTAACAAGCTGCTGTCGATTCTCATCTAGTTTTTGTCAGCCAGGTCATTCTACGACAAAAATTCGGGGACATGGGGAAAAGAATGTTTGGAAAAGGTCATTACCAGAATGCGTCATGTTGAGCAAAGCACCCGTGGCGTTCCTCTGAACACGCATATCTCTAGATTTGGCCAGGCGAGTCAGAGGCCCAAGGGCACCCGACCTGGCAATCTTGGCCTTGTTCTCTTCATGAGTAGCTAGGTTAGTAATGCACCCGACCGCATTGCATTGGACTTCGACATTCGGCGACAGCATCTGCCTGATGAGCGGGGTCAAGCCGCCCAACTGGACGATGAGAACCTTGTTTTCAGCTGAAAAGGAAAGCTGTTAGTACAATAGAAGAGACTCAAGGCGTCATGAAGTTGTGGTGGTGTTGATATAAAGGGGAGTTCGTACTGTTGACGGCCAGGTTGCCGAGGGCTGCACTAGCCGCTCGCTGGACTTCGATGTCGGGGCTCTGCAGCAGGAAGAGAATGGGTTCTAGCGTATCGCGATCGACCTCGCGAACATCTGAACATGGCACGTCAGCAGCTGCTCCATCAAGCATATGATTGGGCGATTGGGCTCTATTTTCATCAGGCTCGGTAGGCTTCTGTATGATGGCGCCTGGGCAGGCAGAAACGTGGTTTTTTTTGGAAGGCGCCGTCAACGTACCTCGCTCAGTGATTTCGGCAAAGGTTAAACTGGCACTTCGCTGGAGGTCGATGTTCTCGGAAAATACCAAAGTGCTCAAAGCTCGGAGAGGTTCGCCGGAGAAAAAGTCGGTTTCGCCGCGCTGTGCCAGGTCAGTGATGGTGCAGTTGGGCGATGAGGCGCTCGGGCGGTGCCTGAGTGCCTGGGAAGAGTACCGACATTTTCAAGGTACTGGAGAAGGTCGGCAACGGCCTCGCGTTCGCTGTCGGCGAGGGCGGGCTCGTAGAGGCTATCGCGGGCTCGCCCTGGAGAGAGATGAAGTCAGTATCGGCGGCCATGTATGGATGAAAAGCACAAAAGGCAGCAGATGAAGACGCTCCATGGGAGGGCCGACAACGACATGTGCCTGAGCATGGAGCGCATTTCTTCAACGAGGGCGACTGCTTACCTCCGCAGCATGTTGAATTACACACACCCATGGCTGGGAAAGAGCTGGGCGTCGGGCAGCTCTGTGTGCGGGCGGTCGGACAAGCGAGGCTGATGAGGGATGGCGATGGCGAGGTGATGATGGAGGATGGATCGTCGGCCAGCCGTGCGGCGATGTTGTTGACGATGGGGACGGCGGAGGGACGGCGGTTGCCCAGCGTGTGGGTGGATGGGTTCGAGTTGGGTGCTGGAGCTGCTAGCCAACTAGCGTCACCTGCGCCTGGTGCTGCACTGTATACGGGGCCAATGTACCCAACCCAGGGTGCACAATGCCTATTGGAGGTGCTGAGGGTGCTGTCTTGGGCAACGAGGCGTCGGTGGCGGCCGCGGGTTGTGTCGCAGCGCAGGTACGGCGGTACTTGACACTGCTTAGTGGAGGTGCTGGGTGCTGGGTGCTGCTTGCTCTACCTACTCCAGCTTCCAGCTCGTGCACTACTACGATGCTCTCTACAGAGGAGGTTGCTCCCAGGTCCAGGTCGTCATTCCCCCTACATTAAGCGAGGCAATCGAGGCAAGCGAGGCAGGAGATACGGCAAGCGTGGTAATGGCGAGCCGGGGATGTCGCCGTCTTGGATGAGCTCACATTCAAACGTGATTGTCGGCGGCAGGAGAGTATAGGACCAAGTGCCATATAGTAGCAGCAGGGACCCTGATGAGCCTTGACTACAGGGGTGGCACTACTGGAGGAAAAGGGTTCAGATGGTGCAGCAGAGGGTTCAGAGCACCAAGACGATTGACGACATCGACAACGCTGCTTATAGGTGGGTTGGCGCAGTTTGGAAGAACATACAGGCGTGCTACTCGCTGTAGCCTCCTGCACACAGCGCCCGTGCCACTTCGCACTGGTGCTCGACTCTTTGGCCAGCAGACCTGTTCCTCCACGCCGCTAGGCCAAGTCTGGACGGATCGCCAAGCAACGCTGACGCGAGTGCGCGTAGTCGTCAGACGCCACAGGGTGATAAAGGTTGGTTGTTGCCATCATCCATCTTCTATCGATGTGCCTTTTTCAAACCCCTTCGTACAAACGCCTTGCAGAACGGGGTTGCGTGCGAACAACTTTCGGCACGAATAACGCCTCAGAGGATAATTAGTTGACAAGGAGGCTCTCCAGCTCCGGTGAATAACCCCTTAAAGACATGGGCACGTAGGTGCAAAAGTACCTACCTACCTACCTACCTACCTACTTCAGGCTTTGGGCTTCATGCACAGGATATGGCATGGCACGGACCCCTACTGCGGATTACTTGGATCGAGGGTTACGGAACTCGCATTGCAATGTTCAATGATACCAAACGAGTGTGGATGTAACTGTACAATCTACTCTGTACTTTGTAAGACGATAAACAATAGTACTGGTTCCGGAGTGATACCCTTGGCATATTTCTGTCCTTGCTCGAACCCATCCTGCCATCGCCACGAACTGCCCCTTGCCTCCATCCATACTCGGACATTGTACTATTTCTCATTAAGAAGCGAGCCCTGCTCCCTCCCATAAACATCTGAGCGCACGATCTAATTAACAGCCTGCTGCCAAAAACAGATTTACAATGCTGACCACGGACACAAGCTAGGTAGAAATCAGAACATTGCCCCCTCCCCTCCCCCTTGATTGCTTCGTGCTAATGCACGTAAGAATCGCCGACAGCCGAGGGGACCTTGCCGGCTCGGCATCATCATCCATAGACAGTCGTACACATGGGAGACTTTCATAGGACGCAACAACACTGGTGATGTGTACACGTGGAATGGCATATGTAATCAGTCTTCCAATTTTAGTGTCATAATGAGAAAAGGAGAGTATTTGACTTTTACTACTGTGAGGTACGTGGTAATAATGGTACAAATTCGCATAAGACCCTGCGCCAACGCCCAGCCGAGAGTGGGTGCATACTTGGTAGCATAATATGTATTGGCTCACCACATGACAGCTTCAATTTTCACCCCCCAAATTACATCAATACATGGTGCCACTCAAGGTATACTCCAGCACCTTCAATAGCGACGCGTTATTAAAGTGTGCATATTATAAAATTATTTTTAGATCACCTTAAAAAACAACAGACTCTAACATACCTAGGCTATGATGAATTGCATTACCAAATAAAAAATTACTAAAGTACAGGGTAGCTCACTCGAGAAAACAAGCTGCCAACTTTTGGACCTCATTGATTCCCATGATATCTAAACACATTATCTGACTTTAAACACCCCCCCCATGGTCAGTTCAACTCGGGACCACATGACCACCACTGATATGGAATATCTGTCGGCATATCGTTGACTGTCCAATACGTCGGAATGTTGTCCATAGCGACAACTGGAAAGGTACCATCTCGAACCACTGTTTCAATTAAATCCCTATCTGTATTGGAATTGGGATGTGCGGTGCCGAGAGGTGCATTAGAAGAGGCCACCAGTCCATTATTTCTTGCATCAAATGGTAGTCCCAGAACCTCGCGCGCTATTGTTTGGACCTCCTTCAGGTTGGTGCCCGCCTGCGGCCAGATGCTGGCCATGGCCTTGTGGCACCCGATACTCATGCGAATTTGGTCCCGGGCAACAGCGAGCTTCTCTCCGTCGAGGATGTACCTGCACGCAGATAAAAGAGAAAGCGTGCCTGTTGTGAGCATACAAATGGCAAAAGGGGTGTGGGCGCATGGTTTTCCCGGAAGGGCTAGAAGTCGGATTTGCGCCTCGGCCGCCCGGATGCATTTCACAGTGTGTACGGCGGAGAATTCTGTCGCCTGACGGAGTGCCGGATCAGTCGGGGACGAGCAGCTTGACATGCATTCCAGTGGGTCGAATACACAATCTGAAAATGGTCGGTGGAGGCCAACTCTTGTTCTGCAAGGCGTGTAAGTAAAACGTGTTCGAGTCCAGAAAGGGTAAATGCGAGTGTGAGTGAGTAGCTTACGCGTGAAGAGCCATTGTGGCTTGAAATATGAGCTCATCAACTTCGCCGCTCTTTGAGAAGCCGTCCCGTTTGGAGTCAGGAAGGAGAAGAAGCCACCCGTCGATAATGGCGTCCACAGCCTCGAGCATCTTGTGCGGCGAGTCCATATCAGGAGAACGCTCTCCAAGGACCCTTGACATGGCCGTGGCCATGTCCCGAACCGCACCAATAAGATAAGCAAATGACGAGTAGACATAATTGTCCGTCGAAAACTCTCGATAATTATAATCCTCTAGGGTTTTGGGGATTGGAATATTCTAAATTAGGACGTTAGAGTTGTTCTGACTTCAGAAATAGTTCATGTAACAAAAATAAACAGTACGAGGACAGGGAAAAGGGACATGGACACATAAAAGAAAACGCTGCAAACAATAAACAAAACTTACCCCTGTCTCATACTCATACTCCTCACATGGAAGCTCAGTGGTTGCCTCAGTCGTCAGAGTGGCAAATATATGCTTCTTCTTGATGGCTGCGTGAAACGCATCCACGACGAAAATCTGCCACCACGTTCTCCTCCAACTCTCTTGCAAGACTGGGTCTCCACAGCTATGCTCGGCCGCGAAATGGCTGCGGAACATGCCAGATTCCACCGCCATTCGTATGGCCTTGTCGAGGTGATGCCTGCCTTTGGCCGCCTCGCCGGTCCAGTGCATGGCGATGGAGTAGATAAGATGGAACTGGGCCATGAAGAAGTTGTTGGGATCTTGGGGTGTCTCGGCTACTGCCACAGCTACCAGCTGGTCTAGGCGATGGCTTCTTGTCAGAGGTGCGGAGGTTTGATCTGGGCTGGCGTACAGGCTACCGATGAAGCGCATGGCGGCGATCAACGGCTTGAAATTGGCTTGCTGTGCTGGATCCTGCAGCCGCCGCTCCAGATATTGCCGCGGAAGGACGCATGGATGAAATCTGTGAAAGCATTTGTAATAAAGGTCGATATAAGGGTCTCTGGTGGTGTTGATCGGCTGGGAGTCTGGTGGGCTCTGTGAGGAGGAGAAATCGTAGCACCACAACTCTGCTGGCGGCGTAAACAATCTGTTGATGTCCAATGATGGCTGGTCATTTCGCTGTTGATACTGCGCAGGTGTGCCGGCAACACTATAATTTGGGTTCCCCAGGGAAGCAGAGGAACTGTCACCATCGTAGAGATGTCGGGGCGATGTCGAACCTCTCCCTCTTCCATCACCACTTCCAGAATCAGAGCACGAGCGAGACCCATCTCTACCACCGTCACCGGGAGAATTTCTTTTGGCCACAGCAGCGGCTCGATTTCGTCGTGCAGCCAAGGTGGCACGATCAAGGCCCCCTCTCCGGGACTTTGCGTAGTTGCACTCTTTCCCCTCCGCGATACAACGATCGCACTGCGGTCGTTTGGCATCGCACCGGACATGGCGGGTGCGACAGGGCAGACATGCTAACGATACACGTATGGAAGCCCCAGCTTTGCCGCTGCTGGCGTTCACAATCGACGAGCTCGTCGACGTTTCTGAAGCTGCATGATCCATGTTGATTTCCCTTGGGAAAGTTGGTTGCCTGGTTTCCCGGCTGAGGGTATGCAGTATGCCAATCGGGATCTCGCTTGATCGCGTTGTGCAGATGCCTATAGGTCGCTTGGATTCCCACGGTAGGTATATTTCGTATCCTTCGAGGTGGGGAAGGGATGGGAAATGGAGGGAATTGACACGGCTATCAGGGGGGGGGGGGAAATGTCAAAGTAAGTTTTGCCAGGTCCCAACGGCTAGGTTATAGCCTTTTTGTCTCCACGAGTGACCGATATCCGGATACAAGGGAACAGCTGTCAAACAAAGAATCTCTCCCTGACCCAACACGCATTAGTTTGGGTCTTACGGTAGTTGAGAGACGTCTGCGGTCCGACTTGGAAGCGGCCGGATGGGCTGATGATGCCGGAAGAGGAGGCGGTGCGGTGGTGGATGCCGGTGGAGAAATTGCCGGGGCGGGTAACCGATTTGATCGGGTAGCCGTTTTCGCGATTACCCGAAAATAGAGGGCCCGTTTCAGTTGGAGTTACTTTGTGCCTACTAAAGGGAGCATTGGAGAGATAAAAAAGCCACCAAACAGAGAGGGCTTTCCTGATGCTCTCCAACATTTAACTCTAATTCATGGCTGTGGAGAAATTAGGCCGATCTCAAACTTTGCCCGCCGTCACAAGGGTCACGGCTATTTGACTGTGTCGGCGAACACGAGGTTGAAGAGGCGCTAACGCGCTGTCCCGAATTATTAATAGCTGGATGGCAGCGGAAATACTCATTCGTAGTCTAATGAAACTGGATTTCTAAGGCCCGAACTCAGCTCTGTCTTAATTGCTGGCAGTTCACATAGCGACGCATTAGACTTGGTTGGTTTCGACAGCCGCGGAAATGCTTTTCTCATGCCACCGAACTGGAGTAAATTTGCAGAGGTGACCCGACCCTCCCTGTCAGATTGCCGTTGGCAAACCAACTTGCGGCTGCGATCGATACCCTCGCTCCCCGTGTGACATCCCAGACCCCCGTGCATCCGCTTGCAACTGTCAACGTCTCATGCCGTCATGCTCCGATATAGCTCCCCCGAGACGGGTTGAAAGTGGATTCCCACGGCAGCTCGCGGTTCCGGCCATGTTTCTATTACCCGGCGCTGGGTGGTTCATCTTGCACCGACACATTCGCAAACTGCTACATGGCCACGACGGTAGCCTACTATAATTAGCCTGGTCCCTATGACCCGGGGACCCGTCCCAATCGTTCTCTGCTCAGTTGAATCCCCCCGGGTGGTTCGCTTTAGCCAGCCAAAATGTCATGACATGAATGTCTAGAAAAGTCTTTTGTTCTTAGCCCCAGCTCTGCGTGTCAACCAAGATGTGGAGAGAAATTCGCTGCTGTTGTTCGCGCTTTGCTACATCACAGACGGGCTAAGCATCGGCGTATCGGAATGCCGAGAGGCAACATGTGCTTCTTGAATTAGAGGTAAAATGGCCCAAAACGGCATTTGCACAGGCAGTAGTACTTCCGTACCATCGGTGTACGTCAGCATGGGGCCTTGGCACATAAATACCCAGTGAAAGAGCTGAACAGCAGCATCGCCACTTTGATACCCGGCGGCGCATTTGATTGGAATGCGAGCCGTTGTTAATTCACGGCAACCTCATAAGCATTGAATATCAGACGAAATAGCAACGGCTGGTCTCCCTATTCTTGCTTCTTCGATCTCCGCGGGGTGCCATCGAGCAGGACGAGCTGAACCTAGAAACATGGGGTTCGGAATGTATTCCGGTTTCGCCCTACGAAGTCTTCATCTTTTCCGCTTCGACTTCGTCCGCTCCGCCACGGCACTTCGTCATGCTGACAAAGCGTTGAAGTCATTAGTTCTAGTCAAGGTCAGCGAGGCGCATTGTGCGATGACCATCTTTGATAACTGTCTGGAACAGCGTGATAGAAACTAACAACAAAGCGTACATCAACCATGATGCTCCGACTGGAAGTTTGGGGCGACCCGGACGGCTCTGCCCGCTTCAAGGCTATAAAGCTTGATTGAGTTTCATGGACTCAACCTCGAATTTAGCATAAAGAGATGCCAGGTCATGGTTTTTGCCTGCACGAAGAGCGAGATGCATCAACATTTGGCTGGAAAGAGCGAGGAAGAGCAACCATACAGACACAACCTCGCCCATTCTCTTCCTTCTGATTACATAATCTGCCATCGTCCTCTCTTCGCTCACCGTCACAGGCTGCTGTTGGCTTTTCGCCTCCTTTCCTTCATGTGTGGGACCGGCATGGCCATTCTGGCACAGCGCTCCGAAGCTGCATCGGAAGCTTTGGAACTTTGTTCCCTCTTTTCCTGATCATCAATGCGCTTTTTTCTTTAACGTTGTGATCGGCCTAGCCCGGCCCGAAGACCTAAAGCAGCGGACGTGCAGACTTTCCAGGGGTTCGTTCACCAGGCACGCCTCCAGTGCGCTTCCAATCAGCGCTCACAGAGCCAGACCTTCTAATAAGGAACGCGCATCCGCTACGACGCTGAACGTCAGCAGCAGCTGCACGTTCCAGGCGATGGATCTGGACCTTCCCCTCCTGGACCGGCATGAGCTCTGATCATTACGTAGTGGCATCTGGATTTTCCTCTGTTGTTCATGCTTTCCATGCTTGATTTCGAACAAAACTCGCAATTCTCCCGCGACCTTCATTGCGAGTTGGCTTAGTGCTTCGCCGGTTCTGCTCTCATCGCGTCTCTGTTGGTCAATATGCAAGGGAGCCTCTTCACAGTCCTGGTGGCTGGTACACAGTACCTGCTTCACCCACAGAAATTGGTATGTAGTCATATCCTTGCTGTAAACTCAACTCGCTAGAACAATGAATACCACAATTCAATTGAGGTCGCGAGGTAAGGGCAACTTGCTGATGTTTGGCCTTTGGGACCGCTTCGCGTGTAGGGCACAATCCAAGAGACAATCAAACCAGATGCCCTCATTCCAGTTACACTCTTGGATACCGATGAAATTTTTGGTGACCTCGAAGGCATCTTGAAGCTCTTTGGGGAAGTTGACGATGTCTTCCGGGAGGAATTTAGCGGCGTTCTCATAGAAAAGCCAAGCAAAAATGGCAGCACTGTAGCCCATGTGCGAAGAACGAAGCGCGAGGAAGAACCATTTCGTCTGGCGGCCGACGATGGTCCCAGTCCGTTCGAGAGGTTGCCCTCGGGTCCTTACTTTTTGCATGGCCCAAACCTCTACCAGGCTTGGCGACTTTACGACGACAATCTGGAGGCATTTACGACTGGTGTTATTCCCGAGAGTATCAACGGAACCTCGGATTAGTAAGTTTACAAAAGCAAACGATGCGCTCACCTTTCACTGGGAACTACAAGGCTCATACTGAACTGTCTAGTTTCGAGGCATTGTCATCTCTCTCAGCAGACGGCAAGTTCAAGTCAATCGCTGTTCCATCCCGACTTTATTTCCCAGCACCATCTGTTCGCAAACCTCTCTCTGGTGTCCGCATGTCGATTACCGATGCTGCTCAACTGAAAGGCGTACACACCACTCTTTCCAGCAGGGCTTGGACGACAGTTTATGAAGAGGCTGCTATTTCGACAGCGCCACACGTAAAAGCACTTATCGACATGGGTGCCGTTATTGTGGGCAAAACAAAATCGTCACAGTTTGATTCCGGCCGGGAGTGGGTTGATATAGACGCCCCATGGAACCCGAGAGGCGATGGGTACCAGGATCCATCATGGAGCGCTGCAGGCGCTGGTGCCGGCATGAGTGGTTATGACTGGATGCAGCACTCCTTTGCACTTGACGGTGAGTTCGTTTAAAAACAAAAAACGTGCGTGCTTACACCGACTAATATCTGATAAGCTGTTGAGGGTGTGCGCGAGCAATCCGATGTCCATGGTCTTTACTCTCTACGCTCGACTGCTGGACTTGCTTCCTTGAAATGGTGGCAGGTTAGCTCACGGTGAGTCTGACCCTTGACTTGGACTTGTTTTCCCTTATTATATATGAATTATACATGAAAAACGGCTTCTAATCTATCAACAGTAACTATGACTCTGCTGGTATGCTCAGTCGCGATCTTGGTGAAATGGTTCGGGCTGCCAAAGCTGCATTCAACCTCCCTGATGCCGATGTCACTTTGCCTACCAAGCTTCTGTACCCTCTCGACTTCTATCCAGTCATATCAAAAGAGCACCAGGAACTAGATGACAAGTTTGTTGGTGTTTTGGAGCAGCTGCTTGGGGTCAAGGCAGAGCGCATCGACCTGGCTGAAACTTGGGGTAAAAAGACTCCAAAAGAGGCCAATGGCCAAAGCCTTCATGAATACTTGAGCGAAGTGAGTGCTGCCAGATTGTTTCTCGATTTCTTCCCGATCCTTGCATCACTTAACTTACATTTCACAAGGCACCGTTCGAATCTTTCTGCTACGAATTCTACCACAAGTATGACGGTTTCCGCAAAGATTACAAGAGTTTGACTGGGCGTGAGCCCTTTGTTGAAGCAACTCCCCGTTTCCGATGGTGAGTTTCTTGGAATAGTACAAAGTGAGGAAAATTTTGTGTTAACACAACATCAAGGGGTGTCGGTGAAAAGGAGTCCAAGGCAGATTACGACGCCGACCAGGCGCGAATTGCCGTATTTCGCAAATGGTTTAGTGACAACATCATGTCAACCACGTCGGTTGCCGATTCCAAGACCATCATGGTACTTCCATTTGGTTCGGTTCTTCCCAGATACCGGGACGATCCTCCAGGGTAAAGACTGTCCACTCGACCCGAATCTGCAGAGGGTAGAACTAACTAGATGCAGTACACCAAAAGCAATTGACGGACTCAATCCGAAGTTTCTGGCTCCCCTTTTAGGAACACCACAGTTCGTTGCTCCATGTAAGTTTGCCTCTGCCTTTTAACTCACTTGATCGTATGGGAAAAATGTCTCTAACTAATATGACTACAAAGTTGCACAACTACCCTACAACTCCAGAATCAGTGGCAGGGCCGAATATCGGCCAGTTAGCGGCTCAATAATGGGACCCAAGGGTGGCGACGTGATGCTCATCGAATTAGTAGAGAGGGCGTTCCGGAAGGCGAACTGGCTTACCAAAATCACGACTGGAACCTCGGCCTTCCCTGTAGAATACAAGCCCTCATAGTGTCGGTCATAGATGCGCGGAAGCGTAGATCACCCATCAGATTAATTTGTAAAATTTTGTGTCAAGGCATGATTGAATAGACTAATACATACAACAAGACAATATGTCGTCCCTCGTACTTTACAATGGCAAATGAGTATCTCATTTTTTGTCATATGTACTATCAACGACACCCTGTTGATGAGACGTGCCCCAATATATGTTTATCCACAATGCTTTTGAGGTTGGAGCATTGGATCCCAAAGAGAGACCCATAATATCTTACAAATGCAGCAAAGCGCAATTAATTAAGATGACTCTTGAGCATTTGTACGAGTAGCATCCCACCCCACAAAGATTGGATCTAGAATGGCAACCAGAATATCGCGAAAGCAATCACAACGAGTGATGCTCATCCCCAAGATTTTTCGCAATCATGAACATTTTCAATGTGTTAGAGAGCCAGGTATAGACGACAAAATGACGTATCTAGCTTGCGACAATCGTCTGGCAAGCTATAGATTATTGCGTAAGCATCAATGAAGCGGAAAATGACCGTCTTCATTGTGCAAGTGCAACATGAGAAGAAAGATGCATCATGGCAGTTGAAGATGGCGGTAGTTTGCTTGGAAAGCCTAATGATGTTCTTTTGCTGCCTCGAAGTCATCAAGGAGCAACAGCTCCTACAGGCGACTGGCCGCGTGGCCTAATGGTTAAGGCGCTAGATTTCGGTAGAAATCACATTCTCTAGAGATTCCAGGTTCGACTCCTGGCGTGGTCGTTTCTTTTTTCCTCTTCTTCCTTTTTTACTTCACTACTCTTACTCCTTTTTGAGCCAATGATGATGACATTTGAAGAAGTTACCTTTCGGCGTGGTTGTGGTGGATCTTTCCATCTCTCTCGTTTTTGATCAAAACTGGACAAAAATGTCAAAAATGTCCAAATGCATTAAATCTATTTGCACCGCCAACTACCAAAAACCATTGTTATACTATGCTAAATTGCATTGTTCCTCTTCTTCCCACTGAATCGTCATCTTTAAAAGTCCGTTGCCAATAGTGGCGAGGTGTATGAAGTCATATACTTGCCCTTCTTCTTGGAAAGATTGAAGGAGCAGTATGTATGAATGAAGGCGGTATCATCAGAAACACCATCTTTGCCACTGCGCATAAAAGCTGTCAGTTACCACTCAAACTTGCAATAAGAAGACTGTGTTCAGCTTGCCACAGCACCAGGGAAAATAAAACTTACAAGGCTTGTTCAATTGCCGACTTATATTTGCCATCCTCACCCCAGCTCCAGTTCCACCTCTTGAGGATCTGTTCGTAATTCTCCAGGATTGATTTGTTGCTCTTGGCAAACATCCAGAGCGGCACGTATAGCTTTGGGCTGGGCGATTCTTTGCCAGGTTGAACCTCCCAGCTGATCATGATGCCGGCGTGAGGACTTTGGGGGTCAGCTTCTGGCTTTGACTGCCGAGATGAAGCAAATCCCTCAGGCTCGTCAAGTAACAGGTGCCAGATCTCGCGGAGGAGCTCTACAGCCTGGAGGGTAAGTTCATCTTTGATGCGGCCGCCGAGTGTGAGATGATGCTCAACACGGTCAAAGCTGTTGGTGTTTGGGGCCATTCGGGTGTAGAGCTTGACTCTGGCGCCATCTTCGGGCTTGATGCAATCGATACCGACGACATCGATGTTTCGTTGGGGTTCCTCTGCTCGGAACTCCTCGAGCTTACTGAGAGATGGAATGAAGTCCTCACCAAGCGGCCGCAAGTTTTTGAGAAGATCAAAGATAACCTTGTCTGTGTTTTGGCCAGTGAGAAGGTGTCGGTACATGGGGGCAAAGTAACCCTTCATGCTCCTCTTATTAGGGTGCAGATCAAAGCCAAGCAGACATTGAGGAATACGAGCAAGCTGAGGTGGCAGCTTCGCCTTTAAAGCTGCTTTATCCTCGTCCGCTACGCAAAAGACGTTGGCAAACTGATGAAACCAGGTCATGTCTGCGCCAATCGCCTCAGGAATCCGACCAATGCTTAAAGGCTGAAAGATGAACCGGATCATGGGATTTGAATTGTCACTGAAATTGATGCTGGTTTCCAGAATAGAGCCGGTGTGAGCGAGGAGGTAGGCGGCTCCGGAAACTGGTTTGGGTCCGATTTGAGGAATGATTTGGTCTTTGAAGAAGCGGACATGGTCGGCTTGTTGTTCTGGTGTGTAGGAGCCTGTGCTTTGGAGTAGAGAGGAGAAGACTGGGAGACAGTGGTTTGACCAGAATGCAACGTCTTGCTCGGTGACTGGTTCTGACTCTGAGCTGTGGGGGGGTTGTTAGTGGATGAGTTGGGATGTATTGGTTTCTAAGCCGGTAATGCGTACAGGTTGATGTTCTTGTGTAGGACTTCGCTCGTGGGCGTGTCAGAGTGGGGGAGTTGGCTGATTTCGGTGGCCATTTTGAGGAAAATGCGTTAGTGTTGAATGCAAGATTGAAAATTATAAATTTGCCTGCAGATGATACGAGTGAATGAAAGATGAGTGCAATGAAGAGTTTATGTGATAAGATGGACAAAAAGGCGTACCGTGAGGTGGTCTTATCATGGAAATTTAGATGTGGAGGGTTAACATTTGGAGGCTCGAGTGTAGACGACTCATGAATTAGTTCTGCATTACTCACCAACTCTCCATCAAACTCGCCACCGTTCCAATCCTTCATCCAATACGAAACAAAACCATCCTTTCTTTCGTAAAAAGTTGGGGTAAAAAAAAAGGATTGTCTTAGCGAGACACGTCAAAAGCCGCCGTGCCGAAAGCCGCCGTGCAACCGGTGTGTAAACACCCGGGACTACCTAGTGGAAAAGACCCCGAATTTTGGTACTTCCGCACGGATATGTAAGGCTATGCTAGATGGAAAAGATGCCTGGTGTGCCGAGTAATTAAATTATCGGCAACGGGATCGGGACCGGTTGCGGGAGTGTCGGAAGGATCTGACTCTGTGGAGGTCAATGACTTGATCTGGGCGAATCTGTGACATACTTGTGTTGAAGGATGCATGAGATGTTGGTTCATATTTAGGGTTAATGAAATGATGAAATGGCGGAGGCCCATGGACTTGAGGCCATGGTAATGGATAATTCATCGTTTAGAGAGATTGGTGGGATCGCGGTGAATGTGTTTGCAGTTACATCTCGTACAAATGAAGCTGTCTCGAGTGACGATATTATTTAGAGTGGTAATTACGGCCCTATTAAGCACCACCATTTGACACCATGTTCAATGTTTGTTATTATATGCATCGTAAATGCTAAGACCTTTGTACTAGTAAACACAACCCACAGACCGTCATCTTGCTAATAAGCCAATGGCCTCAATCTCACCAGACACACCTTGGGCTTCGCATTCAGAATATCCTCAATATCCCAATTCTCCAACTCTTGCGGAAGCGGCAAAAACTCAAAATTCCACACCATCAACGTCGTCAGCAGCCGTAACTGCAGATACGCCAGCTTCTTGCCCCAACACTCGCGCGGGCCCAAACTAAACGTCATCCCCGGCCCAGCTTTATTATTAAACACCAGCTTGCCCGAGTCACTACTATCCTGCTCATCGTCGCTTCTGCGCAGCCACCGCTCTGGGTGGAACTCTGGGGGCGGGTATTTACTGTAGGACCAGTCGCTGGGCATGTCGTCTAAGTGCTGTTGAGCGGTTGGGCTGCGGATTTCTTCGGGGACGGGGATAGCTGGTTGGTTGATGGATGGGCCCCAGAGGGGGATGAGGAGCTGAGTGCCTTTGGGGATGTGGTGGCCGAGGATTTGCATGTCGTCGAGGGCTTCTTTAAGGACAGCGGATGCAGAGGTATTGAGACGCACGACTTCTTCTAGGAAGGCGTCGAGGTATGGGATCTGAGCCTTGTTCATTTCCTCGCCGGTAGGGTTGCGACCCTCAGCAAGGGCTATCGCATGAGCCTCTCGTAGGTGCGTCCTCAGTTTCTTCTGTACGTCGGGATAGGAGCCAAAATGCTTGATCAAAAAAGCCAGAGCGCTGTGTGTCGTATCCTGGCCGCCAAAGCAGTACCCATATAGGGCATCATGGAAGATCTTGGTGTGGAACAGAGGAGGACGACCGGTCTTTTTGGCCGAGTTTCGTTCACGGTTGATCATGTACTCGAGGGCGTTCCGCGGACGAGGTGGCAGGCCTTCCTTTGCTGAGTGCTGGAGGGCCTTGTCAATCTGGGTTCGGATGATGTCGCGCTTCTGTTGCTGTGCGCGGCGAACAATGGGGCGGAGGTTGTTGATGGGCCAGTGTAGTTGCATGATGGGTGAGGTGGTGAACTTGCCCGTGACATCGGCAATAACGGTGATGGTATCTAGCAAGCCCTCTGGCTCATACTCTGGAAAGGGGAAGACGCTGTCTACAGAGCCACGAGAAGAAGCCTTGGTCAAGTCTTCGGATCTGAGGCGTTCCATGTTACGCTCCAGACCTCTTTCTTTGCCTGTGATGCCCATGCCGCTCTCGAAGATGGTGTCTGCGGTTAGGACATTGAGATCATCGATGGCTTTGAACGGTCGTCCGTTGGCTTTTTCAGCCTTGAACTTCCACATCTCAACGAGGTTCAGCACATTGTTATACGCAGCAGGCGTTGCGACCTATACAAAGAAGCTTGTCAATATTCATAGTTCTTTATATCAAATCTTGTAGGAGCAACTGCGTACCGTTTGAATGTAAATCGGAGACATCAAGTCCTTTTGCAGCTGCTTACTCTCCGCAAACCGCGGGTCCTTTGAATCCATTGCCACAAAATGATCCGGCGCAACAGCAGACCACATCATCTTGCTGAGCCAACCGCGGTCAACTTGCTTACTCCGCCTACACAGCAGGTCCTGCGCCTCGCGGAAATCAGAAATCACCACAATCGGATCGAAAAAGGGCCCCGGGAAGAACTGCGTGATGGGCGAGTTCTGCTGCGCGCACAGGTTGGCCCAAAAGTCTCGCGGGCGTTTTCCCTCCTTTGCGAGGGCCATGATGTATGGGCCATCGCCGGATAGGCGCTTTGCCGAGTCTTGGTTGTGTGGGATGCCATGGTATGGCTTGGGGAGAGCGCGGCGGTATAAGGTGTAGAGGTAGACGATGGCAGCTACGCAGATGGCCACGTATGATGGACTCGGCAGGGCGAGTAGGCTTGTGGTCATTGTGGAAGCCATTACCACGAGACTGGTGATGGAATTGTAGATTAAAGGAGAGAGAGTATTGCCAAAGGCACGTCTAACGTTCGAAACCGCTTATAATACAGACAGTCTTTTCCATGACTTACATGCAAGACAAGCCACTATGGAAACTAGAGAGCTAGACCCCGGCACTCAAGACTGTGTTAATCACAAGTACCTACTCGAGTGCAGATGACCATTTATTCGGGCGGTAGTTGTGAGAAGCCGTTCCCTGCAATGAATGCATCCTACTGCGACTAATCCACTTTAACTGCCGCATGGAAAAAGACGCCGTAGCTGCCTTGATCTGCAGAGACTGAATCATGCACAAAGACTTTTGCCTTCTTGCTAAAAATGACTTTGCTTGGGTGCCGGAGCGTTTGTTAGCGGAATCCCATCTGCCTGATTTGGGAAAAGTGCCCGGCTCGGGTACGAGGGTGCTTGGCGGAGGGCCGAGCGTTACGGCAACCCGGCCGAGACTGCGGATGGGACGGAGGATGGATCCTTACAGGGGATGAATCTGGATGAATAATAGGGTTCCTGAGTCGGATGGGGAAGGAAAACAATTGCAAGAACTGTGATTTCGATACGGAGAGACTGACGATGATCTGGAAGATGCTGTGAACGGGTCAGGGGAATCTAATTACCCTGGTCTACTCCAACAAATGACTTTCCATTCATCGCTTTTACATACATATCAAAACTCATATAGTTGAATGATTAATACATCATACTGCGTCAAGTCATCATGTCAGCCAATTCCCCTGCTCATCCTCCCATCCCAACTCCACCTTTGTCCACCCCAGCACCGTCTTCTCCCCCCCAATCTCCACCTGAAGCGGCGGTATGAGATCCGCAATCCTGAGTCTCGCGATAGTCTCATGCGCAGCGTTAATCCTATCCATCTCGTCGTCGCGCAGTGTCACGAGCCTAATGTTCTCCTCGATGCGTGACTTGCTGCCGCTTTTGGGAATCACCGTGACGCCGCGCTGTACGGCCCAGGAGAATGAGACGACTCCCGGTGAGCAGTTGTGGGCGTGGGCGATGCTGGTGAAGAGTGGGTGAGTGAGGATGGGGTTGTTGCCGCCTAAACCTCCAATGGTCCTATTCGTGTTAATATCCTGTGATCTAGACATATGTAGGTATTGAAGTACACTTACCTCCAGCTCATTGGATGAATACCCTTTGACTGGCAGTAGGGCACCAGCTTCAAATTCGGATTAAGCGCATGCAGCTCAATCTGATTAACAGCAGGCACAGTCGAGGCACTCTCAAGCAACGTCTCCAACGTCTTTTGAGTAAAATTGCTCACCCCAATCCCCCTGCACTTCGGACCAACCAGCTGCTCCATCATCTTCCACGTCTCAACAAACGTTGGAGACTCGCCGTACGTAAGGGGCTTCATATCTGGTGTCTGCGAGCAGGGCCAGTGGATCAGAAACAAGTCGACGTACTCCATGTCCAGTGCTTCGAGGGAGATTTGAAGAGCCTTTGCTGGGTCATGGTGCAGATGGCCGAGGAATTTGGTCAGAATGGTGATTTCTGAGCGAGGGACACCGCTGGCGCGCACGGCTTTGCCTACGATGGATTCGACACCATAGGCTTGCGCTGTGTCGATGAGTCTGTAGCCACTCTCGAGGGCGTGGACGACTGTCTGGATGAGGGCGTCTTCATCTTCAGACCCATAGCCACCTAGAAATGAAGGTTAGTATATGTTGGATGTTTAGTTCTTGATCACACACCTTGAAATGTACCCAAGCCAACTGCTGGTATCTCTGAGCCTAATTGTAAACCTGGTAAGCTTTGTACTGATATTGAAGTCATCGTGACCCACCGTTGTTCAACTTGAACGTCGTTGTACAGATAGAAAGCCCCGTCGCCATGTTGGATATTTTGGATCCTATCACGATGAGAAAGACTAGATGGTGATGTATAAGGAAAACAGGGTAATTGAAAAATAAATTGTAAGTGATATCGTCAAAGGTAAGATAGGAACAGCGTACCCTGAGATCTGTTTCTTTGCAGTGTTATAGCGTATTGCTCGATCTATATGGAGTACACTGGTACACGTTCGCTGTAGGATTGCGTCTCTTTGGTTCGCCTACTCAAACTGTCGCTTCTCGGCGGTTAATTAATAAATGACTGTTGTGTATTCGTTCTCGGCATTTCACCGTCCACGGCCACCATGACCGGAGGATTCTAGCCAAGTGGGGACGAACGGGCCACACGGCGGGTTTTTCATTAGTGCTCCGGACACCGCCGACCGGATACTCCATAGTTGAAAGGCATGTAACTTGATGTAATGCAGCTAATAATATTCATCGGTCCCGAGAGATTACGAATAGTAGGCTGAACAAAGTTGATGTGCAAGTTGATGTCAATAGCGTTTAACTAAAATGGTGTCTGCGGCTTGATTGCCTAGTTATTTCATCATAACAACCTAGGGGTCATCAATTATCTTTCCATTTTGACCTTTTAACCTCTGCCTCATTCTCTTTGGTTCTTAATCTGGCTTCAATAATATCGAGATTTGGAGTTTGAACAGCAGACAGCGCCAACATGACTACCATGTTGGAGTTTCTACTCCGTCCAGCCGTGCTGGCCCCAGCACTCATCGTCTTCGGAGTCCTACTCTACGAATTCATTCACCCGAAATTACCCTACGAAGTCCAGCCCAAACTGGCAAAGATGCCCATCATTGGAGCCCGCGAGGGTGACTGGTTCCCTAGACTCGCCGCCAAATGGAGAAACTCAAGCGACATTAGAGTGTCGACCCAGGAAGCTTACCAGTATAAAGATGAGGCAGCGCTGTTCCCAGTCTTAGACATGGGAGATGTTGTGATTCTTCCGCCGACGGAGATTTCGTGGTTCCATGATCAGCCTGATGAAGACCTCTCTGCGCATTTCCACCAGCTGAATGCCTTTCAGCTCAATTATACCGTTACGGATCCCCGGCTTGTGGAGGATAACCAGCCCATTCACCAAGTCCTCATCAATACGACTCTCACGCGCGAGACAAACAACCTGCTTCCTGCTCTTGCTGACGAAATCGCCAGTACCTTGGAAGATGCTTGGGGAACCGACCCAGAAAAATGGAACGGCATGTGTCTTATGGACGATATGCCCAATGTCGTCGCCCGTGTCGTCAACCGCGCCTTTGTCGGCTCTTCCATGTGTAAAAACAAGGCGCTGGTGGACAACGGCGTCGAGTTTTCAAGAGGATTGGGCTTCACATCGGTGTTGTTGAGATGCACGCCTCGTCCGCTCCGACCGTTAGCTTCACTCGTTCTGACGTTGCCACAAAAGATTGCGACATGGAGGTTCTTTCGCGCTTTGAGACCCGAGGTGGATCGACGCATTCAGGAACTCTATGTGAACCCGTCCAACGCAAAGGCAGAGACCAAGGCCAACAAGTACAATGACTTCCTGCAATGGACCATTGATGCTGCCGCTCAGAGCGGTGATCCGTACATGATGAAGCCAGAAACCATCATGGGCCGAGTCTTGCTCCTCAACTTTGTCTCTATTCACACCTCATCATTTGCCATCACACACGTCTTGCTAGACCTCGCAGCAAACTCATTTGAATACATTGACGAGATTCGTGAGGAAATCGTCGCCGCACTGGAGCAGCATGGCGGGCAATGGAACAAGAGAACTCTCGGAGACATGCCCAAGCTCGACTCCGTCTTCCGCGAGTCCCAACGCATGAACTCCATCGTCACCGTCGCCTCCCCCAAACCCGTCTGCAACCCCAAAGGCCTCACCACCCCCTCGGGCCTCCACCTCCCTTACGGATCCTACGTGGCTATTCTCTCCTGGCCTATCCTACACGACCCCGAACTCTACCCAGACCCGGAAACCTTCAAACCCTTCAGATTCTCTGAGCGTCGCGAAGAAGCCGACCAGCAGGGGTTATTGATGGAAAAGGCGCGCCAGACATGGATCTCAGTGACGCGACAGTACACGGCGTTTGGCACGGGGAGACATGCCTGTCCTGGGCGTTTCTTTGCGGCCAACATGCTCAAGGTGATGTTGGCTTATATGTTGTTGAACTATGATCTTGAGGCGCTGCCGGAACGACCAGTGAATCCGACGTATAGTGTTTCTCTGGTTCCGCCGTTGAAGGCCCGGCTGCGATTTAAGAGGAGAAAGGAGCCTCTGTACAGATTTGACAAGGTCAAGGTCAAGGTGTGATTTTGAAGTGATTTCTTTATACTTGCATAGTTATGAAATAAATTATCTTGCCATTGAATTTAGCACATTCTGATGCGAGTGAACTCTGTCGCTGCTTTACACTATAAATAGTAGAAATGAGCAGTTATAGTTAGAGTAAGGATATGCCCAAGCTCTCCTCTCTAGACTATTCAAAAAAGAACAATAGAAAAATAACAATAGCACGGTATCGACTGTCGTAGTCAGCCAGATTTGTTGCTATTACGAGCACAACCACAATGGTCAAGTTGGTCGTGGTCCATCTGATACGCCCCATGAGTGTTCACATTCATAGTCGCGGTATAAAAACCCATCCGCAAAAGACCGAAAAGTATTTCAACCAACCTCTTCGACATCCTTATACATCTCTACTAGCCTTTCCAAACGTCAACTCCGGAGGATGAACCCCCTCCCGCTCCTCCAACTCATCCCACCAACCCTCCATCTTAAACCTCGCCCACCACTCCCTCAAAAGCCCTAAATTCTCGCCCTCCAAAAGATCAAACTCATACGCAAGCCACAGATATCTCAGCGGCCCGGCCAGACACATGTCCACAACGCCTGGGTGCCCCTCAACACCCGGTGTAAGCCAGCCCGTCGATAAAAGCTGCGGTTCCGCCCATTTCTGCAGTTTCTCAAGACTGCGGTTCATGTGGGCCAAGCCATTGAGGGCAGCGGCGGAGGAGCGGTCCTCGTTGGCGAGATGGGACCACATGGCGGCGGTTGCGGCGGCGTGTCGTAGATAGTAGCCCGAGTCGTGGAGCAGGAGGTTGATGAGAGTCATCATATCTACAGTTACTGCTCTCTGCACCGGGTTTCTCGAGATGAGGGGTTTCATGTCCGCAAACAGATCTTCAATGTACAAGGCGATTGCGGTGCTTTCATGAATCCACGTTTCTTCGCCTGTCTTGATATCAGTGATGCGCAGACTTGGTGTAGATTTACCCTTGGGCATGGGATCCAACGGGTCCGCATCAACACCCATGGGCACACCATCTACCACTTGGAATGTCGCGACATTAATGCGGAAGCTGTCGGTTTGCGTTTTGCTTGCAATAAGGTCGGCTGGAGAGGCGACGATGCCCTTGGCCAGGAGCTGGTAGGCAATGCGTCGAGGAAAGGCCCCTCGAACCCAGGCGAACAGGGTGTGCTGGAGCTGCTGAGGAGACGTGATGCTGCCCATGGTGGTTCGCCGCCCAAGTTACGTGTTTTCTTTTTATTTGTTGGTTTGGTAACGGTTGTGATGCTTGGAGAGTTGAGACGATTTGACGTTTGAGAAGATAGAAGACCACAAAGTAAAGGTAAATGTATCTGATATCATAAATCGGGTCTCTCAGAGTCTGAAGAGGGCCAACTCCAATGCCATTGACGCATGCTACCGAGTCAAGATACATGGCTGCCATGGCTGAAATTCTATGACATGGAGGGCTGTTGTCGGACCGAGTGACAGGGGATGCCAGATCCGCAGCTGTGATTATTTTGTTGAGGGCAAGGTATCGCCAATCGCTGCTTAATTTCGTATAGTTGATGCTGCGTGAATGAAACTGAACTGCCCAGTTTTTTGGCTTACACGAATCATCAAAGCCATCAAGGTAAATAAATGCCATGGGTATGCTGTAATAAACTACATGACAAGATGACACTAATACCTTACCCATCTCGGCACCTTACCCATTCCCGGCCTTGGCTCCTCCGGCCTTGCAGCTCGTAACATCCTTGTTAATCCTCCGGACTTTGCTCCGTTGCCCGTTGCCCTTTATAGCTATGGTGGGTATGACGATCAATTCCTTCCCGGGAAGAGGTTGCGTAAAAGAAACAGCCGCCTTGCAATTCCATCTTTTAATCATGGTAGTTGTTTTAGCCTCAAGCTTACACGGGAAAAAGGTACAAAATTTCGGTGCCGAAACTCCGCAAAGGAAGCCGTTGGATTCAATGACTCGCCATCCCAGCTGCGGCAGGAGTCTCAGGCAGCTTGCAACGGGTAGCCATTGGCCAATTAATCTTTAATAGATTCTGTCAAGACTGAGTTATACGTGCTAAAAGAGTAAATCCTTCCATCAACATCCTGGCTGCCGCCCTCGGAAGGATCTTGAGGTGCCGTCTTGACGCATCCAAGTTTTTGATGAACAGAATCATAGAAAAAAAGTGAAGAAGTAAAGAAACACGCCAGCGAAATCTATGATCTCATTTAGCATTAATCTACTGTCAAATCATATTTCCCGATGGACTTGTGCCACAATCAAGCTCATACTAGCTTTTAGCCCCAACGTTAACCCAAGCCCTGTCAACATTAATTTATTTTTGGCGAGCTTGACCCTGTCCAAGCGTCTCAATCAACGTCATCCGGAGTGTTTTATACGTGTCCGGCGAGAGGCCAGAGTACTGAATGCAGCCGTCACCGCAAGTATTCAGGGCACTTTTCTTGTCGTTGAGGCCGTCAATGTACATGGCGACATCGACGCAAGCTTGTGGAAGACCCTCAATCTTAAGGCCTACATTACAAAAAAAATAGGAAAGAAAGCAGTTAGTTTACCGGTTGTCGGTTGGGGATTTTTGGAAAAGTAAAACAGAGCAACATACCCGTTTTATTCAAAACGTCGTAAACGCGAACCTTTTCACCCAAAAGTGAATGACAACACTCCTTGCCCAACTTCCTCGGCACACCCGTCATACGTCCACAAGTCGCCAGCCTCTTGGGCCCATGGAAGTCGACCATGAAATTTGTCCCTGGCAGGCTGTTGTTGATAATGCTGCTGTTGCTGCCGTTGTTATTCGGCGACAAATCGTGGCCATCATCCCTCTTCCCCATGTTATTGTATAGTTCGACGTAGGTGTACATTGTGACAGATGCGACGACGATGCCGAGATAGGCCAAGGGTGCGGGACAGGTCTGGATCGTGGCGAGGGCGATGACGAGGCCTGCGACTGCTGCTAATTTGAAGTGCATTTTGATAATGTCTATCTTCTTGGTGTGGATGTGTATATGTTTGCTTGTCTTTTGGTGAATCGTCTGGTACGTTGGTCGTCTTGTATTTCTAGTCGGCGCAAACTAGAACTGAGAAAAACAGAATGGTTAATTCTAGAAGATCATATTCGAGTATGATCATACAAATAGTGCCATGCAATGTCTAAATAACGGGTCTGTCATCATAACAGTTGGTGACTGCAGCAAGAATATGCTGTACCAGCAATGTGGAAACCCAATATCTCCTTTGCCGTTCGTGCACGCCACCCAACTCCAAACTAACACTTGTATACTTCTATCGTTCTTGTGCACTTATTCTCTGTAAGCTTGTAATAACAGACACACTGATCCTCATCACAAACACACATCTTCTACAATCCACCTACAATCCAGCAATGGAGCTCTTGCTATCCCTTCTTTGCCATGTCTCTGGCATATCTCTCATGTTTATCGCACTCTACATGCCAAAACCTCACCAAACACTAACCATCCTCCCAATATGGACTCTACTAGTCCTCTCCCTTCTTGCCATGCCTCACCTACACCCCATCCCCATGGTCTCCGCCACGTACACCATGAGCACAATCATCCACATCCTTTACTGCCCTGTCATGCTCAGCGCGCAAAAGGAACCACTTAAATTTGAACGCGAGAATTGGGCCCTTAGAGACGCTTACAAACTATACAACAATCCTAGGAGATTGCCTCAGCAGACGCCAAAGGGGCCTCCACTAAAGAAACGCAAAATTATACAATACGCAGTGTTGAGGCTTCTCAAGGCCGTGGGGTTATGTATGGTCATCGGTCTTCTCAGTCTTTGGTTCGGCAGAATCTTGTCCCTCTGTGAAGTATCCGATTTAGCACCCGAGCGTGAGTCCCTGTTGAGAAATCTCATCCGTGGCGAAACCATACTGTTTGATATCGTCCTCCGATGGCATGTCACCATCTGGTGGCTTGTCGAGTCAATCCTCGAGTTGGAGCTCTGCCACACTCTCTTCAGCATCATCTTTGTCTGTATTCTTCGCCTTGACAAACCAGACGAGTGGACAGATTTGTTTGGCAAAGCCACGGATGTATACTCGCTGAAAGATTTCTGGGGTAAGTTCTGGCACCAACTTCTCTCGCCTGCTGCCATCGAATGGGCTCGATTCTTCTTGAGAAGAATTCCGTTTTTGAAATCACACAGTTGGCTAGCCAAGCCCTTTGTGGCCTTTTTCGTCTTTTCCGTGTCTGGCCTTGCCCATGCTTTCATCTCTTGGTCCCAGGGCGAGGTTGCCATGGAGCGAGAGCTTTACTTTTTCTGGGCAAGTTTTGCAGTTGTCTGTTTCGAAGTTGTCATCTCTAAACTCGCTGCTCTGATCCTCAAAACTTCCAGAATGGCCAGCATTGTCAAGAAATACTGTGGAAACCGAGCGATGAAAATTGCAAGGCAGATTTTGGGGATGATTTGGGTCTTGGGCTTCTTTTACTTCATGGTACCTTGCATCGCGTATCCCAGGATTTACCGTGAATTACAACAACTCCATAGTTAGATAATAGACAGCACATAATACTATCATAGCATTAGACTCGCGATTACCAGCCCTAGTATTAGAGTGTACTTGAGCACAGGCATCTCTGCCATCAAGAGAGTGAACCAGCCTAGAAACGGCACGTAGCCTCTGACGAGACCAACAATTTCGCTTCGATGGGCATATTCCCTATCTCCAGGGTACAATGCCGTATCGTCTACTTCATTGTTGTCCCCTTTAGTCAAGATCAATTGCCTGGTAAATTCACCCTCAGTTAGCAGTCCCGTCTAACAACAATGTAAAAGAGGCAACATACTCAGACTGTGCATTCCGAAACACTTTTATAGCTCGGTGCACCATCGGCTCTCGGGCGCCTGAGAACCAAATCACCGGGATATCCCCCGCATGAATATCCTGCGACCAGTTGGATAGGAATATCACGTCCCCACGCTGAAAGGTTGGTTCCATAGACCCGGATGAGACGACATGGATTGGGGAGCGCGAGTTTGTCAGCACCACCAGTGTCTTCCATGACATGAAAATGCCAGTGATTAGCAAAGCGATGAGGAGAGATTCGGAGAGTAGCCGACGCATAGTAAGCGTGTTGTTTCAAGATGAAACGACCTCGCTGTGTGTGGATGCTCCAGAATGATCTTGTTCCTGATAATGCCACGACTTGTGGTTCATTCAATGCCATTAAAAGTGACGGACAATACAAACTCAACATTCCTTTGATTCATACAAGTTTAGGCTGGAGAATCTAGTTTTTACTGGATTCATCTTGCACTTCATCTTGCATTTCGGCTTGCATCCAAGCGCAGCCATTGCCGATGCATCTCCACTTTCATGCCTCGCCGTCTGTGCCATCTGATCTTGTGATGCACCAAGGATCTACAGTCTACAACGCCAAACGTGGGCAATAAAATATCAAACAGAAGCATATGAACTCGCAAAATAACGCTTTGATTTAGGCACAACTTCAAAATGTGTATTGAAACTCAACTCGCATTAAGCCAGATGCTCGCTCGCTCGCTTGAATCATGATGCTCCCCTTTCCCCTGTCCCCTTTACACTCAATTCCATAATATTAGGCCAAAAAAGACAAAGCCTTGTTATTTGAAGCGCATAGCCATTCAGTCCCCCTCTCTCAACCCAAACGGGTCTGCAAGCTGCACCATCGAGTCCCAAAGTTTCGCATCCTCCCCATCCACAAACTTACACCCGCCGACGTCATCGACGCCGTTGCTGCTACCCCCCGTGCATCCGATAAACGGCCGGACCTCCGGCTCACACGTTGTTCCTGCGTCTGGTAACCTTCCCGTTTGGAAGTACTCGCGCAGCACCTTTGCTGTGCAGATTGACGGCGTTGAGTGCGAGCAGTGGCCCTGTGAGTCCTGGTTCATCACGACACTGCCGGGGAACAGCGTCGATACTCGCTGGGCGTTGCGCAGCGGTGTGACGGTGTCGTGAGTGTTGCCGATGATGAGCAGCGGATGTGACGTGTTATCCCACTCTTGCTTTTCAAAGTTCAATGCTGGTCTCCAAGCCGGCTCAACCGTGTAACCCAGACAGGACAACTTGTTCCGAGCCCAGCTAGGACTGATCCATTGCCCTTGAGCCTGTAATATCGTCAAGAACTCTTTAAAGCCAGCCCTCGTCATATTCGCCGCACTGCTACTACTTCTACTACCGCCCATATCCATGCATGATATCGCCTGAAAGGGCCCAAAGCTAGAAATATAAGGAATCAAGTAAAAGTCATCATCATCTTTCTCGCCCCGGGGCAAGGGGGGCCGAGCACGTTTCCTACTCACAATCCTAGCTAGCGCTGGGGACGACGTGTTTCTACTCTCCAGTGCTGGCAGCAGCTCGAACAGAGTTTCCACCGTGGCAAAGGGGAAATACATGCCTGACAGGAGCATCAGGTGCACGTCGCCGTATGTGACGAGGGCTGGGCTGGATTTCTCGGGCGGCATGGCAATGGGGTTGTCTTTGAGGAACAGCATAATGGATGTGAAACGGGCTTCGACGTCTGCTGCCGAAGAGCCGTTGCGGGCAAGTGGGCAGCTCTCAGGGCCAGCTTGGGAACAGTATTCACAGAACTTGCTGATGATGTTGTCAGAGTCTTGTAGCTGGGTGAGCCAAGCTCCCGCGTAGTGGTCAGCCGGATCAACAACACCATCAAGCACCAGCCGACCAACACGATCGGGGTGCATGGCCGCAAAAGTCTCCCCAATCACTGTTCCGTAGCTCATCCCCCAGTACTGGATCTTTTCCTCCCCGGGTGTGTATGCCGTGCGGTTGATAATCTCAAGCGCCGCCGCCGCCGCTCCTCTCTTGTCATCGCTTGCACCCGAGCGAGTGCCGTCGATCAGTCGATGGGCCTCTTCAGCTCTCCACTCTCCATGCTTTTCGATAATCTGAACCATGTCCTGCACCGTCTGTGCCGTGTTGAGGTGCCGCAAGATGCCCGTGTCAGACTCTTCCCCCTCGGAGCAACTCGCCCCGAGCGCACTCGCCCTCGCCCACTCCATGCCGATGATGCTCTCGCTATGCCACAGCAGCCCGTAGTCAGGAAACGTTGCGATCCAGGCTTGCTGGTCGAATGCATCGGAGTAGCATCGCAGGCGAGGTGTCGTATTGTTTACGCCACGCGGATCAAACGAAAGAATGTCAAAATACTTGTCGCCACTGTTGTTGCTATCAGACGATGATGTCGGCGGCACCAACAGCGATCCAGCATCCAACACAGTCTGTAGATGCTTGCTATCCCCGAGCACCTGAAAGACACCCGATTCCCCAGGTCCACCCGGATTCACAATAACAGGCCCGCCATATCTCGGGTCCGTCACAGGCACCCTGGCAGGGAGTTTGATCACGGCAATGGCTGCACGAGGCCCGCTCGCCTGCTCGTCAACCGAGCGGTTCCAGTTCAGCGGGACCGAAAGCCGGGCGCACTGAAAGTCGGAGAAGCATGGCCTCCACTGAAATGAAGTAGACGGTTGGACGTCGTCCCATGAGAACCCGCGGGTTTGCTGTTGTTCTCGTTGTGGTTCCACGACCTGGACCTCCTCCTGTCCTGCAAACAACGAGGCACCCGGGCCGACGAAGCGGTCAAGTGTTAATAATATCGGCTGCAACACCAACAAAGGGAACAAGAGCTTCAGACTAAAACAGAACAGTGCAAGAACCGCAATAATCATGAGTCGGTTTCCACCACAGTTCGGCGATAGCCGAGAGACTAGCGTGGCTGTCGCAAGCCTCGCCGGCGGCGGAGGCTTCATCATAACTCGAAACTATGATTCTCTGATGCCGTTTCGATGACCTCAGTCAAAGCTCTTGGAAGGGCGGTTTTTTCGCTAACAATAGGCCTTAGGAGAGCCAACCTGTCATGTCAGATCCCCTCCCCCCTTAATCCAGGGGGGGGGGGGGGCAGGCGAAAGGATCCACGACATCCCTGCCTTTCTTTTGTCCGGCTAGGGTCAGCGGCTCAAGCAACGTATCCCTGCATATGCATTGCGTTTAAAAGTGGACTGGCCATGGCAGCTTGAGACGCTGGTTTGCCAGTGATTTGGAAGTGTGCTTGCTCCAATGGCGATTGTAACCTTGAGACAGTTGGACAAGCTTTTGATTGCTTACCTACTCCATATTTATTACTTGTGGGTGTGGTGTATACGTGTTGCGTCTCAAGTGCCTGTACTCCGTAGTGTGTTCTTGTCTGTATTAATAGAACTTCACGTGCAACTCTTCTCTCTATTTGGTGTCTTATGCTAAGATTCAACCAGTGACGCCGTCTGCCAAGATATCAATTAATACGGCAGACTGTTTCTGTTCCTGACTACACCAACGTGGGAACAAACAGCCACTGCCGTCGTAAGCCTCCTCCCATAACAAATTCCCCGTTGTGTAGTATATCCCAGACACCCTATAATTATACCAATGCCGAGAAGCAGGTGACCGACCACCCGTTCCATAGTGTTTTGATGTTTTTTTCTATTCTAGTTTTCTACTCTTTCTATGTTTTCCCCATGTTCTTCACATGTTCCCAAACGCCTTCCCAGCCTAGCTAGACTGCCTCATCTTGTGGTTTCATCGCCCGTTGATGTCTGCCCCCCCTCCTTAGCCAACATCCCTCCGCCCATGGGATCATGCACTCCGCAACGAGGCGCTTCGCATATGCTGAATGACGATGTCTTGGCTCTCGCAAAGATCGGATTCCCAGCGCCAAGACGAATCGTTTAACCAAAAGTTTCCTTCACTAAGAAAATGAGAAGATATTTGCCCGCGCACCTGCTTTGACATGACAATAATATCACCAAGTCTGACACGTCGCAGAGCCTCGTCACAAATGTGTACAATAGAGGCCTAACAACTAACATAATGCAGAGAATTCCAATAGACAAGACAGACTTGTAAAATAGATTCCCAAAATGCCAAAAAAATCACACCAGTTTTCTTCCACATTGCCTGACAAGTTCATTACTCAGTTACCGCTCACACTAGAGAGCATATCAGCTAGCCACGAGGGGTCCCGGCTACACGGGACGGCGGGGCGGCGGGATCCGGCATGTGCCTGAACTGGCCGAGTTTGGAGAGTCGTAATGGTGGTTGCGTTATGTTGTGTTGCGATGGATTGAGTTGAAGTTTTTGTGTGTGGGGTGTTGCAATATAGCACATTCTCACCTACACTTGTTGTAGCAGTCAAAGTAGTAAAAGGGCCCGCTCAGGAGGTTCGGACGTTGATCGAGAATGGAGCCCACGAGAGCTTCTAGTTGCTTCAAGAGAACAAAGCTCTAACAAACTTACATTACTATCCCACCCACCCACTCACCCTCGATTTCATCCATGCTCCGGCTCTTCTTCCCCAGCTTCCTCATAGGGCTCCTTATCACTACGAACCAGTGTCGATCCTGCCATTCTGATGCCCACCCAGGAGAGGGATCATCCGCCCAAGGCCCGCATTCCCTTTCATATCAAGGGGACCCAAGGGGGGGTTTCCCTTTTTAAAGCCCTGGACCATCACGGAGTTGTATGTAAGTAAGTAAGATGAGATGCACGAAACGTAGGAGAACAGATAATGGAAAGATGACATGTAACGTAATATTGAGAGTCCTCTTTTCCTTCTTTCATCGGACGATGGGAGGATGACTCGCGGGTGGTTTACGAGATGTCGTCTAAGCCTAACACTATCCAGATAGAGGGGGGTGGACCATGGAGAGGCCGTTTCAACGCCCCGTCGGATGAAAAAAGAAGTCCCACGATGGAGTAGCTTTTGAGTGTGTTGTCGGATCATGCCGTGTGATAAGTCTATTGTTCTCTTTCAGAGATACATAAACCCCCCAAGGCCTTTCTCGGTATTCCGTTGATCCAAACAAGTCCGCACCATCTCATCATCACCACATCCAGACACACTCACTCATACATACATACATCTATCAAACCCTTTCAAACCGTCTGAACTCCTCACAAACCATCAATATGCATTTCCTCGCCGCCTCAACCCTCTTGGCTAGCTTAGCCACCACCGCCTCCGCCGCCTCCGGTGTCCTCCTCCCCCTATACGTCTATCCCTCTGCCAGCTTCGGCGACAACGCTGCCAACTGGAAACCCGCCTTTGACGCCATCAAGGCCACCACCAACGTCCCCTGGCTCGCCGTCGTCAACCCATCCAACGGACCCGGTCCCACAGGCCAACCCGGCAACGGAGACGCCAACTACGTCAGCGGCATCTCTCAGCTCAACGCGCTCGCCAACGTCCAAACCATTGGATACGTCCGCACTGACTACGCCAGATCCCCGCTCGACGAGCTCAAGAAGAACATCACCACCTACCACTCCTGGGCCGCTACCAACAAGGATGTCGCCGTCAAGGGTATCTTCTTCGATGAGACGAGCACCACAAACTTTGCCTACCTCAAAGAGGCTGTCGACCATGCTCGCGCGACCTTCACCGAGGGCCCGGCCACGATGATTTGCAACTTCGGCACTACCACGCCCGCTGAGTTCTACAAAGTGTGCGATGTTGTCATTGCCTTTGAGAGCTGCCTCAACTGCCCGCTCGGCTCGCAGTACAAGAGCCAGGAGACGATCAGCAACAACATCCCCAAGGGCCTCGAACCCCAGGCTGCTATCATTGTTCACCACTTCACGGGCACCACCTTTGACGGCAAGACTGCCGACAACGCTCTCCTGACCAACTTTGCCCAGACCATCAAGACCAACAAGGTTGGATGGGCTTACTTCTGCTCTGCCGATTACAACGACATCAAGTCGAACCCTGCCTCTATCGGTGCGGTCGCCAAGGCCATGGCATAAATGTCGGGCGCCTGTATATAACTCAGCAAGACTTTTTTTTTAAGCTGTTTTTGGATATATATGGACTTTTCTTTTTTCTTTTTTTCTTTTTGGGAAGCAAGCGCGAAATCCAGAAGAAAAGGGGTAGAGAGGTTTGTAAGAGGTGAAAAGATTTCAAAAAAAAAATGCTTCATGTTGCAAATAAGTTGCTATATAAAAAACACATAAATACATATATTCCATTAAGCATTAGTGGTTCCGGTCTTGATGTCTATAGACAGTTTGGGGACGTGAAACGTAACCGTCTTTTTCGCATACAGGGCCTCAGAGCCCAAACTGAGGTATCCCATGTAATCGGATCCGCTGGGGAAGTTTGCCTTGGGGAACTTGGTTCCGTCGACTTTGAGTACCTCCTCAATCAGAGGGGTCAAGTCGCCCTTGAACTTGTACACTGGCTTGTCAGGGTACCATGTCAAGACGTTTTGTTTCAAACCGTTCTGGCCGGCATAGAGAGAGCTAAAGTTCACGTGTGTGTTAGCTAGCATACCACTAAACTTCTTGCCAAATCAAAAACCGACTGATATGCCCAGAAAGGAAAGCAAATGGGTGAAGGGATACTCACAAGGTTGTTCCTGAAATAACCTTGGTTGTGACAGCCTTATCCGCCAGACCAATGGGCTGCGTGGCGGGACCAAAAGCGGCAAACCAGACCATGACTTCGTACTTGGCCTTTGTGCTGTCCTTTGACTTATCCTTGTCCGCGTCGACGAACATATCGATAGCAACGTTGGTGTTGACATCGTCAGCCTTGAGCTCAGCCTCAGAGCTTGCCGTGACAGTCTCATTACCAATGCCATACGTCCATTCGAGGTCAACGTCGACCTGGGAGAGGCTCTTAAGTGTGGCGGGGAAAAGCTCAGTATCGACTTTGATATTCGGGAAAGCATGGACAGGGGCGGTTTCAGGGCCGGGAGGATATTGCCATGCGACGAAGAATTCGGGGGCCATGGTGTTGGTGGCATATGTCTCGTTGTTGAACTCGGTAACCTGCAAACACATGTCAGACACAGGATTTCACAGTCCAGGATTAGATAGCAAAAATGGAGGTTTTAGGGACGCACATTCATACACAGCTTTCCAGGGTCGCCTTCGTTCCATCCCCACTGATTGGGATTCACTAGATTGCACACACCGTCAGTCGAGTCCCGCGAAGCAAAATCAACAGCATCGTTGGAATGAGGATTCGAGAGGCGGGGTTGTTGGCAGGCGGGCTGGGAACACGAGAATGAGTAGAAGACACCGCGATGAGATAACAACGTCGCATATTGTAGTGTTTGTTTTCCCCATTCGTCGTCGGCTGCCCCTTTGCCTCTCTACTTCCGCTCGTGGGATTGAAATGCGGCGGAGGGCCCAAGTTCCGTGATCGAGTTGCACAAGAACCTCCTCGTCGCCCGCCTGCCGGCCCTTCCTTTGTGTTCGATAATCCTTGCTTGTGCGTAATTCGGACGAATTCCTCCCCCCCAAAAACTTACGTGTGTACTCCTGCCCCTTGGACTTGGGATGGATACCAAACGCCTTTTGGCAGTACCGCGTCTTGGTGATGCCATGCAGCGGCTTTGGTGCGAATAACGGCGTCTGGCCGGTCGCTTGGCGATGGGTTTGGATGCCAAAGAGGATGCCCAGCGTCGCTGCGATGGGGATTGCCAATAGGGCGAAGTTGACGAAGAACCGGATCGTCATGGCTGCGAAGTGGGCTCCCAAAGAAGCGATGGGAAAACGAGTGTACGACGGAAAACGAGCGTGATGGTGGTGGTTGTCGCTGTGGTGGTGGTGACTTTTTTTGTTGGCGGTTTGGTCGGAAGAGTCGTCGAAATGTTCAGGGGGACGTCAACGGGGACGTTCTACAAAGGTACTTGGCGCTTAATGTTCAATACAGGGCAGTACAGGACAGTACAGGTGTCAAGTAAAGTCTGTTACTGGTCGCAAGAGGGGCTCTAGTGGTGTTGCAGTAACGATAGTAGGAGATACGCTGGATCACAAAACAGCACCACGGTTCAGGAGACACAACGATCTCTTACAAAAGTGACATCTAGACCTCACACTTGATTACTCTAGGTAGTAGGTATAGTAGCCCATTAACCTGCTATTGTTGCTAATATTGCTGCTTATTTTACCTGTAATTCCTGCCAGACACGTCTCTCGCCCTGACCAGGCTCCCGAAACTCGCTCGTTTGTTGTCACTGGTTCGGGGATAAGGATCGTATAGCAAACTTGACAAGGAACCATACAAAGTACAGGTACAGTCAGTTATTATGGGCGCTTCCAAACTTTTCAGTGGAGGCTGGGCCCCAAGCGGCATGACACAGTGGACCAGCAGCGATTCGAGCACGCACTCGCCCTGGGGGCTATGGTAGTGGAGCTGTAACGCGCCCCCGCTTATAAGAACCCTAAAAGGAGGGCCAAGTACACTGCGTACCGTGTACCTCGGGTGGCTGTTGCAGTCGCGGACTTGCGAACACCTCCGCCAGCATGAATGGGTTCACAAGTACCGGTACCTCCAGGAGCCGCCACGCGCGCGCCCAGCTGTGCCGGGGAGCGAGGGCCCACTGTAAGTATTCTCAGCCTGTCCCAAGAAGGTGATCATGAGAGGCCCCCAGCCAGCCGCCTCAAGTCAAGCAAGCGAGGCCGTACGAGAAACTCGTATCACCACACACGCGACACCGAAAAGTCTGCCGCCGCATCTCATGCACGTTTCGTCCTTGTCCCGGCTGCCACACACCAACAATAGAAAAAGGCTAAGCAGAGCTCACAAGCCGTGCGGGCCCGAGAGCGCCGAGCAATGACGGATTGGTAATAAGAAGAAGAAACGCCAACAGCCAAAGTTTACCTGCCAACGCAGATCTTTTCCAAAGAGCCGCCAACGCGTTTTGTTTGTTCACAGCAGCCCAGAGGTTGAGTTGTCCTGAAATAACCTAAACAAACCACACAAGTATAGGTACTTGTACCTGAGAGGTGATAAAAGAGAGCCTGTGTTTAGAATGAAAGCTTGCCAGGTGGCTCCGGCGCTGGACGATCGCTGCAAGGAACTGCTTTGGCTCCAAGGTCTGCACGGTTCCCTCTTGATTGCCCTCTGTGTGTCATTCAGAGTCATCACAATGGAGCCATTATCAAGATGAAAAATTACGATTCCATCTTGCCTGTCTGTTTAACTGCACGGAGTAGTGTGTACCAAGATTCATGATTGAGAAATCAGTAAGCCCATTGTGTTCTAAAGAGAACTTCCCATCCATCACCTCTCTTCCTTTCAGGACTTTGTAACAATATGGACCGATGGTCCCGGACCGGGGTCCCCGATTGTGCGTAGGCTGCCGACGTCCAGATAAGCAACAAGGCGTTTCTGAGCAGCATGCAAACTCTGCATTGTTCCTTGCCCCCTAAAACAGGCTTGGCGGTTGCTGCTTCAAACTTGGATAAGGATTTTCATTCCCAAATGGTGACGGTACAGTGTTCATCCCCCGGCGCTAGCCAGCTTCAAAGCTTCCAATAACACTGTCCCGCTCCGATGGATTCCGTCCCAGCTCCTCTATGCGTCGCTGCCTACCTATTGGACAAGAGGAAAAAGTGAGAGAAAGCATAATCAAAAAGGAAATAAAAAAATTAAATATTAAAATAATGAAATAAGAGAGTTCAGAAACCTTGCTCGAGGGAGAGAGGGCGCTGAAGCGCCTGCGAGACGCACAGTAAGAGTGTGAGAAAAAGCAAGCGTCTGCAACTGGCAGGGCAAGGTGTCCGCCGATAGCTGAGCCGTGGAGCCAATGGGGGTGCGCGATCGCCATCGTGGGCCTGCAAAGCCACTGCCCCTATTTCTGGATCACTGAAAAGGGAGGCTAGGGCAGAGCTTTTTTCGGGGCCTAGGGGGGCAAAGATTGGCAGGGGGAGTGGTTCTGCCCACTACGGGCCGTCCAAGGTCCTGATTAGGTTCTGAGAATTTTTTCTTTCCTTTCCAGTGGTTAGGACGTCGTCACGCCATGCCTTGCGTCATTGGCTGATGTAAAGGTACGGGAGTACCTCGGCCAGTACTAATTGTGGGAAGATCCAGGCCAAGTACCCAAGTACCTACCTACATGCCTTATCTTATTGTCTGGGCCAAACCTGTTATCGCTGTCACAGAACCCCTTAAAAGCCAACTTGCATAACCACCTAACAATAGGTAACCAAACGTTTGCAAGCAACTTCCCTGGATGATATGCTGGCGCTTGGCTGGATCTCTGCCCGCCACATCTTGCCCTGACAGCCGTCCACATCTCCATTCTCCCATCAGCGTGTTCAGGCCTCAGCGGGTTCAATAACGCACAGCAAGGGGGGGGGGCAAATGCATGGCCAGTGGAGTCAGGTACCAAGATACAGACATCCACAAAAGCTTGGTACAATTATTTCCGTACCAGTTCCCTGTCCAGTTTCCAGTATCGCCCCTTGTATCCAGTACTTGTCTCCACTCAGGGTCTAGGCCGACGTTTGGTGTGCCGGAATGCAAGATGGAGCACGGCAGTGCAGGTAACGTGTACTCGCTGCAGGACTGATTACTCGTAACCAAACGCCAGACCCTTGTGCCTTTATTTTCCCTGTTCCACGTATCGACTGACAAGCTGGCCACACTGGATTGACTGGGCAGAGCTGGATACGAGAACATGCAACTCCAGGTACCGCGGTACTCCCCCTTTGGGCAGTGCTGGCGTGCAACTGGCACCCACCACAGCCTCCTCCTCCCTCTCCAATATGACCCAGGCCACTGTTTGGTCACGTATACCCACTGTATTAGCACTTGTAAAGCTCAATTAGGCCGCTGCTGGTTGGTCAGTTGCGTAGTTGCAAGGGCCTACGACGGGCAGCAAGTCAAGGTACAGATACTCAGTCAAACCCAGTCAAAGTACCTGCTACCCAGCACAGAGTGCCCCATGGGTTCCAGCAGCCCCGCCTCCAGCACCTGTAACCTTCCATTCTCCAGCCTAGAGCCCACTGGCGCAGCTGGCGGCTCTGGACTTGCCGGCCCACCCGCTTGCTCCCCTCCCCCCTTTAGGCGTAGGCCAAGTCCCGGGGAACGACCACCACAACGACCACCACCAACCCTCGTCTCGTATGCCTCTTCTTCTTTTTGTCTCTTGCAACCCCATTCCTCTCGTATCGCCCAGCCTCTCCCCTCTTCAGCGCCCTTTCGCTGCCCACTTTCGTTCATCGTTTCCCGGGGAGAAACCAGATCTAGTTCCTCGATACGATTGCCATTCGCTCACCTGCAACTGCTAACCACACACGACCTTCGTTTATTTTCCCCCAGCCATCCCAAGGATTCCCAAAAGGGCACTCACATCAGCCAGCCAGCCAAGCGTCATCAGCTAGCCCGCCTGCCTGCCTCACGCTATCTCGCTGAACACCAGGGCAGCCTCTTCTGCACATCACCCTTGACCCCCCGGAAAAGTCTACTTTTAAACCAAGCCTTATCATTCGTTTCAAAAAGTCACCTCGCGTCGCAGCAACAGTCAGCACCCGTGGTGGAGCCACGACTATCGCCCACCATGATGAAGGGGCACCAGGAAGAGTACGAGGAGATGGTGGAGATTGGCGGATTCCGTCGTCACAACCACTCCGAGTCTGAGGAATCTCAAAGACGCATCCTCTCCGACCACATGAGGTCCAATCGCCAGAGTCGCGGCCATCCTGACGACTACAACACGCAAGATTACAATCGCTCCAACCGAATGAGCCGTGGCCATCCTGACGACTATAACTCGCAAAACTACCCACAATCTAACCGTCATAGCCGTGGTTATCCTGACGACTACAGCTCTCAAGACTACATGCGGTCCAATCGCCAGAGCCGTGGTCACCCAGATGACTATGCCTCGCCGGCCTGGCCTCCCTCTGCTATGGCAAGCTCACCTACGCTGAGAAGTGGAGCGACGACACCCTACGAGCTTGGTGGTCCTGGACGATATCTCTCACAGTTTGGTGATTCAAGATCTTCTACCCCAATGGTACTTGAGTCCATCACTCCCTTCTCATGCTCCGATATGTTTTGTGCAAGTAAACTAACGCTCTTTGTCCCCGGTAGAACCAAAGTCAAATTAGCCTTACTGGACTATTACCTCAGGGTGGTCAAGGACACGGCAAAGAGGGAGTCGATCGCAGTGACTCCATTCAAATCGTGCACTCTCGCGACGACTCCGACATTTGGAAAGGATGGAAGAGGCACTTGTACAAGCTTGTTCCTTTCATGACCTTTGCTAACACTGGACTGTACCTGGCGTACCTTGGTCTTCGTGTCGCAGCCATCATTTGGGCTCAGAATGCGAACCGCACGACGTATGCGGCTGCTTGGATCTTCATCGCCGTCGAGGTCATGGTCGCCATTCCCTCGCTGATGCACAACACCTGGACCATGTGGTCGATGAAGAAGAGAAACCGACCCAAGATGAGACTCATCGGAAACCACGACTGCCCAACCATTGATGTCTTTGTCACTTGTTGCGGAGAAGAAGATGATCTCGTTTTGGACACTGTTCGTGGCGCCTGCGACCAGGACTATCCCTATGACCGATTCAGAGTCATCGTGCTCGACGACGGCAAGTCTGCTGGTCTGGAAAACGCCATTTCTTCCCTCTCCATGATCTATCCCAATGTGTACTATATGGCTCGTGTCAAGGTTCCCGGAGTTCCGCATCACTTCAAGGCCGGTAACCTCAACTATGGTCTCGATCAAGTTCATCTGATGCCCGGTGGCGCCGGTGAATTCATGGCTGCTCTGGATGCCGACATGGTAAGGCATTTCTAAACAACTTGTCAATCTTTGATGAGATTGATTGAATTTCTTTTTTCTCATTTGCTAACATGGTGCAGATTCCTGAGCGGGATTGGCTCCGTGCTCTCATTCCCCATCTTCTTGTAGACCCCAAGATGGCTTTGGCTTGCCCTCCGCAGCTCTTCTACAACACTCCGCCTTCTGACCCTCTTGCCCAGAGTCTCGACTTCTTCGTGCACGTCATTGAACCTATCAAGGACTCTCTAGGTGTCGCCTGGTGCACTGGATCTGGTTACATGGCAAGACGTACTGCTTTGGACGACATTGGCAACTTCCCGCTCGGTTCTCTGGCCGAGGATGTCGCGACATCCACTCACATGTTGGGCAAGGGCTGGAAAACCGCCTATGTTCACGAGCCTCTTCAGTTTGGTACTGTCCCTGAGGACTATGGCAGCCATCTTAAGCAGCGCACCCGGTGGGCTATTGGAACTGTTGACACCGCGTTCAAGCTCAACTTTTGCCTGTGGGGTGACAAGATTAAGCAAATGACGTTTGCCCAGCGCTTCTCTGGATTCCTCTATGCTTCGCTCAGCTTGTACACTATTCTGCTCTCCATCTCCATGTTTGCCATTCCCATTATTCTCGCCATGGGTAAACCCCTGGTTGCCTATGCCACCGAAACACAGCTCCGATGGCTCATCCGCGCTTGTTTCGCTTCCATGATCTCGAACCGAATTTGCGAATTCATTCTCTTTATCCCCGCCGGATATCACACTGGCCAGCGAGGCTCGCGATACCAGCTTTGGATGTCGCCTTATATCGCCCTGTGCATCATTCGATCCTTTGTTCTCCCTACATGGCTTGGTGGCCAGACTCAAGCTTTCAAGCCCACCGGTTCTCTGGCGTCTGCGCTGAACGAGCGTGACCCCAAGCTCAGAAAGAACATGTTCCGCCGACTTTGGGCGATTTTGATCAACTACATGGCCATCTTTCACTTGGCCTTTGTTTACCTCACTCTGGTTGGTGTTTGCCTGACCACCTTCCGCTGCTTCTACTCGGATAACTCGACCCGTGGGATCCTGCTCTGCCTGGTTACGCACGCCTTCTGGCCCCCCGTCACCTTCATTTTCCTCTGCAGCTCTCTGTGGACACCTGTTGCCTACGCCATTGACCCTCCAGCCATGCCAGAGCGTGAGCAGCTGCTCATCCGCGATCCCGACACCAAGATTGCGCACCCCACCCCCAAGAGCAAGAAGATTGCATTTGGTGGCCAGGCTGCGTGGTTCGAGCTCGAGTACACAGTTACGACGCTGTACAGTTGTTTAATATTCGCCGCCTCGTTTATCTTTTAATGCATGACAGGAGCCTATGGGAACGCGCATGAACACGATGGCTTGACTGCCACACTGATCCAGGAGTCTTTGGGTTTTTAAGGTGGAATTGAAAGAGAGAGGCATCTGGGGCCATTTGGAGCCACGGCACACGGATCGTAATGCTGATCATGTATTGGGGGTTTTCGATTTTGATTTTGAGATTTTTCATCTTCACCGGCGCATAACGGGAGCTGTATAAACACTAGAGATGGCGTGTCAGTCATGTTTACTATGTAATTAAAATATCTGTGATTCTTTGCTATTTTGAATTTCCTTGAAGTGTTCTCCATATTGTCTATCTGCACACACACACTGCACATGAAAAGCCACTCCCGAGCCTAGCACTGCATGTGTGACATGACGTCCTCGAACCTTTGCACCGTGTCATGGCAGGTAATAATGCTGGGCTAGTAAGTTTCCTTATCTGCAGGTCCAATGTGTCAAAGCGCCAGAGGTAGAGGTACTCGAGCAAACCTCTCCACCCGTCAAGATTACGTTTTCAACTTTGACAGCAGAATATATTAGCGGGGCTGTAATTTCTGTGCAACATGTAGTGCAGTACTTGGCATGTACAAGTAAAGGAGTAAGATGATTTACAAATAGGTATCTCGGATAGACGGATGCATGAAGCGGTGTCATCTTCTCTCCATCAAAGACATTGCTTGAGTGAACAAAAGATTTACTATGGAAAGCCTCAAGGTGGGCTAATCACTAATAATAGCAGGGCAGATTTGTTCTAGCGATCTGGCAATAATCAGTACCGGGAACAAAAATGTCAATACCAAGCAAGATAAGGGGGTGAAGCGTGTAGATTTTTTTTCTTGGGAGATTAAAAATGCTACCCTGAAAGGATGTGCCCCACCCCTGTCTGTCTGTCTATCTATGTAGGTATGAATCAGCAAGAATTATAGATCGACAAGGGCAGATGCGAAAAAAGGAAATGAACGTTTCTACCAGCCCTGCTATATGTGTATGTGCTGTCAAATAATGCAGGTGTCAAAGTGCCACGGCAGGGGGTTGGCAAGCTACGGCAGATGGATGGTGGCTTCAGATTGGCTTGAGGTACTCAGATACTTGCATTGCATTTATTGCGTGACACAACTGACTGTACTCTGTACTTTGACAGCATTTACATGACATGTTAGGGTGTGTTTGGTAACGACTTTAGGCACCGTTCCATTAGCTAATAGAGGCTGTGCCGGTTAGGTGTTTGTTTGCTAATTAAGGGCCGGTTTCGAGAGTAACGGTAATGCACAGGGCAGCAGCCCTTTAACTAATTGATCTTCTTACTTATATCTATATAGCATCGGTAAGCCAAAAGTAGGTCTAGGGCTCCATTAAAGGATTGGTTAAAAGATATAACCAGGATTTATATGCTTAAAGATATATTACCCCTCCCTTATATTAATATCACTAAGTTCTTTATAAGGTAAAGCTTTAAAATATCCCTTTTTACTATATAATTTTATTAATACCAGGTTATTACTTTAATTATAATTTTATTAGCTATCTCTTTTATATATTTTAGATAGCTAAGAGTTATATATAGTTATATCTTTAGTAAAGGTAGGTATATTATAGCTAAGATCCTTAAAAGAAGCCTTTTTAAGCTTATAAGCTTTATTAGAATATTATTATTAATCTTCCTTAAGCTAGCTATATAGCTTAAAAAAAATACTAAACTATAGGCTATAAGATAGATTATAATTAATAAAAAACTCTATATATTCTTAAATATAATAGTATAAGATATAATAATAAGAAAAATAATAATTAATTTTAATTATAATATAAAGATTATCTTTAAATTAGCTTTTTTAAAGAAATTTAAAGAGAATAAAGTTAATAAAAGAATAGAGTTTTTTATAAAGTAATAAATACCTTATTTATTTTAATTAAGTATAAAATCCATCTCCTAAGCTATAATAATATATATATAAAGATTCTAGAAGATTCTAAATTTTATTTATTTTTTATAAAATACTTTAAAGCCTTTAATAGGTTATATTTTATAATAAAACTACCTTATAATATATAAGCAGGCTAAAGAAATAGAAAATAATAGCTTATATAGAATATACTTACTATATATAATTTTTAAGATAGGATTATATATATTTTATATAGATAGAAGGGCTTGGTTTATAATAATAGAATACTAAAAGATATATTAGAAAAGGGCTTTTATATACCTATTAATTATTATTATCTTAGTAATACTAGCTTTTCTAATTTAGTATATATATTAGCTCCTTTTTATAGGATTTGTTATTATTTATAAAAGATAATATAAATTAGGTTATAACTAGTAAATCCTAAGGAACTATTTAATCTATAGTATAGCTAGCTTTATATAGATATTAAGTATATTTTAAGCGGTTTAAAAAGGAAGTTTTGAATCTATATAAATAGTATAGAGTTTTTGCTGGTAATATATACTAAAATTATTTATATAATAGCCAGGCTATAGAACTAGATACTTAATTATAAAGAAATTAGTATAGAAGAGCTTAGAAAAGAGGTATTAAAGCTTAATCCAGACTAGTATATTAATAATTTAGTTAAAAATAAATCTTAGATTAGAAATAGATCTATAGATCTTTTTTAAGGGATTATTATAAGGGAGATATAGTAGTAGTATTAATATACTATATAGGCTTAAAAAGATAGATAAAAAGAGTATAAAAATATAATATTTATAGGTTATAGGATAAAGAAAATAGTATTATATAAGAGGCTAGGTAAGGGTTTAAATTAATAATAAAGTCTAGCTATTTTAAATAATATATTATAAATATATATCTTAAAGATCTCTTTATCTAGCTTAGTATCTAATATTATATTATTAATAAAGCTATAATATTATTAATTTTTAAGTAAAATAAGATTAAATATAATTATTAGATTTATTAGAAATAGATAAATATAATAATATATTAATCTTATTAAAAAGATTATATATAATTATAGATCTATAGTATTAAAATATATAAATCTGTTTTATCCTTAATATAAGAGAAATCCTTTAAATATAAATCTAGAAAGCCTTATATCCAGCTATAATATAAATATACTAGAATACCTAAATTATAGGGTAAATATATTATAATTACAGGATATTTAATAGATAATACCCCTATAATTATAATATATTCACTTTATAATTAAAAATCTTTATTTTAATCTTAAAATAACCCCTCTTTTAGCCTTTTTACTAACTGCTTAATTTATACCTTTTTATATATTCTTACTATTAAAAAAATATATAAAAAATATATATCTATACCTTTTTAAAAGTCTTTTTCTCTCTTCTCTTAGTTAATAGTTATATCTTATTAATCTTCTTTATAATAGCCTATATCTTCTTATTTATTTAATAATATTACCTTTAAAAAGCTTTATATTAAGCTATAAAGCTAAACTTATATAAATTTAATAAAGGCTTTTCTTTCTTTTCTTTATTAAGGATAAGAATATTATTAATATAAGCTCTTTTTAAAATCTTAATAAAAATAGCCTAGTTATCCTTATAATCGCTTTTTTACTAGAACTTTATTAAAAAGGTATACTATATCTTCTTAGATATCTTATAAAAAACCTAAACTAATTTCTTATTTTTTATCTAGGAATTAATAGCTTTTTAAGCTACCCTAAGCCTAACTTTTTATTATTAATTCTTTTCTAGGATCTAGATTACTTTATTAATATATTTTAAGTTATCTTTTATTATAAGGCTAATTATTAAAGTATTAATAGATTTAATAATAGCTTCTTATAGGTGAATCTTTCTCTTCTTTCTTTTTAAGTCTTTTCTATTATTTATAGAGTATACCTGCTTTATAATTTATTAAAGCTTTAATAAGCTATTTTTTTTTTTTTTTTTTTTTCTTTTTACTTAAACTTAATAGTATTTATAAGATTAATTATACTATTTAAAGAAAGTATTACTTCTTCTATAATATCTGGATTATCCCTAAAAATAATCTTAAATAACTTAGGAAAATAAGGCCCTTAAAAATAAAAGGGCTTAATATCTAAGTGTTTTTATTCCTTATTAATCTCTTGGCTTATTATTATATAAAAATAATACTAATTTCTTACCTTAAGATATTTATCCTAGATATTATTATTAATAATAATAGTACTATCTTTTTTAATAGGTATATTAAAGCCTAAAAATCAGTTTAATATCTCTTAAATCTACTAATACTTTTAAAAATATTTATATTTATTTTTTACCTATTTAAAAGTTATATAGAATATTAGAAATATTATTTCTATAGCTATTATATAATTAGACTAAGCCCTAATTTTAAAGCTATTCTACCCTCTTAAACCAAGCTTTATAAACTATATAAGGGATTAAAGGAATATCTCTTCCTTATTATTAATCTATTTATAATAGGATCTTTCTAGTGTTTTTACCCTAGACCGCCTTTATAAGGATATAGGTAGTGGTATAGCTAAAATAGCCTGACTTTAACTATCAGAATTAGTAAATTGAATAGTACTTATACTTATATTAATATTAAATTAATAAATTAATTATTAAAATAGACTATATTTTTATTATATTATAAAATTAATAGTATTTAAATACCCTTAAAAAAACACTATCTTAAAGCTTATAGAAGAAGCGATAGATAGTTATTTACTAGCCATCTAACAGAATATACAGGAAACCTCATATTTATATACACTTTTAATATCACAAACTAGGCCTATGCAACGTTTGTGTTAAACATGCCTTTTTTAGGCCTAACCGGCAGGGAGGCACATGACACGGCAAGTTCCGTAACTGGTGGTGGCACTACCGGCTCTAGCAGCTTTTTCATACCGGCCAGACCGAAAAGTTGTTAACAAACACACCCTTAGTGTCTAATACCCCCTGTTACTGTGTTATTGAGTGTGTGACGTACCAGGGCACAGGGTTCATTTCGTGTCAGTTCTGTTGTACTAGACAGCCAACGCCACTGCCATTCCTATGCATACTCCAGTAAAATGTGTATTCCAGCCCGGAGGCATCTTTACTGGCTTTCTGGAATGTTCAACGTGTCGTTTAGCCGAGCTGGCGCGGCAAATGCGCTATTCTAGAACCCATCTCCGTTTTCTTTCATGAGTTGAAAGATAAATTGGTGATGAAGGCGTATTTGACATGAACGCTTGTCCCAAGTTGGGTAACTTTAATTAATCATCATTATAAGAGCATACAGATAGATATTTCATTAAAGTAGTTTGCTTTAATAACTCTACTAAACTCTCTAGTCATCAATTTCAAAACACGCTATTGAGGGACGTTGACTGCTAACATCTCTGCCCCGCCCATGACTTCCCTATGGCATTTCCAGCAACCATGACGTTGTCATCCCTACTCCGTCATTTGGGAGTTAAAGATGCTAGAGGGAGGTGGAGAAACATGACACGCGTAGCAAAACCATCGTCAGCACTAGGTCCCGCAAAATTATCAGCGGATGACTCGTGTCTCCCGCTGCCACCGCGGGAGCTCGTGGCTGGTCGACTCATGTACGAAGTACCCTTGCTCGAGAGACGAAAGGCAGACCCAATCGCCGATACTCCTACTGCCGCACTGTATCGTATATACGAGCACCTCGTTCTCGATCAGCATATTTCCATTCGAAATGGAATCGAAGCCTTTTGGTTCCATGCGACCTGGCAAGTCTACACCATTCCGGACCCGAAAGACCCCCATCCCGAGCGCTATGCCTGCCTTGCTGGTATAACGAGACTTCTCTGCCTAGCTTTCAACAAGAGAATAGAACTAGGTCTTCCTCGTGATGCGCCGCCCATTTTCACGGGAGACATGCTGGAGAAGTGGAGGACGGAGGCGCGTGTGTACGAGAGGGCCCCGGACTGGGCGGCCAAAGTTACTAGACTCGATGAAAGACTGGAGCTTCCGCACTGGGATAATTTGAAGAGGGAGTTTGTGCCGCTTAGTTCGTTTGCTGAGAAGGGAGTTTCCAAGGAATTCGCCGACAAGAATATTTTGCTTTTACTGCCACATGTTCACTTTATATAGGGAGCAACAATGTGTTATTATTAGGCATGTCCAACCCTAAATTTGGTTTTAATAAAGATTGAAGCAGCTGCAACCTCTAAAAAGGCGGGCTATCATCACTTTGTTTCACGGGTGTGTATATTTCAACTGTATCAGCTTCTTGACAAAGCCATTACATGACATTGGAAGTAAGGATGAAGATGATGTTCTGATGTAGTCCCAGAGTACACAGGTCTGCTGTATAACAGTCGCTGTCGCTATGAAGATTGGAGATATTTTATATAGTTAGCTATTATTAAAGAAAAATTAGCCATCTACCTAACGACCTTGAATCAGCGATCGGTATGCTTATTAACTAGGTAAGAGTGCGAACCGTTCTGCTAATATAAACTAGGTAATAACTTGTTCGAAAAATAAGCTGGTTATAGAGATATATACAGTATTTCCGTATTTCAATGCCAAAGAGGCGAGCCCTTTGCTGTATAGGTTCACATCATCCAGCCACAGTTGGATAAAAGGCATCCGATGTACAGAAACATGTTCCACAAGGTCTTAATTCTAAAGTACCTCCCTACTTTACACTTTCATTGACAACTTGACACTGATATGTGTGTGCCGGCTTTTTGTTAAGACATTGAGAACAAAAGTCGACCGAGACAAGTTAATTGATCCGGGACTCGGTCAAGAGCCTCGTTATGTTATTTTGTAGCATGTTATCATCGACCACCATATTTAGAGTCAAAAACTGTTTTTTCTTAACCAAAGCAGTGTACCAGAGTTGTTGAACCAAAGCAGATAGAGCATACCGGCCACGCCGAAACGCTAATACCAAGCGCGCCCTACCTGGCTGGTTTACTGCTTGACTTTGCTTGACGGCTTACGAGCTAATATATTGCTTGATCTGTAGCTTGATATGTTGGTAAGTCAAAGTAATAAAGCAAGCAGTGAGTTGGCTAAGCTAGCTAGTTAAGCGGTAGCCGACCATCTACTAACTTAAGTGGTAAGCCGGCTAGCTAGTTCGTTAAGCAGCAAATCAGCCAGTCCTAGAGGGCTAGAAATATAATAATATTGTCAAAGCTTAATCTCAGTCAATTGTAAAGCTTTACTTGAATATTTGAATTGGCCAATTAAAGGGCTTTTATTTATAGCTGTAATACTAGTCCAGTCTGTAATGTTATCCTACCTAGGTGCTGATCGGCCTCTGTATAGTTGCAAGCCTTATAGGCGGTGCTATGTCTCCTACTAAGGTGTATATATAAACTGCCGCTGCTAGCTCTTACATGTCCTCCCTCTTCACCACTCATCACCAACACCTCACATCTGCCAAACATCCCTTTCAACACTTCATTTATTCTTCCTATCAACAACCTACAACATCTTTAATATGAAGTTTATTGCCATCGTTATTGCCGCCCTGGCATCCGTCACCGCCGCAGCACCACTTGCTGATGAATGCAGCCCGGGAGCCTATCGATACGAAGCTGATGGAAGAGCTTACAGCAAATGCAACAGTGCCAGAAACTGGGTCATGAGGACTATACAGCTAGCCATTTAAAAATCGTACTTTGATGTTTTGTTAATACTAGTTGTAGAAATCTGGGTTTTGTGCACCTGGACGTGTCTGCCAAAGCGCTTCATCTACCAGGCCCCCTACCTGCGTATAAAACATGCACCAGCAAATTCCATATTGCATGCAGGCTTACATATAAAAATTCGATCTATATACACCCCGTTTTGCTACAGCGCGCAGCACCTCCTTCCGTGACAGTTGTTGGGTAAGCAAGTAAACTTTAACAATAGATACAGCATCCATTGTATGCTGTACATAACGTACCTACGTATAGATATCCTATATTATATCAAAAGTGTAAGAGTTGCAAAGGGAAGAGATATACCAGAAAGGTGCATGATGCAGCTTTCAGTTGCTGGCATTAAGTATGCATTGAGGTCACCGAAGTTGCGAGGCTGCGTTATATAGAATATCCCAATACATAGTATTTTATATATTTGGGTGCTAAAGAGGTGAACCCTTAGCTGCAGGGAGAGTGAAACATCGAGTCCAAGTTTATTAGTAATCGTTGAACCAAATCCGATACAAGCAAATATTCACCGCCTAAAAGGCTTTGCTACTAAACCCTAATCACCTAGTTCAAGACACTTTGGCTCATAAACAGATTTTGTAGATATGAAGGAGATGATGGTTGTGCTGGACGCTATCAATATTATATAAAGCCAGCTATTCATGTCTATGTCCCTCTACCTCTTATTATTTTATGATTATCATCAACATCATCTCACATCTAACACAAAAACTTCAAAATAGCACTAGCTTTTATCATTAACCTCCCTGGAAACTATCTACAAGACCTGTCAATACAATGAAATTTATTGCTATCGTCGTTGCTGCACTGGTGTCTGTCACCGCAGCGGCACCAACTACGACATGCAAAATCGGAGCTGTACGATGTGCAATTGACCACCGAGCTTTCGAAAAATGCAATAACGGAAACTGGGAGGTGAGTACACAGCTATATCTTTTTTTCCCTTTCTATAATATTACAGCATAAGCTCAGTCCGATATATGCTCGCTGCGCCTCCGCCCTTTAAAGCAATGAACCTTCCATCTCTTAATCTGTCCAGTGGCCCCCCCCCTTGCTCAAGGTGTCATTTTTACAAAGCAGCTTTGCTTGACCATCTTTCGCTAACCCCCTAACTTCAGATTGTTAGAACATGCTATGATGGACTCGTCTGCTGTTTAAATTAAAGAGTAATTAGGGAGTGAATAAAATAGAGTAGCTGTTATAGCTTGATAAACCCATAGCTAGATTATAATAACTAGCGGGTTTTAATTTTTATCTAGTATCCGCGAATGAACAGACAGATTCAATAGATACCCAGGTAGTACTGGAAGTAAACGTGACAGGCGTGAAGCTGTGTTTATAGAACTTGGACTAAACGCCGGTCCTGTTTAGAACACATAACTCCTTTCGCTTACGAGCCCAATAAAGACGCGCTATCTGTCTATTCATAGTGTAACTCTATCTGTCCTATTGGTTTGTATCCTTCTCAAAGAGATGGCACATTATAAATAGCAGCCTCCAGAAATAGATATATGTGTAAATAAGTGTTTTCCTCTGTTGCAACCTAATTATCAAGCTAGTAATTAATCTCCTTATGACAGTTTTATATTAAACAAGTCAACTTAGACTGGAATGGTGCATGATGCAGGTTCCACTTGCTGGCATTGAGCATGCATGTGAGGTCACCAAGTTGGAACACTGTTTCATACCCGAATATCTTACTATGCGTGACAACAGGACGGGTGGAATTGCTGTTCCAGCGTATTCTAAAAGTCCGGCCTGTAGTGTCATGGGGATTGCGTATCGCATATATCTGGATCAAGACAATATAGAGTACCATCCCCACTGCTTCACTCTGTTGACAACTTGACACTTGATACATGTGTATTACTTAGTTGAGACATGGGGAACGGAAGTCAGCCGAGACAGTGGATCTGAACTCGATGAAGACCATGTTCTTGCCATAATAGCATTATCAACTGTCACACTCACCGCCTATGAGGCTTCACTGCCAACTGTCTGCTGGAAACCGAGTTCAAGACACTATTCCATCATGGACAAATGGAATGTAGGAGATGATCATTGTGTTGGAAGCTGTAAACACTATATAAAAGGCCAAAAGCTGCCCAGCTTTCATGTCCATTTCTCATCACCACTTCTGTTGCCTACCCACGCAACAAAACAGCAGCGCCGCTATATTATCAACACTACATTTCTAGGCCACTGTTGAGCCCGTCTTCCAAAATGAAGCTTATTGCCATCATCATTGCGACGCTGGTGTCCGTCACCGCAGCGGTCCCAACTGCTATTGCCAACCAGGAGCTTCTCGATGCGCAGATGCGAAGTTACCTACCCCACCTCCTATCCCTGATCACATATAGGCTCTTGCTTTTCTATTGCTTTCAAAGATCACCTAAGGTAAGTCTGTTGTGCTGTTACTACCTTCTTTCTTTTATCCCACTGCAATATGTGGGAGGCGTCTGTGTACAGAGCTCCAGGGCTTGATGTTGGGTACAAAATGATGTGCATATGCTATGGTGTTTATCTCGAGTGCTGATCTACCAAATCTACAGATCACTCTACATTTTTTTGGGCAGTTATAGCAATAGCAACGATCAATTATCAGCAACCGTTTTTCTAGTGCTTGCGTTGAAATTCCTATTGAGACCTTGCTGCTATAGGGTAAGTAAGCAACACTTGCATTCAGGGCATCTAGCAGAGTTTATGAAACTCACATGTGAACTTTGCAACTCAATGTACCTGCTCATAGTACCCTATTGATATATGAATGAAGTCGTCCAACTAAACAAGTAGCATACGATCCTCTACATGTGTTTGAGAATGTGATAAATGCCCCGACCTTTGCTGCCAACATGTGCGTTGGGATCACAAGGACTTGCGATACTACGTACAGAGTTGCATTGCACCCCCCTCACCATGGTCATTGGGACATGTTCTTGCCGAAGTGCGACAAAACCTACCGAGTTATGCTTAATTTATTCCGACAGAACAGTCCGTAGTAATAAAGATACCGATGCAATCAGCAAGGATAAAGACTGATTCATAGGGCAACTCTACCTTATGGAAGTGGTTGGGTAGTCCTTGTTGAAGAGCTGTCACACTGTGAATAACAGCCGCCACGGACAGAACGTACAAGAAGAGGTGCTTTCCTTGATGTAACCCAATCGCCAAGCCAGTAAACTGACCCTCGCGTGACCAAGAAATGGTGCACACCCGCAATTTCCTATACCCATCTAGCTCCCGATCTTGAAATGGAGCATCTCCGATTGTTGCTGACTGCGTTTTGTTGGAGAAAGCTCTTCCGCAGCCGGAAGTTGCGGAGCCGATGGCCCCTCATCTATTTGCCGACGACCGAAAACAACAATCTGGTGGCTGCGGTGATGGCTGCGGGTGTTTCCTAGTTCGATTGGGCATGGGGTCACTGTGTGTGTGTGTGTGTGTGTGTGGCTCACTTGAATGTTTGGCCCGGAATTGTGAAAGAACGTCGCATTGTCAACAGCCACTGGGGATAAGTCTACTGAGTAAAGACGTGTTGGAACAAGACTTGCGGGGTTGGAACATTGAATGTCTTTGATCTTGGGGTTACTAGGGATAAGATTTTGTGAAACCTGACCGAATCCGCATCAATACGTTCAAGTCACACAAGCTGGACTACAATTCATTATTCGTATCTGTAACTTACATGCCGTACCTTGCATTACGTTGGTGCCACCGCCTTTATATTGCCTCCTGACCGTGACCGTTATTGTTATCGTTGCCGTTGTTGTTGCCTTTTTCATTCCTATTACCACCACACCACACCACCACCACCAAGGATGCCCATGTGATGATATCATGGCCTCTACGATGGTTCTGTTGCACCGCTGTGACCACCACGCTTTGCACACACCTTTGAGCATGACAAAATCAAGAACGGTGATGTTGACCACCGTGCCGGATTACGTCGTTTTAACCCCGCAGATGCAACACACACAAGGTTACCAGGTTTCACCGGGATGTTTCTGCAAAGCGCCTTTGCTGTCTGCCGCTTTGCGGTTTACATAAGGGAACACCGCATTTTGATAAGTCACGCTTTCATTTTTAGCTTCTCCTCCCTTTGGTACTTTGTCATCCACGCACTGAGCGTCGACGAGGGAATGCTGAAAAACGCCTCGGCTTCTCGCCGTGTAGGCTTACGCCATTCACCGGTTTTGGTTTGAACCTTGTGGTTGAGCATCTAGATGATGACCTCTTCCTTCTTGTGTTTGGAGCAGGATCTCTCAACGCGTTTCTTGGCGCTTACGGCTACCATCTGACGCTCTGAGAGCGGCTTTGGCGCAGGACCTCTTCTCTTTTTGACGGGGGGAGTGGCAGTAGTGGGTGTGGCGGGTGTGACGGCAGGGGTGGCTACCACCGTCCTGGGGCCATCAAATGGAGGCGGTATTCTGAGTTGAAGTTGTTGTAGCTGTGGACGATGTTTCCTTGGGTTGATGCCATGTCATGTGATGCGTGATGGCTTCAACTATGGATGCCGAATTTTGTTAGTTTACAGAGCGTCGGTGCGCTGTAGTCGAGGGGTCAGGGCTCCTATATAGGGTGACTAATTTCTCATAGGCTAGATCGCGGGGAAAACGGGCTACCCCTAACCGCCTTTCCAATGAACATTGCGGCTGACCAATCACAGGCGTTCTATCAAGGGGCGTCACGCGGGCCAAACCTGGTGATCCTGGTTGATGGTTTGTTGTTTCCGTACCACCAAAGAACGTCCACGGGGGGTCCTTTATCCCACGGAATAGATTGACCAGAGACGAGTGAGGATTCGTTTTGACGTGACACTGCGACCTTGCGGGGAGCCCCCCCTCTTCGTTGGTCTCTTTAAGAAAAAGACCTGCATTGGGAGAGGGGTGAAGGAAGTAAAAAAGAAAAGCTTGTTATACCTGCAGAGAGCGAGAGATTCTGTGGGTAAGCGGCGGGGAGGAGCATCGAACATCGAATACGACGTTGTGGGAAAGCAATTCTCGTTATAAAAGCAGCGCGTGAGGACCCGGCAAAGAAAAATAAGATGGAGCATTTCACGGGCTGGGACTGTAAGACAGTCGATATCCTCTCCTTTCCGTGCCACAGCTCTGTGGTATTCTAGTCGTGTGCAAATGAAGTTGACGTTTGTTTCAGTCGCAGCAGCGGCCCAGTTGCCGCTGTCACTGGTCTTTGGCGCAGATCAGGCTCGACATCGTGAGATTTCCCTTGATTGTCCATCTCGGCCGTCTTGACGACATGGACCACTGTTAGCGTGTTCACTTGTATAGTATTATTAAACTGACGCTTCAACAGTCCAGCCATGGAAGTTTGCGCCGCTCCCCCTCGGTGCCGTCAAGCCCACGGGCTGGCTCCTCGGCGAGACGAAAGCCATGGGCAACGGCATGGCAGGCCACATGCACGATTTCTACGTCTTTGTCAACCAGTCCAGCTGGCTCAACACGCCTGGCCGCGGCGGCACCGAGTACAGCAGCTTAAACGAAGCATTGCCATACTGGTTCAACGGGCTGGTCCCGATGGCGTACCAGCTCGACGACGACCGACTTAAGGGCCAAGTCCACGAAGTCGCCGACATTGTGCTCGGGTTTCAAGCCTCAGACGGCTGGATTGGACCCGAGGTCGGCAGTGGGAGGAATTTCTGGGCCCGCGCGCCGTTCTTTATGGGGTTGACGCAGCTCGTGGAGGCGGATAAGAGCTGGGAGAAGCGTGTTGTGGGCGGGTTGAGGAAGTTTATGGCTTTGGCTAATAAGATGCTGAAGAATAACAGCCAAGGGTTTGCAAACTGTGCGGGTGGTGTTGATTGCACATGGGGCCAGGCGAGGGCGCATGATTTGATGATTACGATGCAGTGGATGCTGGAGAATTATGCGTCCGAGGAGGATGATAAGCTGCTCTGGGAGAACATGGACATGTTGTATGCGCAGAGCAATTTCAAGTGGGATCTGTGGTATACGGCCGGCAAGTATCCCGAGGTGGCGGATCCCAAGGTTGGCGCGAACCATCCGTATATCCACGGAGTGAATGTTGGTCAGGGTAAGCAAGCAAGCACCCATTGTCCCGTGATTGTTTCTCTGGAGGTACTTACATGATGTGTGTGATATAAACAGGCTTGAAAGCATCCTCTGTCATTTACCGCATCAACGGCAGCAGCACCATGCTCCAAAAGGCTCAAGACGCCGTCTCCTGGACCTTCAAACACCACGGCTCCTCCTCCGGCTCCATCCTCGCCGACGAACACGAGCGCGGCCTCGAAACCTTCATCGGCAGCGAGCTCTGCACCGCCGTCGAGACCGCCTACTCCCTGTCGTATATGTACCAAGTCCACGGAGACTCTCAGTACGCCGACCGCGCCGAGCGCACGATATTCAACGCCTTTCCCGTGATGATGACGGGGGATAAGTGGGCACATCAGTACATGGCGCAGCCGAACCAGCCGTTTGCGCTTAACACGACGTCGGCGACGGACGGGCGGGTGCCGCCGGTGTATACGACGGCGAATAGTGGCGTGGCGTCGACGTATGGGATGGAGCCGTTGTATCCGTGCTGTACGGTGAACCATCCGCAGGGGTATCCCAAGTTTACGGCGAATAGCTGGGTGAGAGTCGGGGAGGGTGGGTTGGGGCATGTGTTGCTGAGTCCGACGGCGGTAGAGACGAGCGTGAATGGGGGCTCGGTGAAGATCAAGTGTGATACTGACTATCCGTTTGCTACGACGTTTGTGTATAGCATCACGGCTGAAAAGAGTTTTGACCTGTACGTCCGCGTACCAGGTTGGTCAGACACACGCGCCTCCAGCCTCGTCAAAGACGGTGATGAATCTCCATCATCATCATCTTCATCCTCTATTAAACCCGATCCCGCTACGGGCTTGGTCAAGGTCCACATCACCGCCGGCAACACCAAAGTCAACTACCGCATCGGGCTTGGCCTCCGCGTCGAGCCTCGCGCCTACGACACCATCTCCGTCCTGTACGGCAACCTCCTCTACGCACTCGACGTCGGTTTCTCACAAACATCCTCGCTGCCTCACGCATACGGCAATCCTCGGGGGCCAGGGATTCCCAATCTTCCGTTCAAAGAACTACGCGACTACTACATCAACAGCACGAAGCCATGGAACGTTGCTATTGACCCGTCGACGCTGACGTACCATGGCATGGGCGATGGCAGTCTAAAGGACCCCATCTTTGAGCATGGCGCGCCGCCGAATCATGTGAGCGTGCAAGGCTGCGAGATTGCTTGGGGGCTTTATATGGGTGTGACGCCGGACTTGCCACCACCAAGTAGGAAGTGCATTAGTGGGAGGGCGACGTACAAGCTGATTCCGTATGGTGCGGCCAAGGTGCATATGTCGGATATACCGACTGTAAAGTTTTGATGGGAATGATTGATGTTTATGAGAGTGTGTGCGTGTGTTTTGTATATAATCTGTATTCAAGTGTCAATGTTGGTTTACTTCTCTGTTGGTTTACTTGCTTTTCCTTCAGACCCTATTTCGGGAAATGACTACACCTCCCGTCGATGACGAAGATAAAAAACACCCAGAACAAATCTCCCATCCCGTATACATAAAACTCCACCCATCCCTGCCTAGAAGAGTAATCAACAGCAGAATCAGGGTTAGTTCCCCTCCTCTGATGCAGCCACTCCGCTTTCGACTAGTCTGAGTCAATCCGGGACTGCGGCGTGCCGAAGCCCCCCCAGATCGAGTAATTGCCCGTGAATTTTCGGGACCTGCTTTATACCGCTGTCAGGCTGTCTCAACCTTGACCAGATTTTTACAGGAACTACACACGGGGACGCTACTGTAATGTAATGTGTTTGAATGTAGGTCTAGCAATTAGTTTGCTATGGTAGGTAGGTATAATGAAGACGAACTGCTCAGGCCATTTTTCTCTTTGTCTCCCCTGGTTTCTTTGTTCCTGTTCCTGATCCTGATCCTGGGTGTCTAGCTGCGACATTTTCTGCGAGTGGCATGTCAGTTCCTCTCCTCCCCGGTAAACCTCCAGGAACCCGTCTGTCGTCATGTTGACGTCCATTGTCCGAAGCTTCACTTCTCTTGTGCTGCTGCTGCTGGCAGTGCTGAGCTTGGAGGCACATGCTGCTCCTGGTGTTGCTGTTCATCTACCGCTGCCCAACCGTATCGTGAAGCAGTTTGCAGAGGATGTGTGGTTCGAAAACATCGCCGTCCGGTCCAACGGCAATCTCCTCCTCACGACATTGACGCCCAATGCCTCGCTCTACGAGATTCAGAACCCAAGCAGCAAGTCGCCGACTGTGGTGCGCCACTTCACCATCGACTCGGTCCGCTGCCTGTTTGGCGTAGTGGAAACTGCTCCCGATGTCTTTGCTGTGTCGGGTGGTTCGTTCAACGATACGACTGGCGGCGTCAAGGGCTCTTTCGCACTCTGGGCTGCTGATTTTGCAAAGGAAAAGTCACCGAAGCCGAAGCTCATTGCCAAGATCCCCGATGCAATTCTCCTCAACGGCGCTACCACGGTGCCCAACCACAGGAACTTGGTCTTGCTGGCAGACTCATCCCTGAATGTCGTCTGGCGTGTTGATGTCAACACAGGCAAGGTCGATGTGGCTGTCACACTGCCCCAAGGAGTTCCCTACGTGCCAAACACCGTCTCTATTGTCACAAACGGCCTCCACGCCCGCAACGATTACCTCTGGTGGTCCAACTACACCCAAACGACAAATCCAAAGACCGGAGCCCCCGAGGCGGCAATGTACCGAATCAAAATCACAGACAAGGGAAGCACGGCAGCCCACGCGAAAGCAGAGAAGAGGTTTAACCTGCCAATCACAGGCATGGACGACTTTACATTTGGCCCAGGGAAAAAGGATCTCCAGTGGGTAGCCACCAACACCAACAACCAGATCTTTGCGGTCAACTCCAAAGGGAAATATGCGCTTGTTGCTGGTGCGACAGACTCGTTTACCGTGGCGACCAGCACGTCGTGTACATTTGGGCGGACGAAACATGATGGCAATATCTTGTATGTCGCTACCGGATACACGACTCTGAATGGCGTCACCCGGGGAGGCAAGGTTGTCGCTATTGACACGACAGGATTCTGTTTATAGTGGGCTAAATAGGTCCATACAATCGTAATGTTAATCGATAATCAATGCATAATCATATTGCAAACAAAAAAGAGAAGAAGCAACTGGGACAAACAAATCTCCGGCTAGCACTTGTGAAGTGAATGCTTGCTTTGGGCGGGAGTATAGGAATTGCATTAGCTATTTTGGCTGTCTCATTTCTGTGGCTTTGGCATCTGCGCCTTTCTCTTTTCTCGCCATCGCGGACCCTGAATACGAAGGACTGTTTTGGAATCATTAGTCTTACACTCCTCTCCAAGTTGTTCATGTGGGAAGCAAACATACGTAGTACTGCGCCGCCAACAAGCACCGCATCCAATATTGCCAACCCGGTGAAGCACCAGCCTATTCCCATCTTTGATGTCAGCGAGGGGATCACAACGGCTGCGATAGCGGCGCCTGGGTTTCTGAGCATGTTTCCGAGAGCAAATGCCCCGGCGGCTTGTTGGGGGACACATTCGGATAAGAAGGCGGTTGTTGCAACAAACACCCAGCTCATTCCGAAGCCGGCTATGTGTCACGATATTAGTATTTGATGACATTTGGATGACGTACATTGGAGTGTGAAACTTACTGAGAAACGTGGCAACGAGAACAGATGCGGGATGCTTTGCATACTCAACCAGCCAGCCAAACATCAACGTGCCGGCAGCACATACAATCACACCCCAGATCTGGTCGACGAGCCTATTCTCAGGCTCAACTTTCCCATCCGCCGACGCCTTGACAAACCTAGCTCTACGCCAATCATTCATCCGCCCACCCAGCAGCGACCCAACAATCATGGCAACACCAATCGCGAGATATCCGAATCCGACTTGTAAGCTGGACCAGTGGTACTCATCCTCAAGGGTATGTGGCAGCTGCACGGCAATAGAAAAATACGTCGAGTACAGCATGGCGGTGTTGAAGGAGACGATGCCAATGGGAGGGTAGCTAAACAGTTTCCAGTATCCTAGCAGACTCGGTTTCGGGGGTTTGGGGCCTCGATCGGATTCCTTTGCCCAGGGTGAGGTTATTCGAGGTGGGAGGAGGAGCCAGCCTCGGGTTTGGTAGAGACTGCCGTTGCCGACGCGGCATCGAAGTGTTTCTGGGAGCATGAGGATGATGATGAGCCATAAGGAGAAGCCAGAAATGGCTGCACAAGTCGAGTTAGCTTCGTATATGCGTCCTCATCACAAAAAGACACGAACCTAGGAAGCCAAATATCCATCGCCATGATGTTTCTTCCGCAAAGATGCCGCCTAGAACGGGTCCTAGAACTGGACCGCATTGAGGACCGAGCAGGAATATAGACATGGCTGTCGCTCGAAACTTGGGTTCGGTGATCTGTCGGGGTACAGTTAGCTTGACTCTGATATTATATTTCGGGATAAAAGGAGGAGTCCAAGCATACATCTGCAACGGTACCAGCACCCATGGACACGACAGCGGACGAACCAAACGCCTGGACGATGCGCAGAAAGACGAGCGCGCCAAAGTTCTTGGGCAGTGCTGCGAGGAGGATATTCGCAACAATGAAAATGGCTAGTGAGAAGATATAAAGCGGTCGTCGTCCTCTGACATCGGCATAGCTGGACCAGATCAACGGCTACACCCAAACATGTCAGCGTCCAAATCCCCAACCCCCCTTTCCCTGGAAACGAAGCACTTACACCAAACGCAAACACAACCATAAACACGGAAACCGTCGCATTCATGGCCGTGCTGCCGACGCCAAACTCTCGCTCAAACACGGGAAGAGCTGGCAGGTAGATGGCACCGGCGAGCGGCCCTAGAAACCCAGCGACGGTGATGACAACCAGGACAAAGCGGCGGCGAGAAGGCGAGAATGCGCAGTAGGGGGGCGCAACAGGCGCATCTTCCCTAGCAGTATCATTATGGACCTTGAGTGCGTCTCCCCCATTGTCTGTAGTTGCTGTCGTGGATGCGTCGTTTTCGCTGTGTAGTAGGGTTTGGGTTTGGGTTTGGGTTGTGGGTGAGCCGGGACTGGGACTGGGACTGGGAGTAGGCAAGCTGCTAGCGGGTTCTGAAGTGATGCTCATGATGCTATGCTGTGGTGATGGATGAACAGCATCTCTTGGATATTTGCATCAAGTCATCAAAGGATGTCAATCAAGATTGAAAATAGAGAATAGAGAGGAAAGAAGCGACCAATCTACTTGCCCGAGTTGTTGTTGTAGAAACATAAAGAACCTCCGTCATCGCATGTTGACCAGAAACGCCAAAAAAAAAACCGCTACAACCCCAACCCCAACCCCAACAACCCCCCCACTACCCTCTGCTCACATTATCATCCCAATCACATTTCAACTCTGCCGCGCGCATATTAGAAAGCCGAGCATGAATAGATGATGGAGACGGAAGGAATAAAACAGCTCATGCAGGCATTTACTACCCACAGCGGATCGGACAGGGAGAGAGAAAAGGGACTAGCTGAGCATTAAAGGCAAATCCATCATCACCATGCCTGTCTTGGCAGGCTAGAATCGGCAGTTAGGGTTTGGAGGGTTGCATCTGTGAAAAGCTGGGTGAATGTAAGAGCTGATTTATTTTCTTCTTTCTTTTCTGGGCATCACAGCCGAGGGAACTGTATATTGGGTGATGGAAGAGAAATGTAAAAAAAGGCGGCAATTTGCTCAGACAGCGCGCATGTTTGAGCAGGTTGTGCGACAATTTACGGTTAGTCCGGTTGATGATGCCCCCCCGGGCTGGTTTCTCTATCTAGCCGCATCTGAGCACCGAATGACTCCCTATTGGCTGTCATGTAGCAAATATTGGGTGCCACTATGGGATGTCCAATCGGGTGTGTGTGTTTGTCTGTGTTGGTTGCCATCTATACCTTGTGAAAGGAGCGCAAGATACCAGCATCTCAAGATGAACACCGGAAAACAACCCATCTTCACAATCGAGACCCTTAATTCGTAGTTCCATGGCCCCCCTGCACTCTTCTACTGCTGCAACGTCCTCATATGTGCGCTTCTAGCGCCTGAACTTGCTCGTCGGTGTTGGTGTTGGTGTTGGTGTTGGTGTATCAACATTGTGAGGGGGTCTCCTGGCTGCCTACTAATCCTGGCCCAAAGAACTACAACAACAAAGGGTTACGTTGGCATGTAAGTTGTCGATTGCCAACAAGTAATAATAATCCTCCGACATCCAATACACATTTACTTTGTCTCCACCTGGAAACGTGGTATTTGAGCGTCTAAAAAGCCACTCCCTTGCGCCTTCTTACATACATCCTTCGCCCCCTCTTTTAAACTCTGGGAGACGAAGAAAGAAAAAGAATTCTTGGATAAATTCCACAGCCAGAGTCGACACAATGAGTGACAGCGCGTCGCAGCACAAGAAGCAGAGTGATGAGGATGCACCGATGGTGACGGTCAACTCTGAGCATTCGCGTGAGGAGGTGGACGAGGCTGGTATGGATAATGCGGCTGCTCCTCTGGCTAGCAAGAAGGCTCTCTGGGGATGGTTGATTCTGTGTTTTTCTGTAAGTTACTACATTCCCAGTAATCATATCGGTTTTTGGCTGACAAGAGATATCAATTCTTGATAGACCGGTCCAACGAGTAGCATGGTGAGCAGCTACGTCACTGCGAGTATACAATCCGCAGCCAATGCCGTCGGCCATATCCCAGGAACGAACAAGCCATGCGCCCGTCGAGGAGCAATCCATTGCGTTGTCAAGCTTGGAGGGCGCGAAGTGGACTACCTCAGCTATTTGTAAGTCTAAACACTATAATCTTCCTCTAGAAATAGCTGTCTGTCAAAGGTTGCTTCTGTACAGCGTGCTGACAAGACAAACCCCAGACTCTACCTGAGATCCATCGCTCGAGCTGTCGAAGGCGTCGTCAACATCTTAACCGCCGGCGCAGCAGACTACTCCAACTACCGCAAACCCATGATGATGTGCTCCATCTACCTCTTCGGCCTGCTCGCCCTCCCCTTTGCCGGCCTCACCGACAAGTCCTACAGCCACCTCAACGCACTTTCTGTGTTATTCGTTGTCATCAACGTCGTCAGTGGTATCTACACCATCACTGAAGCTTCTTACATTCCCATTTTTATGCGCTCCGTGGGGTGGGAGAGGCGGCCAGCAAGACTAGAGGCGACACATGGTGACACAAGCGCTGTTCAAGAGGAAGACGAGGAGACGAAGAGGGCTTTGATTAAGGGGAGTAGGGTGAGTGTGTTGGGATTGGTGTCGAGTAATGTGGGTGCTTTGGTGGCGCTGCTTATTGGAGTGGTTATCACGTATGGGCGTGGTAGCTACGTAAAGGAGGGTTACTTTAAGTAAGTTTCTTAGGTGGAAGTATTGGAATCTTGTGAGAGAGTACTGACATTTGATAGCTATCTTCTGGCTATCACCATCGCTGGATGCTTGACAAGTATGATTATACCCCCTATCGCCCTCGACATAGCTAATGTTGATGTCTGCAGTTTGCTTTGGTGCGGTTGGTCAGTTTTTACTCCCTGAGATACCCGGCAAAGAGCGCCCAAAGAATAAGAGCATCTTCCTCTTACCCTTTCGAACATGTAAGTACATCATGGGCCCTCTTTTGAAGATATAGGGTTACAAGTTCCAACTTAGCTCAATACTGACCCCATTGATATCCAGGGCTCACGCTTCTACGCTCCGTTCGTCAATATCCAAACGCCTTCAAGCTCTGCGTCGGCTGGATCTTATGGAACACCGCATACAGCAACTTCCTCTCCCTACTCAGCGCCCTGTTCCTCGAAACCTCGGGAATCCAACGAGGCAGCGGCATCTGGACTGTATACACCTTCATGATGGTCATCTTCGCCTGCATGGGCTCCCTCACCTGGCTCTTCGCTTTCCCCCACACCCGTCTTCACATCAAAGGCTGGGCCTATCTCTTCCTCAGCGTCAACATCTGCTGCATCACCTGGGGCTGCTTGGGCATCAGCTCCAAGATCCCCATTGGCTACAAGCACATGGCTGAGTTTTGGGTCGCTGATTTCCTATTCATGAGCACGAGCAGTGCGCTCCGCTCGCTGAACCGCGTTTTGTTCTCATCGCTGATTCCCAAGGGGTCAGAGGCGTTGTACTTTGGGTTAGAGATTACGCTGGATCTGGCGACAGGGTGGATTAACCCATTGGTGCAGGGCGTTATTCAGAACCGGATGCATAATTTGAGGTTTCCAATGCTGCCGAATCTGATCTGTATGATTGTCGCGTTGTGTTTGTACATTTGGACGGATATTGAGCAGGGGATGAAGGATGCGGAGACGCCGTTGGTGATGACTGAGAGTGAGGATTGATGTATTTATTCTGGGATCAATTTGATGTGAATAGACGATGTTTCCAGCGTTGAATTCACTGCAATTAAATAGGAATCATACAACACTTGTTCCATTTCATCATGTGTACATCTTTGGAAGTAATTAGGAAGCACACCAAGCATTATACTAATATGAGTAGGCGAGAAATGCCAAGTACAAACACGCCATGCCTGCAGATAACCGGCATCTTCATTACATCAACATGTCAAAAACGACTGGGGTGTTATGCGCCAAGACCGTCCGCCGGAAAATTACCTATATCGGACGATATATCAAGCCTTTTACCGAATAGGTTTCCCGTCAAGGCCACACACGACCACTTGCAATATTCATCACGGCAGTGACATGATTATAATGTCTACGAGATGATTCAGCAGAACTACTAGTGGAGAATAATATTGACTCAATTAATTAAGCTCCTGTTGACCCTATTCCCTCATTACGAACAATACAGCCCACGTTATACTACCTCATGGTTAATGTGTGTCTCATCCTCCCATTTAGCCAGCCCACGAAATAAAGGATCCATTTGAGCAAGTATTTTTGTCTATACTAGTCTCCCTTTTCTCTATGCATGTGAGAATTCAGCTCGCGCGACCAATGCAGATGCGCGCATAATTTTGTGGCACTCCCACTTGCATGCATCCATTCGCTTGTTAGGTTCCAAGGTTCCAGGATTGCTTCAACACTTGCGCTTCTCCACTACGAGACGTAAAGCCCTGGGACAAATTGGGCCAGCCTATTTGTAAGTCAGTCAAAAACAAGTTCTTGTCATGAGAAGATTGAGGCCTTTTATGGTAAGGGAGGATGAAAAAGGTAAGTCCACTCACTGGAGTCAGTTTGTCAGCCCACGTTGGATCAAGTTTCCATCGTAACTCTCTACACAACACAAACAGCGTAGCTTTAAGTTCCAGCAAGGCAAACTTTTCCCCCAGACAGGCTCGTCGCCCGCCGTGAAAAGTGATGAACTCTGATCTTGACCGTCTGCGCCGGTACGTCTTTTGGATCTCCGTAAAGGTGTCACCCCATCGCTGCGGGCGGAACTGATCCGCGTCGGGACCCCAGGCCTCAGGGTCGCGGTTGGTCGAGTAGCAGTTGTAGCCTAGGTACGTGCCTTGTGGTATGAAAACGCCGTCGTCTAGCATCATGGGGATGGCGGCGCGGCGGTTGATGATTTGGCCGAGTGGTGGGAGGAGGCGTAGGCATTCGAGGACGACGGCGGCGAGGAAGGGGAGTTCTTGGAGATTTTGCTGACCAGGCTCGTCTGTATCTGTGTCCAGGGTTGTAAACTCGTTGAATAAACGCTCCTGTGCAGCCTATAGATGTTTCCGTGTCAGTAGATTGTAAATTACTTGAAAATCAACATGTTTGCCTGTAGTAAACTAAAGCTCACCGGGTTCTTTGCCAACAAATACAACATGGACAACAGCGCCAACTGCGGATTCTCCTGCCCTGCTACAAACGAAATAGTCACATTATCTCGAAACTGCTTCTCCGTCATCTGCTTCGACTGTCTCGCCGCCATCAACCGGGTTCCCAGCTTCGTAGTTGGACCTAGTTTTGTGCCATTTAAAACTGACCCTTCCACGGCGGCGACAAGCTGGTCCTTGAAGTGTGCGGCTAGGCGTCTGGTCTCCTCGCGACTTGGTAGGTGGAGTTGGTCAAGAAAGGGGAAATTCATGAAGATGGGTTTGAATATCTGCCGTTTAATTGAGGATTGGAGTCTGTTGATGTACGCATCGCTGGATTGGAGGGTCTGTAGTTCAGTAATTCAGTAAATGTGACTTCTACACACCAATACCTTTACATACCCCAAAGTCTGCGTCAAAGAAGGTTTGTGCAAAATTCGCAATCGTATATCTCTGCAGAATCTCCTGAACCAAGACACTCGCCGTTGCCGACTTGGACTGAGACTCAACCAGAATCTCACAAAGCCGGTGAGCGTTGCCAAACAGAATCCCCATCTCCTGGTCAAACGACTGCTGCAATCCCGGCTTCATCACCTCCTGGAACGTCTTCCACACATCTCCATGGCTAGAAATGATGTTTTCCCCGAGAAACGAGCCCAACACACTATGGGGTATCTTCTTATGGTTGCCGCTCTTCTGATACTCATCTTCGTTTTTAAACACGTCACTTAGATACCGCGGCCGGTGCACTAGCACATTCCACTGAGACCCAAAGAAGATTTTAACAGCGCCGTGTTTTCGTAGTGGCTTGTCAATGTATTCCCTGAAGATGTCTTCCTGGTCGACATCGCGGAACAGTGGGATGAGAGCAACCCAGAATGGAATGGCGGGTATGCCATGAGGCTGTCGTGGGGGTTTAAGAAAAGTAAAGTAAACTAGAGCGACTAAAAAAAAGCATGAGAGAATACAACCTCCCAGGAGCTGTGATAGTGTCATCATGATCTAGGATGCTCCTTTGCGGTGGGTAGGCCAGTATGATCATGTTAATACATATTGGCTGGCGTCTGCTTGGCGCCGGGCACCACGCTTGACTATTATAATCGGCGGCGCATTCTATCCTACCCCCCCTTGTATTACGCATGAGAGTATGCAAGTCAATGAAAGAAGAAACGAGAGAAAATTAAGCGCAGGATTGAGAATGGAAGAAAACAAGATGTTTGTGCGATTGCCGAGGCTTCGGGTTCGTGCTAATGAGCGTTGGATTGCGCAAGTTTGTGGATCTGACAGGACTGACTATCAAGCCGGGCCGCCCCCCCCCCCCCCCCCCCCCCCTCCCTCTTGGACAGAATGAGGCGTTGGTGGGCATGAAGTGCTTATTTTGGCTGATATTATTAGGCAATCGTTCAGTCAGCCGTTTTTGGTGTGACAATGCTGAATTGTATTAATTAGGCCGTGTTATTGGAACATCACCTGCCAAGAATAAAAATCCCAAAGTTCCCAGCATTGAGCAAATTGAATCTTTTTGAGTCTCACCTAGGCTAAGATCCTATAAGAGTTCTTGTCAATCAGCTCACCAAGGTAGTCTAGAGCGCTGTTTGTTTTCATTCAACAAACAGCGCACAAGGAATACAAGCCAGCAATGCCTGTCCCACTCCCGTTTCTATTAAATGCTCAAGATGCGCTGTCAAATCTATCCAGTCTATAGTAAGATGAGGCAATTAAAGGAGTAAAGATACTACCGCAAATCCCGTCAAAAAGGCCCGTAATGTTCAAGCCAGCTGGACATGGCAGGCGATTACCGCACAACAACTCCTAGGTAAGATAGCGGAAGCCGCTGTTCTTGTCCCCTTCATCGGTCACGTCGACTGTGGCATCTGGGTTACCTGGCCCATAGAGCCTGTCTCTTCTTTTGTTCTCTCGTTCAAGGATGAAGTGTAGACTGAGTGCCGACACCATGATTATGGAGGTCAAGCCGCACCCAATAGCACACCCCTTGGTGTAGAACGGTCTGTGTCCATGTTAGCAAAGCTTCCTTTCCCAAATCTAGTATTCATCAAGACCGACTTACCTGTCACTCTTGGGAAACACGGAGCTGCTGATAAAGGACGAGCATTGCCCGAGAATCAGGAAGATGGCAAGCCCTGCAGCCTTTTTGGAATCACCACCCTGATTGTTGAGAATCCACGTAACATTCAAACTCAACGCCGGAAACGCACCACAAGCAGCCAACACCACACCCGTATACCGCAGCCCCGTCTGTTCTCTATCCTGAACACCTGCCAGCAATCCATACCCTACCACCGCAATGGCCGCCGCCCCCGCCACGACAAACCCACGTTTCCCAATCCTGTCGGACGTGTACGACGCAGCGATGGACATGAGAAACGCGGCGAAATACGCGGGGGCGGTTAAACCCTGCGCTTTTACAGCGTCAAAGCCCATGTCGTGGACAATGGTGGGGAGGAAATTCGACAGCGCAGCGAATGAAAAGTTGGCGCAAAAGTGCATGAGGGCGTGGACAAAGTTCTTGTAGTCTGTCAGGCCTAGGAGTACCTGTGACCATTCGACGCCGCCTTTGGCAGTTGTGTCGCGCATTTGTAGCCGTTTCACGGCGAGGATGCGGTCCTCTTTGCTGAGGAAGTGAGCTGTGGATGGGGAGTCAATGAGGAAGAAGTATACAACCGGAGCATATGCCACGGTCAAAGAGCCCTCTAATGGTTTATAGTGTTAGTGTCACCAAAGTCTATGATGACGACATGTGTTATGAGATGATACGCAAGAGAAAGAGCAGGCGACAATACCTATGATAAACAGCAGCCTCCAAGGTTCCAATGAGCCTCGGATTTGTGTGATACCATACGCCAAGCTCGACGCAAACGTGTTGGCTAGCGGCATCGTCCCCAGCAGAATCGACATTCGGAACCCAAGCTCCTGTCTCTTGTACAACAGAGACAAGAAGTAAGGAGCCCCCGAGCCAAACGCGGCCTCAAACACACCGAGAAAGCATCTTGTCACAATGAGTTCTCCCATGTTACGCGCAGCTCCGGAACTCATCGCCGCAGCGCCCCAGCTATGTATCACAACCACGTCAGTAAACCACAAATCGATTCTCTTTCTAGGAAATGAATAAAATTTGAAGGTGAAGGCAGGTGTCTTACCAGAGACACAAGGCTGACACAAACATGTGCGCTGGCAAGAGCTTCCACAGCATCGTCGCCCACTCAAACATGATATAGCATATGTAAAACGAATTAAGCACCCATGCCCATTGCTTTGAGTCAAGACCAAGGTCATCTTGAGCGCCTGCTGTCTTGGCGTTGCCAATGTTGCCGCGGTCAATGTAGGACAGCACGTACAGCCCGCACATGATGGGCAGCACTCGCCGGTCAAACTAGAACGACATTATCACAAATAAACTTGAGGGCAACAGGCTAAGGAGTGCTTACTGCGCGGTTTATTCGGGCATTGGCTTCTGCAGAGACTGGACGATCCTCCGAGACCTCTGATTCATTGTCCAATGGACCATTGAGGGCTTCTTCATCCTCATCGGCGGGCTTGTACGTATCCGCCATGATGCAATACTTTTTGACTAAATCCGAAGAATTGACAACCGTTTAGTTAGCATGTATTCAAGAAATAATGATGCAATCCGCCAGATCTGGCTTTCATTGTTAAACGCTCGAGGGCACCAATCTCTGAACAGAGTCTTGAGCACTGTCACGGATCACGTGGTTACGTCACGTTGGACTGAGACATTGAGCAATGATCTACCCACAGGTTTACAATCAGGCTAGCTTCTATATCTTGCTGCATCGTATCTCGACCATTGCCGCGATAATTTGTGAAGTGAGACGTATTATGGCGCATTTTTTTATATGCGTTGCTCAGGTTTTGGCACCATGGTTAGGGTTAGCGCGGCCCATCTTGGCACTTCCACGCCGACCCAATCTTTGCCGCCGTTGCCCTCCACAGGGTTAACCATCTCATTAGCCACCATCTACACCTATTGTGATTCACTGTGAGCTGGGGGACTCTATATATCATTTATTTGGTTCAGCACCGCCATGTGGAGAAAGTTTAGGTTCTCTCTTGTTCATGGCAAAACCAGATGGATATGCAGTTGGAGGAATATAAAGTTCAAGTCAGATCCATCACAGGCGCCACCAATGCCAATTGCATTATACTCTACCCACTCTTTGCTGTATCATGAAGCCATGGCTATAAGGAACCCACAGATTTCACTTTTGCTATGCAGTTCAAAGTCAGCAACAAGAATGTATATAAGTGAGTGTGCAGACTGTTCTCTCCTTCGCCTCTACTTGTTCATGCTCCTCTCAACCTCCAGCCTCTCATCTTAAGCCTCTCATCTTTAGCCTCCCATCTCCAGCCGCGATGATTGTTTCCACCCTACTTTCTGGCCTCATTGGCTTCACTTGCTTCGCCACAGCTCTACCCCTCAGCGAAGGCGAGGACTACATGTATCGCACAGTCCCAGGCTTCCCCAGAACATCCGACTCCAAGGGATTCAAGCTCGTCATCAACGTAACCGACCCATCTCGCGACTTTACCCCTCCCATCCATCACCAATACATTAGCGACATTTACGTCGGCGTCAGTTCGAAACTACTCGGCATCAACCCCCCCAACAAACCCATCGTCTTCTACCAGAACGGCACATGGGGCGACATTGAATACAGCCGTGGCCAAATCATGACCGACTCCGGGCTTATACAGACCCCGTATGGCATGTGGCTCACCCCAGACCAAGGGTCTTGGAACACTTCGACGGCATATCTACAGCTTAAGGAAGCACAGGTGGGTATTAGCTTGGTCGGATGGACACTGCCTATTGTGGTCATGGCTCCGGAATCATACGCCATTTGTAATCAGACCATTCCGCAGCTCCATGATGAGCACCGTCTTATTCTAAAGCAATTCAAGACCATTGCTGGACGTGATGGAATACCAAACACGGACACCATCCCCAAGAATTGCGTGCCGATTAAACTCATGCCCGAATGCGCCGTGCTAAGGCCTCTCGATGTTACATCTATATCCAGCCATAAGTTTGCTTACAAGTCCCGGTGCTACACAGATGTTGCTGGCATCGACTGGAATCACGCTTCCAGGTGGATTGGTCATTTCGGTGCTTGATCTTGAATCAGTTGGTGGTGGACTGTGCGATCATGAGGCGGGGAGTATATATAAGTTGGCAACAGAAATGTAGGGATAGGATTGCCGGGTAGAAGGGCCTTCTCTGAAATCATTCGCAAATCTCTATTCCATGTGATAAAAAAGGCCCTCGTATCCCAGAATTAATATAAAAAAAGAGTCACGTGCGTTGGATTCTCTCTTCATGTTATTACCTGCCTATTTGGCGACGTGAAAAATCGTCAAATCTCCTTTCGCAGTCTGCATTTTCAACAACTCTCGTTGCCTATTTATGTACAGCAACGCATCTGTATTTCAAGATGGTGTCTGGCAAGTTGAAAAAACTCTTTTCGCGGCATCGTAAGGAACATGGAAAGAATCACAATGCTACCGACGATACCAACAACACCATAGCCAGCGCAACAGGCCGTTGTTGTTTTCACGACGATCTTCTGGTTCCCGATATTCTAATATTAATTTCTTCTCAACTGCACTTGGAAGATGTTCTCAACTGTCGCTTGGTATCCCGTAAGTGGCTAGCAGCCTACAATTCCGACGCCATCATGTTCGCCCTGCGGCGTCATTTCTGGCCATCCTCCAAATCTCCAATAAAAACCCAGCCGGAGCTCCCCCAAAAGGACCTGTTCTTGGAAGAATCCAAGATTCACCTACGCAGACATGCTGGAGTACCCCTGACAAAGAACTTCATCACTTGGGATGATGGTTGGAGCTCCACTGTATTCCAAAACCTCCGCGCACCGCCCGAGGGGGGAACGAACGCGAACTCATCTCAGAATGGAGGAATGAGACCTGGAAATCGTAGTGCTGTATACGGCTCCGGCAAGATGGCGTGGCAACCGAGCGGCAACCGTGTAATAGTGGATGATCTACGCACCCACCGGCGCCAGATCTGCCTGCTCAACCCGACGGATATGCTCTCCTTCACCTTGGCGGCTGTGACTGATACCTTGCTTATACTACGGTCGACGGAAGTGGTGAATGGCAACTACTCCAACTTGCGATTTGAAGCGTAGGTGCACCTTTTGTTTATTCCAACACTATACACTTTTCGGCGTGCATGCTAATGGTAACATGCAACAAACAGGCGCATATGGCATCTGGAGTTGGAGGAATGGAAGCGAGTGTTGTTAGATAATTGCTTCATTGGGTGCAATGCTATTGGAAATAGAGCCGTCTTCATTTCATTGAGCGCCCCTGCTACTCTATGGAGCTGGAACGGCGAGCCAGTTGATGTTGATGTCGAAAACGAATACACAAGCTCAACACTTGGCGCACCGTGGAGTCTTGCATCAAGGCGGACAGTGTTTCTGCATCCGTTTCGTCAAGACACTTGGTTCGTGTCTCTTTTATTCTATTCCCCAAATGACTATCCCGGTATGTCAACTATTGCCCCTAGCTGTCCTGGCTGCGTCTGGTTTAAAGGTGACGAGATTGGGTCTACCTGATAAGTTTGCTGACATTCTCTTTCAGCAACCAATAAAACCGGCACAAAGTTCATACCAGAAGTTGTCGTGGCAAAGTATCAAGATGGAAAGGCCGTTCAACGATTCAGCAAGCAGGTAGAGTCGTGCAGCGACATTTCCCAGTCTGAAGACCTAACTGCACGAAAATGGACAAGGATGCAGTCGCACGGCCAAAGGACGAACAAATATGGCCTCTACTTGCTGGCATCCTTCTACTCAGAAACGAAACAACCCCAGTCCTTTGACTTCCTCGTCGGCTCTCTCAGCTTCGATACCATGTCTGAGACGTTTATCCAGCACACGTACCCCAACGCAGAGGGCAGTTTAGTTCATCGCGTCAGCCGCCAAGATGAACTATACATTGGTTTCGAATCTGCGTTTACTTGGGAAGACCAGATGGTGTTGAGGTTAAGTGAAGCAGGTATGGGTTTCAGATGGCTTCAGGCAGATTGGAACCTGGCACAAGGGGAGTATGTGGCCACCACGATGCGAGATGTGGATGTTACACCTCTTGAAGAGGGTATAAACACGTCGTTTGCGTCTACAAAGCTGCGTATGTATGGAGACGCTGATTTTATGCTGTATGTTGTCGAAACGGGGGTAATGGTATGGGCATTTACTCCGCCAGGTTAGGGAAACAGTGTGAGACTTGCCGCTGTGGAGTAATTACGGCATCGAGGCATTTAAGTGGCGTTGAACTCCCAGCATCGAATACGCAACCATGTCTTGTGCGGCCGGGGAAGTGTTTGTTAGTCATGTATTGCAATCGTCATTCACTGGTGTCGATGGCCATTTCTTGGGAGTATTTTCTGTCGGGCCTGCCGACCCGCGTTGTTAGAAGTAAGCCCTGCATGAGCTCAAGCGCCTTAAGCCGCGAATGAGGTTTTCTAGGCAGTAACATATGCTCACATCCTTGTGGGTTTATCCCACATCTCAGTCCGAGACGTCCGATCCATCAGCAGGCCAACCCGATGTCCGGCATGATGACTACCGAGAGACCTGCAGCAGTTGGCTGATTCCTATTTAAACCAGAACAATCTCTTGATATTCCCTCAGTGGTACTCTTCCGTGCTTACCATTACTTTGTTCCTTTATTCATTTTTCTCGCCATTTGCAAGATGTTGTCTACTGGTATAGGATTCATGCTACTCCTAGCATCATCTGCCATAGCCGCAGACTGTTTTGGCGACCGCCCTAGAGCAGGAGGAGACTACCTCGGCCAAGGAACAACATTATGCAATACTTGCCATCCTAGAGGTACCTGTCGTCAACGGCAAGTTGCTGGTGGTGGAGTATATTGCAAGGCGGATCTCCCACCTAATTCTTCAGCTAAACATTGTGAAGTGGGTTAAATCAGTGTGAAATGTGTTCTGGTGTTGTCGTGATGGTTGATGCAAGCTATAAGATACATGACTAACATTGTGTAGGAAGCAATTGCTAATATAATTAGCCAATGTATGAATCGAGAGAGGAAATCTAGCGGGAAATGGTCTTTTGATGGGGAGACGTATGAATGCGGTCCCCTCTAGTCACGCAACTGTTTTATTTTGTGAATTTTGGGTACCGAATGGAGATGAGTTGTAACGATTCGATGACATTACTATTTCAAGTGGTCCGTTCTTGTTAGCGTTACATTATTAGGTGTTGATGAAGGTGCAGAATCTAATATCTTACAACTTCTCGATAAAAATACGTCTACAACTGTGAGGAAGGCTATACTACCATATTCTTTAGCATAAAAGCCTGTTGCTATAGAATTAGGTGCCATGTCGAGTCGGGTACCCTTATAAAGGGTGGTATTTCAACTGGTGTTGGCTATTTGCAAGGGCGTAAACCTTTATAGTTACATCATTATTTCTGAACGCTGCAAAATATCACATCAACTTCTATCAACCATTCAACATTACCCACAACAAAGTTCACCCCTCTCATCCGTTTCTATCCCACTTGGACTTGAGTTATGCATTTTCTCGGCAACCTTAGTGGAGATGAATGGGCGCAGCACTGCAACACCCCGGGTCAAATGTACTATACCAACATTGTGACGAAAGCAAGGCAGTCTAAAATTCCTACTGGCTGGGAAGACCAAGCCCAAGTACGCCTTGCCTTTGTTGCGTTCAAATTTTGAACTCAGGCACTCAAACTTTGTAGAATACATGGACTCATGACGCCACTAAGCATGTCTGGTCAGCATTCCCCCATACAGTTTTAAAGTATTAGTCCTAAAATGCAACCTAGGATAAATACGCGCACTGGTAGAACCCTCTTTTATAATCCAAACCCCCCACTTACTCATACCTACCTCGACAGTATGGTTATCAAGACATACTTGCAAATGCTGCAGAGAAACCCCGAGTCAACTGAGCGGATACATCGAAGATTAATACACACTGCTCTCCAATGGCTATTCCAGGGAGAGAACTACGATGTCATTCAATATGAAAAAAGAGATTCCGTCACTCTAGACCTCGTTGTTCTCAAATACGAGGCTGGTTTAGATGGATCGTTTTACGACTTTATGATAGTCAACTGTAATAAGGCAGGCCAGCCGCTGGCTTCCATGGTTGAACAATGCACCAGACAGTGCGAGAACACCGACAACAAGAGCAAAATGGTATATGCAATGATCCGGACTGGAATGGACGTTCAGTTTTACCAATGGGGAGACACAGTCTTGACTCCCATGAGTGGTTTTCTCCATCTACAGAATGATGCGGGGAAGATTATTGAGATGGTGGGGCATCTCAAGTCGCACCCTCTTCCGTTCATGTAGAATGAGAGTGGTGAGGGGGCCTGTTAACGTCATGAGATGACCTACATAGTCATGGAGGAGTTTCCTGGCAAAAAGAGGCAAATTTGACAACGTTCATGAAGTGCGGGCATGCTTTGAGGCCGGGCAAGCAGATTGATATTGGATTCACAGATGGGCGCCAGGCGCTGGATAGTACCCTAATAAATGATCCTACAGGTCATACCCGCTGTACTTGTAGGCGGTGGCCCCAGGTAGCCCAGTGCTGGAGCGAGTCCTCACCTGGAAACGCCATACCCTGGGCAACAATTTGTTGCCATTATAATAAGTCTCCTGTTACTGAGAAATAATCGAGGAAGTAGGGGGATGTGACTTTGAAACGGCTGGTCAAGAAACAAGTAAGGATCTTGTATTGCGTGGGCATCCTTGAGTTTACTAGCATATATGGATGTTTGAAGACGCACAGTTGAAGGAGATGTTATTTATGGTTTCTTTTATTTACCGTGCTAATTGATTCATACGCTGTCTTTTCAATCATCTCGTACATGCCATCTCTCGTGCAGTCTCCTTGTAATGCTTCGTGTTGTTCACTCACAACCCTGGTTCGAACAAGTTGCTAGTTACAAAGATAACCCCAACCCTAACAAAACCCCAAGCCTGACAGGAAGCACAGTCAAATACCATCCCAGATCACTAGATAATACTAACATTTTCTAGGACAACGAGGACTGTACTAAAATAATAGGGGCTAGTTGTGATGTAGCCGGTAATCATGGTGCTTGTCAATTAATCTTATACTTGGTCAACACCCTCAACAACTGGCACTCTACTCGAAAAAACGATCACTCTTCTGTTTTTTTGAAACAGTCGAAGCTAGCAATCAGAGTATCCCACTGAACAGCCCCTAAATCGAACTTGTGTTTATAATTAAAGTCCATGGCACCTATTACACATAGCAAAAACTTTAATAGGCAGATATAATAGGTGGTAGGGTTTATTTAATATAAATAAGAATTTTCTTATAGGATTAAAGCCTTAAGTTTAAGGTAATTGATTGATGACCTTGATGGATGATCTTATTCGCTCTGCTATATATTTTATCTTGCGGCTATATCTCTATCTCCTTCTTCCATATTCTATAGCTATAATTTTTTTAAGCTTTCTAGCTGAGATTGATATCTTGCACTATTTAGCCACTTCTCTCCTCCTTATAGTATCTATGTATTTAAGATCTATCCGAGCTAATTGATCAGTCTCTTGACCTGCTGATTATGTGGCCTTTACAGCGGTCTGGAAAGCCAAGGTCTTGAGACTGGGGTTCTTGATAGCCCTTATAGGTTATGCAAGGCCTGGAAGTATAGGCAGGGCCTACACCGATTCTGACGCTCGGCTCAATTTGGCATGGGTCGTCAGTTTGATACTGATGCTCGGCTTAATTGGCACGGGTCGTCAGGTTGATACTGACGCTCGGCTTATTTAGCACGGGTTATCAGTTTGATACTGATGCTTGGCTTATTTAGTATGGGTTATCAGGTTGATACTCTTGTGAGACTTATTAGGTGGATTTATAAGTGATTAGGTTAACAGGCGCATAATGTGCCTATTGCCTGGCAGGGCTCTTTAGCCCTTGATTGATAGCTCTACCTTGGGTAGATATGATAATCTAGGTAATGTATTGCTCAGGCTAGATAAAGTCATTGACCAAGCTGCTTAACCTGACAGCACCCAAGGTGCAACCATTCGGGGTAGTATAAATGCCATCGCAGTTGGTGTGTCTTGGGAAGCAGCCAAAGCCATCATCATCTGGGGTAAAGGTGGCAGTTCGCTGAAAGAAAGGAGGCTCAAGCTGCATGAATTTGTTTATCTTGTACACTTGATGTGTGCATGTGCTGGTAGAGTTCGGGCCAGTGTACAAGAGTACCTGCGAAGGACGATGATAGTCTCAATTAGCGATGCTATATTCTTACATATCACTGTTGGGTATACTTACACCCCCAAGCTCACGCTTCTCGATCGTCCGTGCAAATACCGATTAAGCCAAAGCCATGAGAGCGGTGATGGTGGTGAAGCACTTCATTGTGTAAAGTTTCTATGCTTGAAATACAATGAGCCGATAACTAGTAGTGAGCAAGGCCGAAAACTATTAATGTGTAGTGAATGTGGGTATTTCAATGGTGTTGTCAAGGCCACCCAGGAACGGTATGACCGTTTTTTAATATTCTAAATGAACCAGCTCACTCTTGAATCAACATTTCTGAGGCTTTATAATTTAGTACAGACCTGATCACTTTGGCACTGACAATCTCCCGATATAGCTATCTAATAGCTGAGAAACACGACATCTCATAGCTACCTATGTAGGTGCTGTCTGAACACATCAGAAATTAGATGTACGTAGTAGCCATTTACGTACCAAGACATGTAGAAGTGGGGATCGGTTGGGTATTTCAGCTTTGTTTCACATCGGCATGTCTGTTAAATTAGACATTCTAGAAGCGCTAGGACAGATTCTGCCTATGCTGAACATTGCATTTTAAAGAGCCAGAGGCGAGGCGGTCCGGAAAAAGAAAAAGAAAAGTGTAAAAGTAATAGTATACGCAGTATTCAGAGTGTAGGAATGTATAAGACGAACCTCTTACCAGTATAACTACTACAACTTGGCTTGTCTAGAAGCATAGATATGCCATTGCAGAATATTAGATAGCATAGGATAGATAGCCCAAGTGTCAAACCCTGTGGAGCGGATGGGCTAGTCCAATACCAGATTAGCACAAGTCTAGCTGCTTACTGGGGCCTGTTTAGCAGCTCTGTTGGGTCAAGATTATGCTCCGATGACGGCTGGACGGCTTGTAGCATCTTACAAGTTTCACATCTGCTAAATTAACAACTTTTATGAAACAATCTTCAACAAGGACTTATGAAACTTCATCTACCACTCACCCACTGCTGCTTAGATGCCAATTCATGGTCCCCCATCTCTTTAAACCCTATCTTCGGAACCATTACAGCGCTTTGTTCACGAGTCAAGTATTTGAGCCTTAGTCAGCCCACCGAATGACGTTGCCCAAGGCAGTTAGCTAGGTAGCCACCAAACTAGAACCATTTCAAGAAAGTGAATAAACCACCCAAATCCTACAACCAATTTTTCCTTTTTACTCACCATGTCATCGCTATTTATGTCCCCAAAACTGCGTGTTTAAGTAGAAATGGTGTCTCAGAACGGCGGTCCATCACGTCTGCTGCAGGAACCTACAGAGACATCGCAGCTTCTACAGGCAGCAGCTGGATCTTATAACCCGCAGAATGGTCAACATGAACTTCCATCAGCGCAACAGCAACAAGACTCTGAGTGGACCAAAGATGCCATCTATACCGCAAGCCTAGCTGCCATCTTTCTCGTACTTTTCGCATTTGCAGACACCACAAAGTACATTGCTACCGTGCGACTCGTTGAGCTCGGCGTCTGTCGGGAACACTACCTCACCCATGGCGGGTATGACGCTGATCTAGACTACATCCCCGAACATCTCTGCAAATCTACAGGTATTCAGCAGCGACTCGCTCATTTACGTGGGTATCTAGCATCTCTAGACGCCCTTGTGGGGCTTCTTCTCACTCTCCCCTATGGCATGCTCGTTGATCGTCTAGGGGAGCGTTTAGTAGGCGGTATTAATGTCTTAGGATATCTACTCTCTTGCGCTTGGTTGGTAGTGGTATGCTTCTACTGGCATGTTTTCCCCATTTGGAGCGTTGTATTGGCTCCGTTATTTAGAGTAGTTGGTGGAGGATCGCCGGTTTTGACGTCCGTTGTCTACTCGATTGTCGCGAAGCGCGTGCCTAGTACAACCAGGTTAGATCTTCTTACGACTCTCTTTGTAACTTACAATTGTACTCATGAATTTATAGATCACTTTGCTTTTTTCTTTTAATGGGAGCGCAGCTCATTACAGAGATTGTCACCATCATGACTACGGCGTCTTTACTTGATCATGAGTTGCTGTTTACTCCGCTGTTGCTTAATTTCCCTCTCGGTCTTCTCTGTATAGTCACCCTGGTCATGATGCGCCCTGGGACCTCTCTCACCCCATCATCAAGTCAAGAGACTGAGCCTGATCAAGAGGAGTCAAGCTTATATGCTTCACTTAAACGCAGTACACGAATCGTATCCCAGAATTTGTCTAATCGCAACGTTCTCATTTTGCTCCTTACAGTCCCGGTGGCTAAACTAGTCAATCCTATAACCGAACTGATGCTTCAATACATTCCCAAGAAGTTTGATACATCACTCGCATCTGTTTGTTGCCTGCCATCGCCTATCTATACCCGCTTCTTCTAACTCTGGCGTAGGCAAGTCGACTCCTGTCAATACAAGCATTCGAAAGCTTAGCACTGCTGGTTGTCATTTTACCGGCTGTCAAAAACGTTGCACAGGTCAGATTCAACTTCATGCCTACCATGATTGACCTGTACATTACTCAAAGCGGGTTTCTCGTCATGAGCATGGGGTGTCTCATCATGGCATTTTCCCAAAACTTAATCACGTTCATCATAGGCAAGTATATACACACGCTTCGTTCTTTGATCTCCGGCTAATTACCAATATGGGTAGGATTCTCAACTTTAACGCTTGGATGCAGCACGCGACCAGCCCTTCAGTCTCTGCTCACAGATCTCGTCGATCGCGAACATATTGCCATTCTCTATACCATGGTCGCCCTCGGTGACGGCATAGGCTCGGCTGCGGGCGCATTTCTATTTAATCGCGCTCTGGCGCTTACTCTCGGGTGGGATGACGCCTTTTATCTGGGGTTGCCATTCGTCATTGGAGCTGCCTTTTACTTTCTAGGCTTTATTGGATCCATTTTTGCAGTACATGATGCAGGACCATTGAAGCTTCGTACATAGACAACATAGACAACATAGACATAGGTTGCAACTATATTTATCCAAGATTTACCCAGATGGCTATACCCCTCGTGAGTGCAACCCTAACCCTATAACCCTTTATCCTGCCGGATCTTGTCCCTTCCGGCGGAAATGTTCACCAAACCCACTCTTCCGCAGACATGCACCAATAAATACGCGTATTCAAGCATCCCGAGTCTTTTGACCACGTTAAGTTGAACTAGCTTTAGTTTAGCCCCCCAGTGGTCCGTTGAGGTGGCATTTCCGCCACATTGGGGGGCTTTTTATCCCATGGAGATAGAGTTGCCCCCCGCCTCTTCAATAATTTACCACTAATAGGGGCGCCCCGTGTTACCGCCCGTTTTTATCCATTCTTTTGCAATTGTCTTTCCTACGGTGTATGTAGGCTTGTAGAGTTTGGATCTCATTCAACATTCATCGCCGATAAACCGCTCAAGACCCGGTTATACACCATTAACGGCGATAACCAAATCCTGCATTTGGCTCAGGAGCCATGTTCGCTCTCAAGACCTTGGTGGCGCAGTCCTTCCCCTCAAAGCCCGCATTCACTGCCGAGGAGCTCCAAGACCAAACCGGCAAGGTTCCGTAGCCTCTTCCAATCATCTGTGTCCCAAGGTACTATTTCAAATGTGAAACACAGCCATTCTAACTTTGGTATCTTGAATTCATTCAATCTAGGTCTTCGTTGTCACTGGAGGCTATTCTGGGGTAGGCTATGAACTGTCTAAAATTCTGTACGAGAAACACGCCGTCGTGTACATCGCCGGTCGTCGCGTAGAGAGGGCCGACAAGGCCATTGGCGAGATGAAGACGGCGCACCCGGATTCCAAGGGCAGACTTGAGTACCTGCAGCTTGATCTGGGCGATCTTGCTAGCATCAAGACCAGTGCCAACGCGTTCCTAGAAAAGGAGCAGAGACTGGACGTTTTGTGGAACAACGCCGGAGTCATGGGGGGTCGCCAGGATGCACCCGACACAAAGCAGGTAATTGAAGGCAGAAATTCAGCCTCATCACGGCATGCTGCATTTGTGGAGCCACTCACTCATCAGCGTGAATTAGGGTCATGAAATGCATCTCGGAACCAACTGTCTAGGACCCTTTCTGTTCACGAAGCTGCTCCATCCGCTCCTGGTTTCCACAGCCAAGTCATCACCCGAAGCTGCTGTGCGCGTGATTTGGTTAGGCTCCATTATGATCGACCTCTATGGGCCCAGTGGAGGCCTTGAGGTGGACAATCTGGACTATAAAAAGAAATCAGCCGACTTTACGGCCAAATATACTGTGAGCAAGGTCGGAAACAGATTCATTGGCGCCGAATGGGCACGAAGAGATGCAGAGACGGGTGTTATACATCTGGTACGTCGTGGTCGTCTATGATGTCAAAACTGACCCTTTTGTCCCTGATGTTTCGTTCAACCGTCGCTGACAGCAATGTGATTGGCGTTTTGTCGCAGACCATCAACCCCGGAAACCTCAAAACGTCGCTGCAAGCTACCCTGGGAAAATTAGAGCGCAAGCTGCTGGTAAGTGATCCACCGCCATATCTCAGACAGCCTCTCCCACAGCGACAAGCACCGCTCATGTCTAACCGTATGTATGTGTGCATGTGTGCAGGATATGACGCTATATGCCCCAATCTATGGAGCGTACACCGAGCTGTTTGCTGGTCTGTCGCCCACGATTAAAAAGGAAGACAGTGGGCGATATGTGATTCCGTGGGGAGGCAGCTTTGGCCAAAATCGGTCCGACGTCGAGGCTGAGCTGGGCGGGCATGAAGGTGCCAGGTCAGGGCTGTTTTTTGACTACTGCGAAAAAGCGACCAAGGAGTATGTATGAGGCGAGGGACATGAAGCGTTGCATGTAAATAGCCACGTGAGATGATGAACAAGTCCGGGTTGTCGAGGTGGTGGCATGTAAATTTGACCCATCCAAATCTTGGTGGTCGAGTGCCTGTAATTGATATAGCGCGGCATTGTTGTCGTTTGTGAGACTCTTTTCCCTCCATCTTAATTTCTTTCTTTTATTCGATCATCAGTCACCTAAACTCGCGGCATTGAAGCTCGGCAAGCCTCGCTGCATATCTGTTCTGCCGCTTCGCAAAGATCAGACCACACACGTTGCACAGCGTGCCCGGGCCATTGGGCCCATTCCGCCATTGAGGTGTGGTTTCTGTTTGACACTCGTGACAAGCTACCTTGTGGTGCTTTGACGATCTCTGTAGGTGTCGCTGTTAGCCCTCATATCAATCAATGGAGTGGAGATGTGACTGAGAATCATGAGCGTACCCGTCTGCGCTTACGAGGGGGTTCTGCAGCTACCAGGCAGTGTTGTGAGCCGCCTGTGGTCTCCTCTTGCACGTTGGGGATGTCCTTGTGCAAAGCCACAATCTCGCCGAGCCCCGCGCTGATGTCGTCAGATAATCGCCGCATAGCGGACAAGTCATGGTTAGTGATGGGGCTTGAGCCGAGTGCCTGATGGTCTGGAAAGTGCTTGGTGAAGTCGAGCAGTGCCTGAAGCTTGTGCTCAATCTAGCGAGGCAGTCAGTCAAGCGAAGGATTATTCTTGGGGGAGTGAGGTCCTACCATTTCAAGATTCTTCGTCTGGAGCAGCGTTGTCAAAGCTGGCATTGGGGTGGACGAGGAATGATCTCGGGACTTGAAGCTTGATGACGAATTGCTAGTATGGATGCTTGTTTGGCCAGTGGAGAGGTGGGGGTTGTCACTAGCTGCGCTGTGCATCATGACGGACATGGTGCAGGTGGTGTCTGCTGTTGGCGTTTCAATGTTGTGCTCCAGGTCTTGTTATGGATAATGGATGACGAACGATGGAAGACGCGATGATGTGTTGTGTTGCGTTTTGTTGTGGAAGAGAAACAGCGCTGAAGCTCTACATGGAGGCATTGGAGGGTCCAGGCCTTAATACAGCCCTGTCCCAACATGGGATTTTCAGCTTTTCCCCATGGTGCAAATATGGGTATTCGCCAGACCCTGAAATCTGAGCTGGAGACCCACTCGCACCAACACCCCTGTGGCACAACGTAGGGCGCGTTCCAGATAAACGGCGGGACTCTCCATCCAATAACAGCCCAACGTGAACACGGAACACTGCTCCGTGTTGGAGCTGCCCACTTGGACATGCATGCTATTCATTTACTGTATTGCTTGTCTAGGGGAAACAGTGCATGGGGTAGAGACCGGAGACGTTGAATTAGGTACTCACAACTGACAATAAGGGCTGGTATCTGGTTCTGTCTCGTGATATCTACAAGCTGGTCACTGTGCTTACATTGCTGTTATTAATTGCCTATCCACGGTATTAGTACGGAGTAGAGTACCTACCTTGCCTACCTTCTTGCCCAGACCTGTCCAGACCTTTCCAGACCGTGCCCCAGCATCGATACAACATGCAAGCGAGACATGTGAATTAACTAACATGGAACCTGCAGCTTGGAGACGCAATCGTATTGGCCCTCAGCCCTGTCGCTTCCTGGCACCCCGCTCGCCATGGTTGGCCATTGGACGAGACTTTACAGTACGGACATCCGTACAGCACACTCATACACGACAAAGCAACAAACCGGGCTTATTAGCAACTAGGTAATATCCAGTACGTTAAAGTTACCAAACAAGTTCCAAGCTAGCAGCAGCTGGTGGTGGGTAAGACACAGCACGCACTGCCCGGTACCTGTGGGTATGCCACTGTGCAACCGTGCAAAACTGCCGAGCCTACTATTTACAGGAGAAGAATGTCCGCGGAACGGAACATCATTGCAGCGCCGCAGTAATTGAATGGCATGCGGGGTTTACTTTTGGTGTGGAGACCTAAACTCCATCCGTCTGGACCCTCGATGCATCACGGTTACATTGTCGGGCCACCTTGTCCGTTCAAATACCCGCGATCTTCATCTGCCGTCTTTGCCAGCTCGCCATAAAGACGGCCCAGACTCCATCAAAACACGGCTCGCGGGACCTTGACGACGTCATCGCCTCCACTGAATGGAGCTGATTTTCAAAGATCATCGCCAAACTTGACGCCATACCATGGACAAGTACCAATGCGATAACCTTATGCCATCATTTTTGCAGTCTTCCTCATCATTCTCCTGCCGTGCCGCCCGCTGATCATCATGAACAACCGAAGACCTCCTCGAAAAGTGTCATTAAACCCCGAAACACACTTGCACCATTCTGAGTATCAACGGAGCATTTCGCGCATGCCTTCCAAAAAAAAAAACGATGGAAAAACTCCGGTCCACCCGTATGCTCATTCTTCTTCCTCTTCCTATAGACGAGAGCGGATACCAGAAAAAATTCCCTGCGCGTTCTCCTGTGATATGCGCTTTTCAATTTCGAGCCACTGCTCCTTCATCAAGCAGCAGTTTAGCTTGTAACTGCCATTCTCGTCTTTCCCCACAATCCAGCTAAAGCTTAAGTATGGATGTCCGGAGATACGGGCCTGCATATCCACAGGCCTCACCGGCTTGAGATGGGCAGGTGGCCCAGCATCATCAGCTTCATCAACAACATTCTCATTGGGTGACGGGATAGCCGCAGCTGAGAAGTCCAGGTCAAAGAATCTAGCCGATGTTATGTTTGATATGCCTACTGGGTGCATAGCAGCTGAAACAACTCGCTGTGGTACACCCAAGACGGACGTTTTCCACCAGTAAGCGTAGGATTTGACATGCTCTGGTGTTCGGCCGGCCTTGAGCTCGCTACGAATGTGAAGTGCGAGTTGGCCGAGCGAGGCGTTGGCTGCGAAGTTGACGTCGGTAGGCACCCCAATTACGAAGTGGGCAGGGAATTTCATCTTCTCGGCTCTGTACCATGAGACTCCATGCATTCAACGTCGTCACAATACCCACACCATCCGGAGCAGCGTGAGGTTGGTATTGCACAACAATCGTGGCATCCAAAAACGAAATAACGTGGAGACCAAGCAGTGGTGTGTCGCTGACGAGGTAATCTTTCAAGGACTTTGGGCCTGGGCGGGAACTTATGAGATCATTATACGGCGCTGGGTAAGCTTTGATAGCGGTATCATCTTTTAGGAGCTACCAGGTGTCGCGCCTCTGAATGGTCTCGGATGCCAGTATCGTAAGTCGTTTGTGAAAAGTTGATAGCAGGCCGGTCAATGCCAAACTCGGCGGGGATATGGTATTCCAAGTCTACTAATCCATGCAGTGCACACGTTTCTCATCTGGGTAAGCATGACTGCACAAAATAAACGCAGAGAGAGGTAACGAGAAAAGTCTTTAGGCATAATAGGTTCTTGAAACACGACCCACCTTGCGCCGCAATCTGGCTCCAAGTCTTCTCCATTCTGGGCGTTCCACCAGGGCCCACAGCTTTTCACGCAACAACTCTGGATCAAGAACAGCTTCGATAGTCAACACTGCGTAGACCAACTCTACGGCTTGTAGCATCAAGTTCGCATCGCAAGGCTGTAGTTGGACAATCCGATCAGTTGACGGGCTCGGAGGGGGCCCGGAGAGCCCGAGAGCCGCTGTGGCGGGACAGAGCAAGCCGAGGGTTGACATGATGGATGAATTATTCTAGTGTTGATCACCCATTTATGGATGAGCTTGATGTTCATATGATTCGAGGTCGTAGGTTACATGTGTAGTTTCCGAAATGAGGAGAGAATCAAGTGACAAGGGGTTCCTGCATGGTGGGTGGGTGTGTTTGTTTTGTTTTGTAGAATCCAACACATGCAAGTACCTACTGTAGGTTCTTCTTCTCCCCTGACGATTCTGGTACCCCTTTTCAGCAAGACTAAAGGCTCTGCTACTTCCACCAAAGATGTTAAGCTATGTGTATATGAGGGAGAGTCAGATGAAGTCCTAACGCAAGAAGGAATGACGACATGATGAGTCTTCCTATCAATAACACGTGTGTGTGGGGGGGGGTCTTAGCCTCACGCGTTGTTTGGGCAAAACATTCTGAGACAAATGTAAATTACAAATGGGTTTTCCATGGGTAATATTGGTCGTACTAGGTATTATTTAATCAAGGAAGGCAGGATTTACAGAGGCTGTGTCTTGCTTTTCCCCCTTCAGCCTCCCCACGACGTCACAGCGTAGCATGGTGCAAGTCATGAAGTACATAGTACGAAGCGGCGGCGGCAGGGCATGAGGGAAAAAGAAAGAATAAAAGGAAATTAGCTCCGTATTTCGTTTGTATACTGCGGCGGAATAATATGACCAAACAATTCGTCGGCAACGGCTTAGGCGGCAAGGCATAGTCAACCATGGTTTTCAGCAACATCATATCGAGCTTGAAGCTTGACATGGCGCTTGGGAATGCTATTTGTTGAGGATGGAATAGGCTGGGACTTCCTGAAAGGGTCAGCTGCAACGGATAATATAGGAGTACAAGTCATTCTATGCAGTGTAAGCAGAGCCTCAGTGTACAACAACGGAATGCTCATGGCGACGCTTCTTGAGACATTGTGGGATGAACGTGACTCGGGATATGCAGACAATGACTGAACACGTGGCAATTGGGCACAGCGCATGCCATTATATGAAGCTGTATGATTAACCTTCCATGTTGCCCATTCGGTAAGTGTAAGACAACAAACGTATACTACTATGCTTTGTTGGCTACTATTACCAAGGGACTTTGGAACTAAACCGTCCACGGCAGCAATTTCTTCTCGCTTACAAGACACCGGATTCTTTTCCCTGGGAATTGCCTATTCAGGTTGATGCAACCATCTGGCACAAACCCAAGCGGCCACCCTGTGCACCTCCCGCCATTCTTTTCCTTTTCCGGGTACGCAAGCCAATGCTTAGCCTCGGCTCCGACTTTGCCGCCCGTTAGATACACAGACTGTGTGGTGTCGTCCATGGTGACGTGATATAAAAGTAGAGAGTTGTGGCCAAAGTTCCATTGATCGCTGTTTGGGGTACCTAAGTTAATATGGCCAGCAAAGGGCGGGGAGTAGGAGCAGGTGCTGTAGGTGCATACCAGTTGTTTCCCTTGTATTCATTGGCTTTAGGTCGGGTTTGTGCAGCAATGGGTGATGCCATGGCCGCAAGGGTCACGATGATAGTAACGAGATGCATGATGAACGAGGTTGAGGCTCCGATGTGGATTGGTAATGTCAGGGTCAAAAAGTGGTGATGTTGATAAAAGGCGAAGCTATGAGGAAAGAAAAACCGCTATTCATATTTGTAAAGGAACCTTTTTACATTTATGCAAGTTAGCAAATCATTACAGTCATTCTGATGGTGGGATGGGTGATAATGAATCATACAAGTGCCAGTTGCTGATTTGGGAATGGCTTTGGTATTCTCAAGTTCTAGATGCGGCATTTTGTCACGATTCGAGAAAAATATTAAACCTGATTCCATAATATATAACGCGAGGCATATAAATGCCTGCTGAAATACAACATACGATAGACGGCTGTGATGGAATCAAACCAACAGGGATGCCAGTGTGTAGATAGGTATACTTAACATAGTGTGTAAGCATCAGAACTTGTTTAGTCCTTGCCTGTTATATGGTGGTGTATATGTACATGTTCGGATCTTATACCGGCACACTATTTTATGTCGTGATTGAAACTCATATAGATGGAGCTGCATTATCTAGGTACTAATTACTGTACCTATATATAGTTGCGGATCCAGCAGCCCGCCTAACAGCCCGCTTAATTGCCTTAAAACAACCCTATAAAGGTCCTGTTAGCAGCAAAGTCTGGGCAGTTGGTGAAAAATGATTTGTATTAAACTATTCATTTTTATACCCTTCTACCAGAATCTAATGCTACGGGACTGAAAATGGGTAGGGGCTAGCATTGGATAGACTTCCGCATAGACCTTGGGGATGCGAACAGCAAGACTCTCCTAAACAGGCCCTTGGATATGCCGAACGATCTACCAAAAAAGAAAGAAGAAGAAAAAACGAGCAAAAATAGGAAAGAGAGCGTGAGAGAACAAAGCGCACCAACGTGGATTTTGCCGATTTTGGTAGTTTAAAGTGGAGATGTTGGAATGGCACTTGAGACATATGCATGGACTGATTTACAATTCATAGGAGCCTGTCTCAGCTGATCTTGATGTTCAATGGAGTGGATAACGGGGAATATATACTGTAAGTGGCTGCTGTTTTATTGACTTGTAATGTTTATAGCCAATTGGTTTCAATAACAAGATCTATTACTGGTCCACTCGCAATATAAATACTTAAGAGACCTGCAATCCTAACAGCCATACCTACCTATGTAGCTATAAATAAATATGTGTGCATGCCTACTATATACTTATCCTCACCAACATCGGCTTTGAAGGCAAATACTTTTTACTTTCCACATACCCCTTCAAATTAACCTCGAAAACGTTTCCCACCGTCATACCATGCCTTCTAACATGTCGAGGATCCACTACGTCTACTGCAAGAGCTGGAATTTCATACATCAGCACTTTCACCATTTTCATCTGCCTCATCACTTCGTTGTTCGCAGCAGGCTTTGCTAGTCTTGTTGTGGTGCCTTTTACAAAATCCAGTCTATTATTGCCTGGCAAGGGTCAGCGAGGACAGGTATTATCCATCATAATCATTTACTATTGTCTTTCAATATCCTAGTTGATCTTATAGCTCCATCAAAACAGATAATCTTATTTCACATTCTGCATCATACCCAACATGACCCTGCGCGCATCCTCAGCTTGCTGTCTCACATCAATGTTCCACAGCCACCGAAACCTCTCATCCCAAGTCTCCTTTAACTTCTCAGCATCATCACCAATTCCCTTATACGACAGACACAGAAGCTCTGCGTTTTCCTTGCTGGTCGCGACCACCTTTTGGCTCCGCGGCCGCCGCATTTGGTCATAGGCTTGAAACGCTGTGATTACGTGCTCTGGCTGTGTCACTGCAGAATCGGAAAGCAGCTCGGCGAGTACGTGTGCGTCTTCAATGGCTTGGCCGGCGCCGGCACCCTGGTGTGGTGTGGATGCGTGGGCGGCGTCGCCTAGGATGGCGATTCGGGATTTGCAAAACGTGGGGATATCTGGGTGTTCAAACATGGCCCATTGTGTTGTGTCGGTCATTTTCTAAACACATCCATATGTTAATACTGTAAACGACAAAGGAACTGAAAACAATGGCTGCACCGGTGTAATGGCTACTTACCTCCATCAAGGCTTTTACAGACTCACCCATGTGAGCGAAATCTTGCTCCATAACGTCCCGCGGCACAGACTGAACCCATGCCTTGTTCGGCCATGTTCCGCTATGCTTGTGAAGCCCAACGTTGACCTTCTTTGCGCGCATGATGGGATACGTGATGGCGTATGTAGCTTTGCCGATATACAATGTTGATATTCTGGCACGACGTTCCCCCAAAGTTTCAACCGCCGTTTCCATGTCAAGCACCGCCCGGTAGCAATACATGCCGCTATAATGCGGCTGCATGTGTTCCGTCTCTGAACCGAAAATAGCCTCCTTCACCTTGGACCGAATCCCATCGCATCCGACGACTACGTCGGCCACAGTCGACGTGCCATCTGCAAAATCCAGCAACACGCCCTGACTGGTTTCCTCCAGCTTTGTCAGACGCTTTCCAAAGTGCGCCACTCCTTCAGGAATGAGCTTCACAAGCGCGTCTAAAAAGTCGGCTCTCCGCAGGGTTGTTTGACCCGAGGGCGGGGCTTTCAAGTTCATGAGGATCTCGCCAGCCGCGGGCCCGGATGCCCAGACAATCTCGAACCACGTCTGCTGAAACTCTTCGAACCCCGGGCTGTCGCTGTGTTGCGTCACGAGCGAATCGTATATCTCGCGGATGTGGGGGTCAATCAGCGGCATGGCGCGGTGCGCCGCAGGACCCATCGACAGGCCGAGTCCGACCTCTCCAAAGGCCGCTGCCGCCTCGAATATCTCCACCGGGACATTGCGCCGGATGAGGCCGATGGCAAGGGCAAGGCCGCCGATGCCGCCGCCGACAATGGTGACGGTAAACTGCTTAGAAGGGGGGCCCTGGCTGCTCATGTTTATGGAGTACTAAGAAGACGAGTTCGGGAGGTGGGTGTTTATTCAGCAGATGAACACACGGTGCATTTATGTACGGACGAGGCCATGGTAGCATTTTCCTTTTAGACATGGCGAGTAATCATTTACTAAAAGCGCATATCAATACTAAACCCGATCATGTCCGAGCCTGGCGCATGATATTTTTTCCCCTTCTCGTCAGACAAATGGCAACTAGACAACGGGAGCGAGCCGCGTCCCGGCGGCGCGGGATTATCGTGCCGCCTGTTCTCTGGTTAGCTGCATTGGCAGTTTGAAACAGAATGCAGCGTCTACTTCCGGATCTGTCAAAGTCTGCGTGTAAGTTGTGTTCATTTGCGGGTGCCGCTAGTTGTGAGCTATAGTAGTCGAAGCTATTGCGGCCAGGGTTGGCCATTATATAGATGCTCCCCCCCCCCCCCCATATATAGATGCGTAGTGAAGCATATATTTCAGACGACGCTTTGTCTTTCCTTTGGAAGTATATGCAGCATCTGTCTTTAGAAACCGCATTACACCCCGACAAAGCTGAACAATGACGCTTATGCTCTGACACATGATTGTCAAGACTGTCGACTCACTACTGCAGGCTAAACCACAGCAGGTAGGTGCATGTTTCGGTCACATCTCCGTCATCTCTCGACATGGCCGGGCCGCCCGCTGCCATTGGTCAGTCTGCAAGCCAAAGCTTATCAGGCGATTCAAGACAACTTCTCATCATGTCTCATCATCCGTCTCGGCACCTTCAACCTGTCATCCCAGGTAGCCTACCCTACAACACGGCCTACAACACAGCATGGATGAGCCCAAGATCCACGAGGTGGCCAGCGAGCTGCAAAGCGATCTTGCCCGCAAGTACGCGAGACATGCCGGCATCACGGAGATGATGAGGACCAGAAACCTTGGCTCGGCCGACCCGTTCCGCAACTGCTATACGTTTTTCCTCGAAACGCAATATGGAGAGTCCTACGAGGTCACGGCGGAAAAGGCCGAATTCCTAGCGGGCGTTGAGCCAGCCATCCGCAACGGACTCTGTGTTCCCCAGTCCACTGGCCATCTCATCTTGCAGAGGCAGACGACTCTTTGCAGGCACTCAACATCATCATTGAGGATATTCTTGACGAGGGTGCAAAGAACAGAGACCAGAATAAGCGGAAGAAGAAACCTGACAAAGCGGCGGCCGAGGCATTCTCAAAGCTATCCATCCAAGCACCCGCTCCAAAGCTATCCGTGGCTGACATGACCACGCTTGCGCAAGAACAGAAAGACGCATTGGGGGATTTTCTAGACTTGCTATCAAATGAGCCTGTTGTTCTCGAACATGCAGTCAACAGTTGGTTTTTCAGCTCTCCAAACTTGGTCGCCGACGAAAAGGGCCGAAGGCGGATTACTCATACGGACAAGCATATAAGTGCCGCATTCTTTGAGGCTATTCACAACGCTGTGAAAAACCACGCAATCTGGGCCTATCTTGGAACCCTGCTTACACTCCTGGAAAATTCAACAATTGATAAGGTGTATCGCGGCATCCTTCTGCAAGAGCTATCCAACGTCGTCCATCTAGAGTACAGTCGTGCGCAGGCAGTTCTTAAACGCCATGTGCAGTCCGGGACTGGATCTAAGTGGTTCAAGCGAGTCTCGAATGCTTTTGATACCGACGGTAATGCGCGGGTCACCATGAAGGGCAGTCCAGAGGAGCTCACTCTATCCAACCCCCAGCTTCATTACGTGCTGCGTCTCTGCCATCCAGACACAACTGCCCCGAAATCCATCGGCTGGCTGAAGAAGCTCACATCCCTCTACGAGTCTCATCCTCTAGAAAGAGACAATCTGGAAGAGCGCGAGGCTGACTCACTGGGTAATGTCGCTGCCATTGCTGCCTTGACACAGGATCTCTCCTCGGCGACATCAATGCCACCTTTCTCTCGCAAAAAGGGACGGGTATTCGCGTCCAAGACACTAGAACTAGAGGCTGAACTGGGCCAGTTGAGAAAGCCCATTGACTTGCGTGACTTTGCGGTTCCCATTCCCAATCTTCTGGAGCCGGGAATGGCAGAGCATGCTCTGAAGGCCCTAGATGAATACGTGACTGAGAAAGCCGGCATCAACATGGGGTTGTTGTATTACAACTTGGTGGAGGACTGTATTCTTGATCTTCAACGTCAGCACACACAGGCAAATGCAAAAAATGGTCAAAAAGAAACCCCTCTTCCATTCACGTCCACTGCAGAACCGCCCAAGGAACGAATCGACCAACGCAGGACAAAGGACAAAACACGACCAAGCCCCCAGCTCCAAAGTTCTATATACACCATCATACCCCAAACAAAAACACTCAAAGTAGAAGCCTCCCCTGCACCAACAGCCAACCCACTTAAAGTCAGCACATCTACCAAAAGTGTTTTTTCGGATTGGGGCAATAGGATTATGGAATGCTAATTGCTAATGATACAGCTGTAAGATGGTAATGCTGATAACCCTCACTTCCTCGTAATGGATAGGTGTGCGATTGCCAACGCCATGTAATCATTCGGATGTTGTTTCCATTGTGAAATATTAACATGTAACTAATGTAATATAAGAGGCAATAAAGTCTTTTAAGAGGCTCGAAATCTTATCGAGAGTCTGCGAAAGTATCCATGGAGACGGGATGTATATTCATTTGCTATCTGGGGTTGTACAGGGTAAGGAGTTGTAATGATGACGACGACCATTGAATGATTTCCATTAATTGGACCCTGAAGCTTTCAGTTGCTGACTCCCTGTAACTACTCCGTACAGGCGAATCCACTGTAAACACAGCCTGAGCACCCGAGGTAGACTGTGGCCCGCCTCTGCGGGGGTCAGCAGCCCTGGCATGCCCCTCTCCTCTCGAACAATAACCCCAACCCCATCCCCATACCCCTTCTCCACGCTCCTCTTCTCGGCGCCTTACCGAATGCCTTGCCGGGCGCCCTGTCGACTGACTATCCTACCCTTGCTCTTCTTTTCGTCTGTCTGCTCCATTCCCCCCAGCAACATTATCCAATCGAAATCATTCACACACACACACACACCTCTGATGTCGGCCGCATCTCCTCTCGCCCAGCGTCGCATCCGAAGGAAGCATCCGCACCAAAAAGAAAAAGAGATGTGGGGCCCACAAGGCGAGTGCCGACCGGCGAGCATTGCTCCATTGGTTCTGAGAATGAGAAAAAGGGTCCTCATTGGATTAAAGTGAGACAATTGCGGGAAAAAAACATTGAGGACCCTGTTGGAAGTTTTGGTTGTTTGGGGGTTGGGGTTGTTCTTGATAAACATCGTTCCCGCATCTAAACACCATCGGTGAATACCTTCCGTCCAGTGGTGCTGTATTACAAGACAGACAAGACAGGCTTGGACAGCGCGCGCCCGGAGTCTCTTGTATTCTCATCGTTTTGGTGATCTTCTGGTCTAGCCAGCGCTCTTGGTGCCATCTGAGCATCGCAAACATGGCGTCAACACACGCCCAAGACGCCTCTGCTGACACTCGCCAGAAAAGCGTCATGCGCCAGCTTCGTGAGAACCCTTACATCTTTGGCCTCTCAGCGGTAAGCCCACCCAGCTATGTCTCGTTCCCTATTTTAGAGTATTCCAGACTCTAAACTGCCCTTTCTAGTTCGCCTCGCTGGGCGGATTCCTCTTTGGCTACGACCAGGGCGTCGTGTCTGGGGTGCTGCAGATGGAAAACTTTGCGGCGCGATTCCCGCGCATCTATCTCGACAGCAGCTTCAAGGGCTGGTTTGTGTCGACGCTTCTGCTGGCGGCCTGGTTTGGCTCGCTTGTCAATGGGCCGATTGCGGATCGGTTTGGTAGGAAGGGCTCGATGCTTGCTGCGGTTGTTGTTTTTACGGTAGGGTCTGCATTGCAGGCTGCGGCTCATGATATTCCTACGCTGTTTACTGGTGAGTAGATCTCATCAAGCTCTGTGTGCTAGCTCTCATTTTCATTGTTACTGATCATATTGTAGGCCGAGCCATTGCTGGCTTCTCGGTGGGCATGCTGACCATGATTGTGCCCATGTACATGTCCGAGGTTTCCACCGCAGGCATTCGAGGAACTCTGGTGGTCCTTCAACAATGTAAGATGAAATGAAACATACGTAACGCCGATTATGCGGCAATGAACAGTTGCTGACATATCTCCTTCACAGTGAGCATCACATTGGGCATCCTCGTCAGCTACTGGCTAGAATATGGCACCCAGTACATCGGCGGCACAAGGTGTGCTCCTGATATCCCATACACTGGAGGCAGCGCTTCAAAGCGTACCTTTGACCCCCGAACCGATGTCGGTCCTGATGGTTGCACCGGCCAGACGGAGGCATCGTGGCGTGTGCCATTCGCCTTGCAAATCGCTCCAGCGCTTGTCTTGGGCATTGGTATGCTCTTCTATCCCGAATCGCCTCGATTCTATCTGATGCGCCATAATGAGGACAAGGCGCTGCGCTCCCTGGCTCAGCTTCGCCGCGTCCATCCCGACTCTGATTGCTTGAGGGAGGAGTACTTGTCCATCAAGGCCGAGGTCCTGTTTGACGAATCCGTTTCGCGGGATAAGTTTCCCGGCAAGAGTGGGATATCTCTCTACCTTGCCGAGTATGGGTCTCTTGTGTCAACGATGCCTGCTTTCAAGCGTCTGTCGGTCGGCTGCGTTACAATGTTCTCGCAACAGTTTATGGGCTGTAATGCCATGATATACTACGCTCCGACAATCTTTGGCCAGCTCGGTCTGTCGGGCAACACGACGTCGCTGCTGGCCACCGGGGTATACGGTATTGTCAATACTTTATCGACACTGCCCGCCTTTTTCCTCATTGACAAGGTCGGGCGGCGACCTCTTTTGATGTGTGGTGCACTAGGCACCTTTGTCTCTCTCGTCATTGTTGGTGCCGTCATCGGTGCCTACGGATCTAGTCTTACTGACCACCCCAGTGCCGGCTGGGTCGGCATTGCCTTCATCTACATCTACGATATCAACTTTTCCTACTCGTTTGCACCCATAGGCTGGGTTCTGCCTGCCGAGATCTTCAACCTAGGCAACCGATCCAAGGCCATGGCCATCACGACAAGCACGACGTGGATGTGCAACTTCATCATCGGCCTCGTCACCCCGGACATGCTCGAGACGATCAAATGGGGCACCTACATCTTTTTTGCTGTCTTTTGCCTCATCGCGCTGGTGTTTACCTACTTCTTTGTGCCGGAGACCAAGGGCAAGAGCTTGGAGGATATGGATGAGATTTTTGGCGACACGGCGGCGCATGAGGAAAAGGCAAGGCTGTTCCAGATAGCGGCGAGTCTTGGGTTGACGGCGACGGTGCCTGTTGAGAAGACGGACGCGTTGAGAGCTGAGGATGAATAATGGGGGTGTGCTTGAATAGTTGGAAGTTGAGGATGCGTAGAGATTCCTGATGATAATGAATGGCATTATTATGAACTGTTAAGAACCGTTCAGTCTGATACACTATTGGTTTGAGGCTCATCTCTAGATTGAGAATAATGAACACGGAACACTCTTTCACCTGGCAAACGTTTGTTGGTTTGAATGATAGTTGGAGACAAAGCGAGACGCTATGTATTCTGTATCTTTGTTCCATACTAAAGTCACTTGGAATAGACAGGGCTATTTGATGAGTGGTGTTGATGCATCAATCGGACCACACAAAGACCAGTATTCCTGAAGATGATACTAAACTGAAGAGCGTTGAAGAAACTAGCCACATCCAAGTCTGGAAATACTGCAGTTCATACTTGTTTTCATTCTATTCAGTTCTCTTCGTTTCTTTTCAATTGTTCAAACGTTCAGGTACAAAGCCAGCCTCACCAACATCTCCATCTATATTGAACGTTACATATAAAAAATGGCCTCTCTTGATTTCAGGCAACCTAAAAGTAATAATGTGTGATGCCTTCCATATATCCAAGTTTGTTTTTTTGCCGAACGAACTGCTCCTCTTGGTGAATCTTCATTATCACTCTCGAAAACATATACACACTACACAGCAAAATGACTGGCACAGCCACACGTGCAATCATCAAAACCGGTAACAACTACGTCTAGAATTTTTGACAATCCCCCCCTAAAACTAAAAAGCAAGAAGAAGACTTACCTTTGCTCCATACTTTGATTGTCTGACATGGCTCCCGATAACCCACAAGATGACAAGAACGACAAGAAGCGCAAGCGCGAAGATCCTACCGCCAACAGCGATGATACCGACTCGTCTGACGTCCCCTTAGCCCGTTTAGCGAAGCAAAGGAAAAAAACTCCTCATCCGAAACTACCACCCGCGGAGTATTGGGATGGATTGTCGAGAGTGCCGCTTAGCAAAACTGCGCTTGTGGAGTTTGACAAAAGAGAGGTTCGCATGCTCCCCCCCACTGTGAAGTGTTCAACGGCGCGTGCGTTTGTTGAGATGACTTAGTGTCTGGGCATTTGTGATATTGGAATCTGCTAACCTTGATGTGTATCGTTTTCATGATGAAGCGTAAAACTCCTAGCGCGCATCGGGCTCGTGGATTACCAGATCAAAGGTCTGACATGACTGTAACGCGATTTGCGAGACGGGGAGGTCCTACTATGCTAGACATACGCGGCGTAAGTTTCAAGCCTCAAAATACATCATCATTACTGACTCCCCCTTGTTTTCATTGCTTACTCAAATCACGCAGTATAGTAGACTCCATCTAATAGGAGTTCCAGTCCCGACACCCACGAACAAAAACAACGACGATGATGGTAGTGATAGCGACACATCAGCCGATACGAAACATACCACTCCCTTTGACTTGCCCCTTGCACAGCATCTACAGGATAACGACATCGTAGGGATGACCTACCGAGATGTCAACGACAAGTTCGCGCCGAGACCGAGCAACACGGATGAGATCAGGGCAATGCTACACAGGCGCAGGCCGTCACTTACGGTAGAGACTGTGACATGTCAGGTTCATCTGCTGTATAAGCGGGCAGAGAGGCTTGCGGAAGGGAGGAGAGAAATAATCAGGAGCGTGGTGCCGAGATTTGAGGATCCTGCCGCCGATTGGGCGCAGTTTCGTGCTGAGCGGGTTGTCTGTGATAATCTGGAGCATTTGACAGATGGAAAAATCGTCGCTGCTTGTCCAGACTATTACTACGGAGCTGAGCCAGAACGACTAGACAAACGAGTCATGAAAGACCTAGAATATCACCTCGTCCCTAACAGACTATCCAGGGACCACCCCATCGCACCCAACTTCTTCGTCACCGCCCTAGGCAAACAGAAATCCTGGTTCTACCTCGGCGTCTCCCAAGCAACCTACGAAGGCGCCCTCGGCGCCCGCGGCATCCACAGTCTCCAAACCTACGGCCAACAGCAACAGGCTCCCGGAACCCCCCGCGTGTTCGACAATAAAGCGTACACGCTCATGTGGATATACGACGTCGGGGTTCTCTACGCGTTTACGTGCCATCCGCGGGCGCCGGCGGTAGGAAATTGTGGTGATAGGGGGGTAGGGTATACAGCGACGATCATTGAGTTTTGGAATTTGATGGAGAGTAGGGAGAAGTATGTGGAAGGGGTGACGGCGTTTAGGAATGGGTTGGAGTGGGCCAGGGTGCAGAGGGATGATGCGATTAAGATGGCGAATGCGGCGGCGAAGGCGAGGAGGGATGCGAGGAATGCGAGGAATGCGGCAAATGGGGGAGAGTGAGGATGTAGAAATTGTACGTTCTTTTTGACGAGTTTCATAAAGGCTAGGAGTGAGCGAGTGCTCGAAGGGAGATAGTCTGTCAAGTGGTATTGGCTAGAGGACGAGTTAATGCATTCAAGACAAAAAACACACCATACTACTAATACCATACTACTAATGAACACATCTCAAAGGGTCAAGAACTAAATATAAAAAGCAGGCAGACTCGAGCAGGCCGTTGCCTGTTGACCACACATTATATAGTTTGGGACCCACCCCGCGCCGACCCGAGCTGCCAAGACGGGGCTGAAGTGGGCACTCACAATACTAGCCTCCGGCATGGGTGTCTCCTGGATTTTGACGTGACTTGTCTTGCAATCTCCAGAATCAAGATTGTGATATGGATAATGTTGATTGTTGGATAGCTCTCGCTGTGTTGTTGAATAGATGAAACAGATTTGCATAATTGAGTGTTTGGGGTTGGGGTCTATCTCAATTTCTGAGAATATGATGCATTTCAAGGAGGCGATCGTGAACATCGAGCAATAAGACATGTTAAAAAGAAGACCCAAGATCAACCACAAAACTCCACCGCAATCGCAACAAGTCCATCCGCCACCCTTCTTATCGACTCAACCTCCACATGCTCCTCCTTCCCATGCAACCCAGCCCCTCTCGGTCCCCACAACAGCGTCGGAATCCCCCTTTCCGCTAACAACGCACAGTCCGTCCAATACGGCGCTCCGGAAACAACAGCCTCCTTACCTAAAGATTCCCCCACAAGACGACGGACAAGCTCTGTAAACGGGTGCTGTAGATCAAGCTTGAATGGTGGCCGCTCAAAGATCGTGCGCAGGTTGTATGAAAAGTCTGGGACATCTGTAGTGAGCTGGTCGAGCATGGTTGTGAGGTCTTTCGTAACGGTGGTTGCGGTTTCGTTGGTGGTGGTTCGTATTTCGATGGTGATTGTGCATTTAGAAGGGTACGAGGATGGTTCTTCGCCGCCTTTGATGAGGGAGGCGTGGATGCTAGGCGCGCTGAGGGGATGATCGCTGGGTGAGGCTTGGAATTGCTTGGCGTATTGGTCTAGCTGCACGAGGAAATGGCCTGCTTTGCAGATGGCATCAATACCCAAGTCCGGTCTGGAACCATGAGATGCCAAACCATGAATGTCAACTTCAAGCCACACAAAGCCCTTGTGCGCGTAAAGAATCTCCAGATCCGTTGGCTCGTTTACAATAGCCGCATCCGCCCTCCAGCCCGCTTCAAGCACCTGTTCCGTACCAATACTCATATACTCTTCATCCGCCACACCCGTGAATATGACGTCCCCCTTTAAACCGAGCGTTTTTGCCCTTGCCAAGGCAACCATGGCAGCCGCCACGCCACCTTTCATGTCTGCCGCTCCACGGCCGTACAACCTGCCATTGCTATCAATCTTACCGCTGAGCGGGTCTCCCTCATAGCCCTGACAGGTGACGGTGTCGATGTGGCCATTGAGCATGAGGCTTTTGCCACCGCCGGAACCGCGAACGACGGCGACGATGGATGGGCGGCCTTTGGCAGGCTCGATCCAGTGTGTTTCGATATCGCGGTGCTCCATCCAGGCAGCGATGTAGTAAACAATGGCGGTCTCGCCAGGGCCGGGGACGGAGCCTAATGAGGGGTTGGCTGAGTTGATCTGGACTAGGGTCTGGGTTAAACAGACGGGGTCGTCGCTGGAAACGCTAAAGGGAATGGCATGGGGCCTGTTGCCCTCGGTGGAAAGAAGAACGACGACAGATTCGGGCCCGAGCCCGAGCTGCTCCTTGTCCGAAGCACTCAACCTGCGAAGAGCTGCCAAGGTCGCAGCTCCACACGGCCCAGCAGAGATGCCCAGAGAGTTGAGGTATTTAGATGCTTCAAACGCCTCGAAGTCTGACACTGTCAGGCTAGCATCCGCACCGTCCCGTAGCAGCGGCCAAGAAATGGTCGAAGGTGTAGCGCAGTCCAACCCTGCCATGATACTGGGACCCCTATCCGGCGTGATGGTAGGCTCTCCTCGCCGCAGGCTCTTCCACATGCTCGGCGTGGTGTCTGACTCGACGGTGATGACGGCTGTGGTCCTACCGGGTTGCTTGAAGTGAGTGGTAACAGCCTGGGCAAAAGAGCCGACGCCGACGGGGGCGACGACAAAATCGGCCTGGCGGTCAGGACCGAGCTGCTGGTCAATTTCGCGGAGCATGGTTCTGTAGCCATCGACAATCCACTGGAGATAATGTTAGTCAACGTCTCAACGCACTAGCTAGCCATTCACTTGGACGATGTTAGAGAAGCATATAAACACACCTGTGGAATCTCGAGATAGTCTCCAAAGGCATAATCCTGAACCAGCACACCCATGCTATCACGCTGTGCAGCTTCTTTAGCATCCTCAACGGAAGCGTCGTAGTTGCCTGCAGATACCACAACCATCGCACCCTCAGTCTTGATAAAATCAATCGTTGCTGGGTGCATTTCTGAGGGTACGTGGATCTCAGCAGCTACGCCAAGCAGCGCTGCCATACGAGCAACCGCTCTACCGTGGTTCCCGTCCGTAGAGGCATACAGCTTCACGGGACTGATCTGCAGCGCGTCCTTCATAGCGGCGAGGCTGGTATCGAGCGGCAGCTGTAATCTCTGAGCAATGGCTCTAAACGTGCCCCATGAGGCGCCGAGGATCTTGAACGACGGCAAACCGAGGCGGCTGCTCTCGTCTTTCAGGTAGACGGCCTGTACGCCGATGTCTGTGGCGACGTGCCCTAGACTGACTAGATTTGTCGGCTCATACTCTGGCAGCTGACGATGGAAGCGGTCGACGAGGTCGTCTTCGCTTGAGGCAGCTCGGGTGGTTGTCCATGAGCGGGCAGATGGGTTGAAGTAAACAGGTCGGCGAGCAGCAGACATGATGGCAACCAATTGAGTGTGACACTTATTCGATGGATGATGTGATGTGAAGAGGTTGTAATTTTGAAAAGTATCCCGGAGGCAGGTTTGGGATTGCTTTGCCGTGTTTCTGCTGTGTGGTCTAGACCTGAATTGCGTTCCAATCCGGCAGACAGCCACCACTTATGTATATGTAGCCTGAGTTATTGCTTTTCGATTATCCATTGCCTTCGTTGCTCATCCAGGCTGTGGGATGCCCCGTCCCATCAATAATGTGTCATCGCCACGGCAAAGAACGGGTGGATGATAGTCATCAGCGCCTAAATAAGCATCCATCATCGTATACGTGTGATGACTGCATGCGGATTATGTATGTTGATTTGCTGATTTGTAGGAGTTGCTGGTGGCTAATTGGGAGGCCAGATCGTGAGTTTCCTGGCGGGTTGTCCGAATAACCGCCTCAGGCGTCTGTAGCAGAAGGCGCACGTGCAAGACAGCTCCACCGACGCCCTACAAGAACACGCTGGGCGGGGGGAGGGCCTGAAAACGGGAGCTCAATTTCCTAGGGACAGTCCACTGGAAGACCACACTGAACCAACGTCGCACCACCAAACAGTCACAAACCAACACTTCCATCCACTTCACGGTTCTTGGTCGTGCGCACAGCCAGTCACTGCATCAAACGCACCGCATTTGCCGGCCAGGAGAAAGAAGCACACCGGAGCGGGACCGTCTGCCGTCTGCCGTCCGTCTGCCTGCCCGGAATCCCACCCAGACCGGAGCCTGATCAGTCGCCTTGTGGCCGCCTCACTTCCCTCAAACCGGGACGGAATAGGGGCCCCCAAAATCTCCGCCAACCAACGAGGAGGCCCCTCCCCCAAACACAACCAAAAACCTTGCTGCTTGGCCGCGTGTTCCCGGGGACCCATTCTCGGAGTTGTGCCTGTCCCGGCCGGCCGGCTTATCCTGCTGCATGCCCGCTTCAATAACCTAAGGTACTAATAACCAACGGGCCAGACGATGAAGATCGACGGGGCGGCCCCAGTGGGCGACGAAAATTTGCTGTTTGCCGTCGACGGCGACGCTCTGGCAGGAATCCCCGCAGCCTCGGTTCTCGGCACCGACGCCGGCAGTCACTTTGATGGTGGTAACCTGCTGGCGTTGGAGGAGAGCAGCTACTACAACTACAGCACCAGTAACAGCATCAGTCACGGCCACATGCCATCCTTTGTGGATCCGGCGATGCTGTCTAACACGGATTATTCCTCGTACGGAAATTTCTATGGCGGTGTCGGGGGCAGTGGTGACTTTGATGCTGCCGCCGTTACTGCTGCGGTGGTACAGGCTGATGCTGCACTGCAGCCTCATTACAACGACGCTACCACCCCGTTCAGCGCTCCGTTCAGCACTCCGTTCAGCGCGCAGGTCACCGGCGCCGTCACCAGCCCCGACACCGGCCTCAACCCAGAGCTGCCAGTTCCTTCAACAACCCAATATCTTGGCACCTGGAATCCTCCTCCCCCTTCACAGTACATTGGCGCCAACCTACACAACATCGACCACAGCGCCACCACCATCGAAGAATTCTTCCAAAAGACCGGTGGCAGTCGACCGCCCGTGCCCTGCGACTACTGCCGGCGGCTGCGGCTGCAGTGTCTGAGGCTGCAGACCACCGCTGCCAACCCGAACCCCATCGAGGCTTGCTCCAGCTGCGTAGCCCTATATCGGGAGTGTAGCCTTGTCACCAAGCGCTTCAAGCGGAAGCCGTCGGCCTTTGAGACGCCTCTTCCCGTCATTGGCCATCTCCATGGTCTCAGCGAGGAGGTCGGGCAGTTCGGTCATGGCCAAACACAGGCAACCATTATGGAGGAGGGCCAGCCGATGCCATGTGGCCAGGTATCAGATGGCCAGCAGCAGATGTCCCGGTCTGCTGGAAGTGCCGTTTCAATGACGATGCCAGCCAAGCGCGCCAACCCGCGGTCCATCAAAAAGACACGCCCGCTGAGAAGTTGGTTTGCGAGTCACCTTGAGCACCCGTACCCATCTGAGGATGAAAAAGCTGCGCTCTCCGACCAGTGTGGCCTGAGCAAGACGCAGGTCATAAATTGGTTTGCCAATGCAAGACGTCGTCACCGGCTCTCTGCTCAGTCGCAGCTCAACAGCAGCAACAGGATATACCACCAAGGATCTCCCATGCCCCAGCCACTGTTTGCGGGCATGTCTCCGCTGGAGAGGTGGAAGAACTCGCCTCCTGATCAGGAGCCTGCCTCGGCATCCGCCATCCAGAACGCACTCTTCTCGGGCCAGGTTGGCGAGTACACGGGCGACTCGGACAGCGCCCAGATGGACCGGCCACCGTCGTCAGCCAGCGGTGACTCCAGCTTCTTCCGCCAGCCCATACGAAGGGATGCCACTTCGTCCAACTCGGCATCGTCAACACAATCCTTTTACCACTCAGACGACTCAGCCCTCTTCTCCTTATCGAACCAAAACTCTCTCCGGGGGGACACGACAGACTCGGGCATCGCCTCTGCTGCGCGGCCTACCGCAGCCAAGCCGCGCTCACACGCATTCCAGTGCACATTCTGCCTGCAGAGCTTCAAGAAGAAATACGACTGGGTCCGGCACGAGAGGTCGATTCACCTGCCCGGGCTCGACTCCTGGATCTGCTCGGTGCCTCTCCCGGCGAACCAGTCACACCTCGTCTGGCGCGTCAACCACGGGCAGCCCGAGTGCGTGTTTTGCGGACAGAATTCGCCGACGGACGAGCACATGCAGTCGCACGAGTTCCAGGCCTGCGCCGAGCGTCCGCTGGCCGAGCGGGCGTTTACGCGCAAGGACCACCTCTGGCAGCACCTGCACAAGTTCCACCGGTGCCGCAAATGGGACGGGTGGAAGCCGGACCTGCATCTGCTGCAGCACCGCCAGGATCGGCTGTGCAGCCAGTGTGGCTTCTGTCAGTTGAAGATGGAGAGCTGGGAGGAACGTGTGCAGCATCTAGCGGCGCACTTTCGGCGCGGGGCGACCATGGCGGAGTGGGAGGGGGGCTGCGGCATCAAAGACCAGCAGGATCAGGGTCAAGATGCTAATGTAAATGGAGTCATGGGATCGGTGGTTGAAGATGTCAAGGGCCACGTGGGTCGTCAGAGCAGTGATGATGGGGGAGGGGGGCAATCAAATATCCCAGAGCATTTTGCCAGCGGAAGCATCAATTGGGCCTGATGCTAGACGGTTGAATGCCATGGTGGATTGTGAATATCTAGCTATGAGAACTATGAGTGATGCTGACCAATATCTTGGCGATGAACCATTCTAAAAGTCTTGACAGACCTAATGTGTGGCTTGGCTTGGCTAGCTTGGCTCCTTCGGCAGTTGCTTAACTAGCTTGTGCCTGATCTGAATATCAACATACATACGCCGAATTGGTTCAGAACTAGGCATGTAACTACCAACACTTTAATCTTTCCCAACGTTAAATGTCATTGGATTGACAGGGCACACATCGCCAGCTAAAGAGGGTTACCAATAATGTGGGTAACGTTCCGAACAAAACACGCACTTTTATTTAGTTTATCCAGGTACGGAGTAGATAGGCAAGGTTAGCATTCTCGTCTTGTCCATTGGGGCTTTGCCTGTTCCCGTTTTAGGAGGTTGCAAATCAATGACCTCACTGGGGAATTGGGAGTCTTGTTGGTGGAATTGTTCTGGAATTGGGATTGGTGGAGGGGGGCTTGACGTCTCGCATGCTGTGGCTGATTGTTTGATAACCGACATGTGGTGTGACTGCACTATTGGGAACAATTGAGTGAACAAGTACAGAGAATAATGTACAGTGCAACTACATATTTATTTGTGCAATTATTTCCTATTCAACTGACAAATAGCGTACTTGTCAAAGCAGCAGCATCTCAAATCTTGATGGTGGAAATATGCGCAACATCAGAGAGACGTTCATCCCACAACCCTCACATGGTTGGAGAACCCCATTGTTTCCCCCGCCTTTCTTGTTTGTCAACAATACTGCGGCATATTCCCCACGAATGGCTTAACTTTGCGCCACCATGGTGGGCTACATACTGTAACCGGTAGTAACAATCGCTTGATATACCCATCCAGGCAAAACTGCTATTACATACAGTAGGTAGCCATGGATCTTGGTTCGGCCTTGGGTCGGCCAGACCCCCACACGCTTGCCGTGGCACCGCCAGTGGTGGAATATTTAGCTTACGTACGGGGAATTGGGGGGGAGAAGAACAGAACATGCATCCCCTCCCTTGCTTTGAGGACAGAGTAGTAATTACTCCATCTTACACCTAGACGATTACAGCACGTTCACTGAAGAGGAAAAGGTTCCGTTGCATTACTCGTGCCAATGTTTGTTTGCCCTGTTTAGTGATGCTACCCCAGCATTTAGGACCCTGTAGTGCCGGTGGATTAGGTGTTGTAAACTTTGAATCGCCACACCCGGAAGCAACCGATGGAATGAATGAATGAACCACCACCCAATTGAGTCCCTTGCTGAAGAACGAATTGACATTGCAGCAGCATCTTTATTACAAGATGACGGTGAACACGTTACCTGTGTACGTTACTGCCTGTTCTTTAACGGAAGAATTATCGGAGAGGGTATCCAGTTCTTTTGTTTCCCCCGCACGTCGATCCACAGTAAACAGGCCAAGCCATGGAGGAGGCACAGTACCTACAGAAGATGTCGGCGATCTCACTGGAACATCAACTGAAGGACCCACTGAATAGCACTAGGAACGGTGGGGCTGGTGGGCAGGCTGTGGGGGGCGGTGCCTCTCATCGGCCACGGCATAATGTGAGACCGCACAGGCGCAGACGTGTTGTAGATACAGGTACCAAGCCACTGTAAAGCGATGCAACTGCCACTGCCACTCAACTGGCAGCCAAGCCAGCCAAGCAGCGGGGAGGCGTTCCCTCTTGTCAAGCCTTGTCAAGCTTGGCTTGGCTTCCAATCTGCCGTCAAACCGTTCGATATCCTCCCCCATCAGTAGATTTGTGAAGCTCCATCGACAGGGGGAGCAGCGCGCCTCGTCGCCCTGTCAGGTAACGTTGTATCCCCTCTCTCTCCGGAGCAGTACCTAATTTGCTAGCCTGTGCTTACCTCTGTGCTTTGGTACAGGTCTCCGTTGCGCCTCTTGTCTGGCTCGTGCATTCAGTCTCGGCCAGCAACGTGGGTGGGCGTCAGCCAACCGGGAGCCGTCAGCCAGCCATTGAGGGCGGCACAACATACGACAATGCTACGACATAATACATAAGAGCAGCCCGTCTCCCGGCACCAACAAATCTAACGAGGAGTCCAATAAAAGGGAAAGAGAGAGAGATAGGAGCTCGACAACACTCTGGACGGGCCCAATTGACCTACCCCCCACTGATCCATCAAGGACCTCAGGTCGACCCATCCAGAAAGCCATGATCGCCCGCGCTGTTGCTGCCCTCTTGCTGGGCAGCGGCCTGGCCACGGCAACGCCGCTCGTGTCCAAGGCCAGCGAAAAGACCGCAATCCCCAATTGGGACCTGCAGTCATCGTCGTCCGTCTCCAAGGACCTCAAGTCGCTGGCCAAGCCCGGCGTCGACACCTCGTCGTGGCACCATGCGCCCGTCTCCAAGTGCACCCTCATGGGATGTCTGCTGGAGGAGGGTGTCTACAAGGACACGGAGCTGTGGTACTCGGAGAACCTCAAAAAGTTCAACTGGGGCCAGTTCTCTGTGCCCTGGGTGTACCGCAACCAGTTCGAGCTGACGCCCGCCAAGGGCCAGCACTTCCTGCTCGAGACTCACGGCATCGGCTCCAAGGCCGACCTCTTCTTCAACGGCAAGCAAATTGCCGACAAGCTGGTTCAGGCCGGTGCCTACGCCGGCCACACCTTTGACATCACCGACCTCGTCGGCAAGTCCAACGCCCTCGTTGTCCAGGCGTACCCGACCAACTACATGCTCGACTTCTCGCTCGGTTACGTCGATTGGAACCCCTATCCTCCCGATAATGGCACCGGTATCTGGCGAGACATCAACATCAAGCAGACCGGCGCCGTTGCCATGGGCACACTGAGTGTGGCCGTCGACATCAAGGCCCCCGTGGAGAAGAGCCCTGCAGCGGTTACTATCCGCGCCAAGGCTCGCAACCTCGAGAACCGCTCTGTCGAGGTCGCCGCCGAGGCTGTCATCACCGATCCGTCGGGCGGCCAGCCACGCACCATCAAGCAGACCGTCACCCTCAAGCCCCTCGAGACCCGCATCGTCGAGCTCAAGGAGACCATTGCCCAGCCCAAGATCTGGTGGCCCCGGCAGTGGGGTGACCAGCCCCTGTACAAGGCAAGCCTGACCTTTTCCGTCGACAAGGCCCTTTCCGATTCCGCCAAGACCAACTTTGGTATCCGCAAGGTTACCTCGCTGGTCAACAAGCACAATGACACCATCTTTGCCGTCAACGGCCACGACTTCCAGGTCGTCGGTGGTGGCTACAGCGCCGACATGTTCCTGCGATGGGACGCCGAGCGCTTCACCAGAATCGCCGAGTACATGCTTGATATGAACCAGAATGTCATCCGGCTCGAGGGCAAGATGGAGCACCCTGAGCTGTACGACATTGCCGACAAGATTGGTCTCATGGTCATGTCCGGTTGGGAGTGCTGCGACAAGTGGGAGTCTTGGGAGTACAACCACGATCTGTCCATGGACCCTCCTGATATCTGGGATGACCACGACTACATCACTGCCAACAACAGCATGATTCACGAGGCTGAGATGATGCAGACCCATCCTAGCATGATTGCCTTCCTCGTTGGCAGCGACTACTGGCCAGATGACCGTGCAACCAAGAACTACGACGCGGCCATGAAGAGCGCCTACTGGCAGGTGCCAATCATCTCCTCGGCTTCGAAGCGCGGATACCCCGAGCTGTTGGGACCTTCCGGCATGAAGATGGATGGCCCCTACGACTGGGTGCCTCCCAACTATTGGTATGATCGAGAGCCTTATGATGACAAGTCCGGCTCTGCCTTTGGCTTCGGCTCTGAACTCGGCTCCGGTGTGGGAACACCCGAAATCGGCAGTCTCAAGAAGTTTCTCAGCCAGGCTGACATGGACGACCTGTGGAAGAGCCCCAACAAGGGCCTGTACCACATGTCCACCAACGTCTCATCCTTTTATGACCGCAAGATCTACAACGAGGGACTCTGGAAGCGTTACGGTGCCCCCTCGTCGCTGGAGGACTACCTCATGAAGGCCCAGATTATGGACTATGAGGCGACACGATCCCAGTATGAAGGCTTTGCTTCGTTCTGGACCACTGGCCGCCCTGCTACCGGTATCATCTACTGGATGTTGAACAATGCCTGGCCCAGTCTGCATTGGAACCAGTTTGACCACTACCTGCACCCTGCCGGTTCCTACTACGGCAGCAAGACTGGATCACGCAACGAGCACGTTGCCTACAACTACCAGTCCAAGGACGTGTGGATCATCAACCGCTACCTGAGCAAGACCGGCAACCGCAAGATCGATATGGAGCTGATTGGCAAGGACGGCAAAGTCATCTCCAAGAAGAGCACCACCACCACCACCAAGCCCAATACATCTTTCCGCGTCGCCCCCGTCGAGGGCATCAACAAGATCACCGACGTCGCTTTCTTGCGCCTCATTCTCACTGATGACTCGGGCGCCGTGCTCAGCCGCAACGTCTACTGGATCTCCAAGAACATCGACACCCTCGACTGGCCCAAGTCCACCTGGTTCTACACCCCGATCAGCAAGTTTGCCGATTACACTGCGCTCAACAAGCTCCCTGCGGTGACTGTGGACATCACGACTTCAGCCAAGAAGTTTGACAAGGCGCTGCCTGGAAAACAGGTGACAACGCTGACACTGGAGAACAAGTCGACGGCCCCGGCGTTTTTCATCCGCTTGAACTTAGTAGATGCTAAGGGTGGTGATGTGAACCCCGTAGCGTGGACGGACAATTACCTGACGCTGTGGCCGAAGGAGAAGTTGACGGTGCAGGTGAATGACTGGGATGGCAGTGGGAAGGCGGTGCAGGTGAGCGGGAAGAATATCAAGGCGACTACTATTAAGATTTAGGGAGGATTTATAGAAATGGGGTGAATGGTTGTATGAGATGTACATGCCAAGGTATGATTATGAATATGAATGATTTTGAGTTGAATTGAATTGTCTGTAGCCATGGGTCATGTATGTTGTATTATTAAAGGTATAGTCAAGTACCTATGGTTAATGGGCTGTTTGTATTTTCTTGAAGCGTTGGCAGGTTAGTCTTAACCGAGGACGATTACACACGTGGTTTGACATATATACTATCACAAAAAAGAGGCGTATTTTATAAATTGTTGTCAATATGTATCATATCTCGTATAAAATAATCTAAAACTGCGCATATATAAACCGCTCAAACTAAATACCTGAATCCCTTTCTCATCCTCAACGCCTCATCCGTTTGATTCTTCATCCTCTCTGCCTCAGCCACCTCCTCAGCAATATCCGGCCTTGCCTCCCAAGCCAACTCCTCCGCCTCAAGCTTACGATTCAGATTATCAAGCACCAGCTTGAAGCACCAGATGCCCGCAATGGTAATGCCAAACATGGCGAGCACGATGCCATAGCTCTTGCGATAGCCGTTGTCCTTGAGGCCCCAGACGTAGGAACCAGCTATGTTGCCGAGCTGGCCAAAGGCGTTGATGAGGGCGATGGCGACGGCGCGCTTGGCGGGAGGGCGGGGGAAGGAGGAGGATATCCAGGAGTAAACGACGATGTAGCCGGCGTAGGAGCTGGTTTGGAGGAAGAGGGCGACGTAGCGGGCGGCGACGTTGAGGGTGGACATGCTGATGACGAAGCCGACGATGCCAACGAGGATAGGGCCGACAATGTGCCAGAACTGATGAGTGTTAGTAATTGAGCATGATCGTGTAAAGAAATAATTGACGTGATATGTGAGATGGGTGACGGCTAACCTTTTCTTGGGAGCGATCAGAGGACCAGGCGACAATGATGGACACGATGCATGAAAAGACCCATGGAGGGGCGCTCATGAGCAGCGTAGGGACGTATTTGAAGCCGAGAGTGCCGGTGAGTGATGGCTGCGATGATGTTAGCATGTGTGAAGTAGTGAGTGAGCTAGAGGATCAACTCACAAAGAAAGCATTAAAAGACAGGCCAATAATATACGTGGCAAAGGTAAACATCATGAGGTAAATCTTGGTGTCCTTGAGCGCCATCATCAACCCACCAAAGGCGCCCTCCTCGGCAGAATCCGTATCCGCCTCGCCAACATCCTCAATCATCCGCAGCTGCGCAACCTGGCGCTCCTCCTCAGTAAACCCACGCGCATTATGAGGCAGATCCGGCAAAATAAAGGCCGCCGCAATCGCAACCGCGCAGGTAATGGCGCCCTCGATCCAAAACAGCCAGCGCCATGCCGCATGGCCCAGCACGCCCTGCATGTTCGACAGCACTCCGGCTCCTACGAGGGCCGAGAACGCGTTGGAGATGAGATTGCCGCAAAACAGAATCGCATTGCGCGTCGTCAACTCACGGCGCGTATACCATTTCGACAGGATTAGCAGTGCGCCCGGTAAGAACGCAGCTTCAACGAAGCCCAGGAAGAAACGAATCGCCACCATGTCGCCAAAGTTGCGCGCGTTGCCAGACAAAGTAGAGACGATGCCCCAGAGCAGCATAGCGCAGGCGATGTATAAAGACGGGCGCTGGATCTTGTTGATCATCATGTTGGAAGGCACCTGCATGAGGATGTAGCCGACGTAGAGAATGCTGAGGCATGTGGCGTACTGGGTGTCGGAGAGGGCGAGGTCTTCCTGGAGGCCCTTGAGGCGGGCGGAGGCGATGTTGTTGCGGTCGAGGTAGTTGAGGATGTAGATGAGGACGAAGAGGCTGCAGCGGGTGTCGAGTTTGCGCTTGAGTGTCTTTTCGACGGCGATGCGGCGGGCAGGATCCATGGGGGGGAAGGATGATGACACATCGTGAGGGGGTAAGTCTTTGGAGATGTGGTCGGCCATTGTGGAGGACTGGGTGATGAATCTCCCCGGGACAGAATGGTCGGGCGTGGTCTAAGTCGAGAAATCGAGAAGATGCTAAAGTTTGGGGGGAGACGATCTTATATCCCCATGAACCCCGTTCTAGACCGTTTCGATTGAGCTTCCCGATGTTCCCCGTGTAGCAGCCTCGGAGTCAAGTTGTGCTTCCCCGCAAGGTCAATGTTTAGTGGAGGATTGTGGCCCCGGTCTGAAGTAGTATTTGGGAATGTATAACTATCTGGGGCTGCCGAGGGGCAAATCGTTGGGAAATGGAAGAAAAAAAAGCTTGCAAGGCCAAAAAAAGACCCCACGTAACTATGATGTCGACGGTTGGGGATCAGATACCATTGGAGTGGGGGGCAAAATGTACCTGGTCTATGCGGAGAAGAAAAGATTGTTGGTTGACTTGGCGCAGGCTGAGAGAAGCCGCTGTTCTACCTAAGCCAAGGCAGGTATACTTCTAGATGTGAAATATATAACAGCTCGGGCTGGAATGTCCGAAGGCCCTAGACAAGGCTGGAGGGAATTTCCTACCTGGGAAAGGGTTGGTGGGGGATGTGGTGGATGTGGTGGATGAAGATGTGGACGGGTGGGTAGCCGGTGATGCATCATTACAGGTTCATTCAAAGGCAAGCAAAACACATCTTTACACCTCATTGGTCCCTCAACAGGTAGAACTGGGGAAAAAACCACGCTTAAACAAAGAATGGGGTACTGAACTCGGGGATGGCGTACGCAACAGGGGCCCTGTTTATGGGGTATCGATGCAACACCAAAGGAACGTCGGTCCATCGGCGGCATTTCTTGCCCTGGTTGCTTCTGCGACCTGCTGTTCTGCTTCTTGCTGTTATTCTTGCAATCCCGGAGCATCTTGTGTTAACAATCGGCTTGGCATCCCTCGTTTCTCGTCCACCTGTCTGTCTCCTCCATCTATCGTACTCTGTCGTCCGTCATGTAAGGCCGGGCACTCTCACCCGCCGCCGACGCCATACGCCACACCTTCGATGCAAACTCGTCACCGGCAGATTCGCCCCTACCAAACGGCACATGGATGGCTTCCCAGTGGCTTCCCAGTGGCTTCCCAGTGGCTTGCCAGTGGCTTGCCAACTTGCATCGAATATTATTCCCTCGCCCGGCGCCTCCTCCGGGACAGAGCGAGAAAAGCTTGCTTGAAGGCTGCAGCCCAAGGGTTACATGGCGTGGGAGGCTTGGGGCCTAGCGCAGGCCACCACCGGGTTAGTGCCGGTCACTGAAGACGTTGTACGAGGGGGGGGGCTGGGAGGCTTCCGGCGACAGGGTAGGTGACCCGTGCTTGGCGATGCCAATCTGCTACAGGGGACGGGTGCTGTGAAAACAGCCTGTAATTGATGTCAATAATTCCATAACACAGCCCAGCCAGGTGGATGGTGACGCCGACTGGTCACCGAATTGGATCCATCCCAGCAGGGCTGATCTCGAAACGGACATGGACGGCGGACCGATGACTAACAACATCTGTATTTGTGTATTTCTCCGACGTCGACCTAATTGATGGCGGGGCGTTGAAGCAGGGCCAATAGACAGCGTGGTTCTAGAAGCTGTCGATAGAGGAATATGCCCTTTACAACCATCATCATTTGTGATGTAGAAAGTGTTGATACTCATCCATGATATATACCTTACAAGCATTTAAACAAGAGTCTCTCTCACTATAACCCAAAAGGCACATTCAAATCACCTTATCCAACGAAACAGCACCCCCACTTGTCCCAATTCGCCGATGCCAGGCTGCGAATAAAAGTGGAAATACCTGTGGGGGGAGTGGACTGGACACTAAGAAGCGGCGAACTTGCAAATTAAGATGCTTACCCTGCAGTTGACGTGTCTGTGTGGTGGGGAATAGCTCGGCATTTTAAACATCTCGGTGAGTGGATTGTCCGGGGCATGGACATTGGCATGGGCTTACACTGCCTTACACGGGTGATACTGCACCCACAATAAAACCCAGAGTATTCTTCTATAACATCACTATTCTTGTAAAGCAGCGATATCTATGACCGACCTAAACAGAATGATTAGTGAGATAGCGGACATAGGTACTCAACTACCCAGGGTTTATGACTGACCCCGCTTCACGTCACATTCATAAAAGTCTCCAGTCTACCTTTGTCATCTTAAAGGTTGATAGCTAGGGTAATTGTCATAACTGACATTTCTGAGTAGTAATTTCGTAGCTGGAAATTCCGTGAATAGCTGGTAAATAAAACTACTATTCTAATTAATCGGCTGAAGCGATATATTGTAGGAGGCGTTAGTGGCAGTGGCAGTGATGTTATGAATTTATGCACACGTTACATCCGGTAGACAACAGTTGAAACCGCAGGTGAAAGATGTGGATCTAAAAGTTCACGGCTGAGCTCATAAAGCTTGCAAGATAAAAAGAATAATTGCAGATTATTGCTAGAACAAGCGACCAATCTTTCTTCTGTTAAGATCCCTGTTGAGAGGCTGGGCGAAAATAAGTAAAAGAACCCCCTTTCCAAAGCTGAAATGTGCGGTCTGGACGGATTGGAAAATGGCTGTATGGTGACAGCAGCAGTAAAGCATTTTTACTGGCATGTGGATTGCGGTAATGACTCGCGGTGCTTGCGGCTGTTGTAGATGCGAGTCAACATTCACATTGACCACCCCTGCTCGTTCGGCTTAAGGTGGAGGAGCTTTCCACTGGTCTGACAGCCAGTTATGAATATTGTTCAAAATAATTTTGTTTCCAATGATGAAAGCTATATGCTCAAATCTTTATCCTTGAGACCCATATAGAATATAGCCATGAATTGATTAGCTATCTATGGTTTTTTTTCCCAGCAAGGCAACTTGACTCAAAGCCAATTAGTGACAAGCCTAGGTTGTCTGACAAGGGCAAGTGAAGATGCACGTTCAAGTGACATGTATTAGGCGAAACCATATCATGCTACAACGTCCCAATGCAAGGCTCCGATGCGATATTATACAGAGCTGTTGTAAGTTTTATTCAAGGGCATTTTTGAATCGCAACGGACACTGAAATGATGCCGCCCCTGCCTTTCTTTGACTTGGAATGTGTAGTTGTGACTGAGCTGAACATTGCACTGAGTCAGTCATGCAGTTGCTCAGTGGATTGCGAGACCGAGTCAGGCTTGGTCAAAGTTTTATTAGGTATTGCGTTGAGTCGGCTCGAGAGTGGCGCTTAAACTGAGTCAAGGAAATGGAGCTGAGCCATCTTGAAGATGTCTCTGATCAGGGGCAATAAAGATTATTGTGCTATGACTTAAATACAGCAGCTTTCGCCTTTTTTAGTCCCAGCATCGACAAGACCATCTCATCGAATTTTGTAACTTCAGCATTTCAACCCTTGATTCAGCTTCTATAATGCATATCTCATCAATAACTCTTGTTCTTGCTTCGGCTCTGTTGGCCACGACTGAGGCAGCATCAGGATTCGCCTCCAGATGCAGGAACTTTGTGCGTCAACTACCTACCCATCACTGCGTCTTGATTATCATTCGCTAACTGTGTTTATTTCTGCGCGCTCTAGGGACTGAACCCGTTAAACAGGTGTGTTCAGGGCAGAGTGCATCAATGCGGGCTCATACCGAGCTACCGAGATCAATCTGGATGGATGCATCGGAAATTCTGGCGGCAAACTCGTCGCGCCAGGGTAAGACACTTTTCCCTCAAGAATCCTTTGGGACTTGTCGTCATGTAGCTGTATGCTAACACCACTACAGCGACAAATTCCGCTCTAGCTGTGCAGATTGTGGATTGACGGGAACTACCCAACAGACTTCTTACATTTGTAATTGCAACAGTGGGATTCAGGGTCAAGTGAGGAATAGCGGCATCAATCTGAGTGAGTTTTACATGATATACTGACTGCGCCTATGCTGTGTGTAATCTAACATGTCTTGAAATAGATGGCATCCTGGGCGTTAGGAACGGCAGACTTTATTGCGACTAAGGGTATTTCTTTATAATATATAGTAAGGATCTATGATTAATGAGGTGATGATTAGCGGCAATAGTTATAATCTCAATATTATATTATCTTAGTACACGAAATTAAAGACATTGCCAAGGTCATATTCATAGTCTGAACAACATCCTAGGGCGGCATAAAAGTTCTATTCTATTATAATAGCAAAATATTAAGCCTTTAACTTTATTATAACCTCTTGTTTTTAACTATTCAAGCTATTTGGAAGATAACAGGTCACTCCAAATACCGTTAAGGTAAATAGGGTAGGACATATAATAAACTCATAATATAGCTTAGTCTGCGCTATCACTGACTTTATAAGAAGTCAGTAATAAGCGCAAGGTATTTTGATGACGGGTTTGACCACACCCCCTTGCTAGTTGACTAAGCTATAGTTGCACGGGTTGCACTTAGGAGGATTGGACTGTATAAGTAGATAGGCCACACCCAGATCATTTGATCGGAGGAGACATCATCGAATCCAGAGCTTTCCCCCCGTTTTTCTTGAAAATCCCAGGCAATTCCTAGTAACCAATTGGAAATTTTCCAGTTGCTTTCCAGGTTAAGAATGGGATGATCAATTGATCCCTCAAGTCTACTCTCATTTATCACGGCTTCGTGGCTTTTCTTGACCATCTTAAGTCTTGTGTTTATGCTTGATTATATACAGCTACCCTGTATCACCCGGTCAGCCCTGGGTGTGGTATGTTATTGTGTGTGTTGTTTTTCCTCCATCAAAGTATATAGGTTACCTATATAAACCCTTTGTTATACAGCGTGAATTGTTTTATAAACACAAATAATGAACTTGGTTAGCGGTGTTGTTTATTGAAGCATTAACAGTTTAATTTTTAATTATTTGAAGTGATATAACTATAAAAAGAATGACCAAAGTTAATGATTGCATTACAGTAAACTATAGAATACAAGCCGAGCATAATCTAGGCAGCTATAGTTACTCCAAGTGCTGCAGGCTTTGCAGTTAGGTATATAATTGTATTGGTTATGCGATTCTGAAGATCAAGAAGGAGGCGCAAAGTTCAAAGGTTAACATAACAACCTAGAGGCATTTCAAACATAAAGTTAAGGATTTGTATTAGACAGAGAGAGCTATACTGATAATTTACACAGAGCTTCTAAGCAACATATAACTAGTAAACATCCCCTTGAATAGAGCAGCTCAAAGTAAAAAAAAGGAGCAGAATCGATACTGGTAATACTAGAAAGTCTAGTCACTCAGATCTGTATTACCCCAGTTAGAGTAACCTTGATTGCATTATCTTCTCAGCATCGGCGCAAGTATACTGAATGATATTATATATGCGTTATAGATGATGCAATAGACGCAAAACGTAGCGCTGCTTTTATCATGCTGTTGTTATTCTGTACAAGCCAGCCTATGGTTCTCGCATTACAAATTCTAACCCTGTGTTGAGGCGTGGCAATCAATCGTCGTTTGCAATTATTCTTTGACAGGTTACGGCTACACGACTTCGAACCGGCACAGGACTGTGAGACTGAATGCAAATTTCAGACTGCCCAATCTGGTTGTCTTTATATGCATTTTACCGACTCAGCGGTCAGTGGCGAAAGATGGAGGTGCTGTAAAAACTATAATAACAACATTGAGTAATCCAATACAGTTATGGACTAAGACGAATATTTCCCATCTGTCTGAGCTATCTATCCTGACTAAACTATAAACAATGATACAATATACCAAAAATGAAAGGATAAATTAATGTTCTGATGAATGTGGTTGTGATGCACGTCCAAGATACTCGAGCCTTTAAGGTTTCTTTCACTAATACATCAGAAGAGCTCAGAATCGGGAGTTTGAGTGTATGGAAGTGTTGGTCTACTCAAATATTCACAGCAGAAACACCTAACCTTTTATTCACAAACAACCACTAATCATATAAGCTGGTGTGGATGGATCGATATAGCTTTCAGTTTTCGTACTCGGGTGGGTAGGTAACTAACTACATAAGGCATTGATGCTGCTGAGTGTTTATAAACCATGTTTTACCCCTATTTAGAACTATAATATCCAGGGGCATAGAGTCTTTGGTTCATTGATGTGTCTTTATCGGCGAAATGGAGAGACACTTAGCTCTGGTGTCTTAGCTAGCCGAGGAGATGTGTTCCTCCGTTTCATTAAGGCAACTTGATAAGCTGAGGACCTAGTGGATGCCCGCATTCTATACCCTTGCTGCTTATTATTATGGGATGAGACAGGTCCACAAGAGATGAGATGTGATAATGGCCATACTCTACTTGTAGAAAAGTATGTTTAAGTATAGGATGTTAAATAGTTGCATTAGTAGTTTACTACGGTCATGAATTAACCCCTCTTAGAACAGCGCGGGGCAATATGTTAGCGAGGTTGCAGTTACACACCCCCTCTAGCTTCAAAGACTGGAATCTACTACAATTTAAAGCTATCTAATGCATACTCAGCTTCTTGTCTCTTTTCGCTCCGCGTACAGCTTAATCTACCCCTCTTCATACATGCCGCATAGCGCTTTGTCCCCTTGGCAAAAGCAATTTGGACACACAAGGTAATCCAACACCGTACTAGTAATTGTCGGATAATAGATAAAGTCGGGTGCATGAAATCACTGATCACTGTAGCGGGAGCATCGTAGATCTGTTTGGATTTCTCCATGACCCCACTTTATGCCTAGTTTACGTAGCATTATCCGACACACACAGGGGGTTGAGTTCTAATTAATTACACATGATCCACGTTGGTGAGACAGTAGTTCCTCGATTTTAATCGGTTCACTAGACGAACACCCCCCCTTCTATGCGAACTACACAGCAGCTTTCACCTAGTACAAAGACATCAGGATCTAATCCTCCATAGTAAGCATCTTATATATATATAGTTGTTTTCTGTACTGTAAATGCCCACCATACACGGGCTCTAACATCACGACCCAAGATGTTCTCCCTTTACGATTATTGTTATTCCCTGCCCAGTATGTGGGTAGTTGCCAACCCACTTATTCCCATTATGGGGCTTTTCTTCTCCAACATCACTTTTCATAACAAGGCCACCCGAATAGCTGTTGTTTCCGCATCTTCACTAGCCACTGTTATGATTGTGCTTACAGTGAATATTGATAACAAGATGTGTGCCTACTTTGTAGGATTCTTTGCGGCTTGGAATACTCTGCGCACTATGATGTTGTTTTGGATCTACGAGCCTCGGAAGGATTTTCTTGCCATTCGCCTTGCTCGAAACCATCGAACAGGATCTTTAAGAATAGAATGGGTAGCATATCCGACCTCTGTGGGCTTGAAGAGATTGGCCTGGGTTGTCGATTTGTTTCTAGACTTTCGTGCAATTGCGTGGTGTTACTCTGCGAAAGATGGCCGTCCCTGTACATTCCACCGCAAGGATGAGCAGCCCAGGATGCTAAAGCTGCAGAGGGAGGAGAGAAATCTATCAAGAACTATGCTTTTTATGAGCGGCCGTGCGACTTTAGCATTGGTCTGGATTGATCTCTGTCAAACCTCACTCTTTCCCCGCTACCAAGTGGAAATGCCACTTCCTCCTCCTCCTCATTACGACATGGCGTTGTTGCAGCACAGCCAAAGGAGTGTGCTGCTACTCACGGCAGTGAAGCTTGCAACGTTCTACACGGCTTCCTTCGCGTTGATTGATGTCGCATATTCAGGCACATGCATTTTGTCTGCAATTCTATTCACGTTTGGCTCTGAGACATCTCTGGTTGGCGTTGCACAAGGGAGCCCATGGGGGGGTCTGAAGGCCGTGTGCGATCACGGCATCGGTGGTGAGCGACGCCTTGCGTGTATCTGAGTTTCGTTTTACACAGCTAACCTTTTTGTGTGAGTGTAGGATTCTGGAGCAAGGGCTGGCATAACTACCTCCAGTTGGGGTTCCGAACAGTTGCAAACAGACTTGCACCCATTGACAAACAGCGACAAGGGAAGTTTGGGCGGCTTCTCCCCGTCGGTATTAGTTTTGGACTTTCTGGCATCATACACATGTGTGCCTCGATGATGTTTCGGGAAAATAACAAACCCATCAAAGGCCAGTTGGTCTTCTTTTTATTGCAGCCCATTGGCATCCTGTGCCAATCCATCTTGCTAGGTCCGTTGAAGAAGATAGCCAGTGGTGGGGTTTCAAGTTCGATGATTTACTCAATTTGTTGTGTAACATGGCTTTATTACACGCTCCCGATCATGGTCGACGACCTTCTTATGGCTGGATTCTGGAACGTTCGCCTGGCACCTCTGCTTAGATAGTTATGATATTACAGTTTATTCAAGAAGGTTGCCTACTCTCAAGTAAGTCGTGTTAAAGTAGAACAGGTTTCAGTATGAGTAGGCAGGTATCACAACAGCTGATGCACAAGGCCCTGATATCCCCAAGCTGGGTCAATACCAGCACCACATCTGAATCCAGGGCTCATGACAAACACGCAGTAGAATTGAAGAATAAGCTTGTAATGGGTGCACATGCAATTAATTTCAGTAATGCTCCGAGTCTTTCACTAGGGGATAGACGCCTCAATTGCTACGTGAATCTTTCCCACTACATGAATGCCGTGCTGACTGTATGTTGCTACGCTACGCCAATCAATGGCTGCCACTCAGCATCTTGATCCAACCACCACCCTGTTTACTGATTCCTTCCTCTGATGTAAACTGGCCAAGAATGCGGCATTACACTAACCCGGGCTTTCCATTTCCATTCCTGGTCTGGATTCACCTGATGGATATCGTAGTCACGCAGAAGCGTTGCGCAGATCTTGGAGAGCTCAATCTTGGCCAGGTTCTGACCAGGGCATGAGCCATACCCAGCACCAAACTAGGTCTACGTTAGCAAGAATGAACTCTCTCTGGTTCAGGTGTAAAAGGTCGCTCACAGGTATAAAATACCTCTCTCGAACTTCGATCCCCTTGTCGAACCATCTATTGGGATTGAATTCATCCGCGTCGGGTCCCCATATCTCTTTTGAGCGATGCATTATCCAGGAATTTACAGAGAGGATCGTACCGGAGGGAAAAAAGCGACCGCCAATATCCAAACCAGCTGCCCCGACCTCTCGAGCCAGCCCAAATGCTATCGGATTGAAGAGGCGCTGTGATTCTTTGATACATGCCTGCAGGAAAGGCAATTTCTGAGCATCTGCAAACGTAACGACAGGCGATTTGAGTAGCCCTTGCGCTTGGGCTGTATCAAACTCATTCCTCAGCTGCTCTATTGCTTTGGCATTGCGGATGACATGATATATGAACGACTGTATTCCAATGGATATTGTATCCGCACTTGCTCCGACAGCAATTGTAGTATAAGCGTAAATGTCCTTCGCTGTTAGCTTATGCGGATCATTTTCATGTGCCTTCAGCCAGTGGCTTAGCATATCAAACCGAGCATCATTATTGCTTCGCCTCTCGTCCAGAGCCTTGATGGTGGTGTTGAATAGGTGGCCCATGGGAAGCAACTTCAGAGAGGTCACTATCGGGTTACCAATGAACAAGGTATGAAGAACGTTTGAGAAGCCAGCCACACCCGCATACAAGTTTAGAGCCACGGCATTGGAAATGGAATTGCCAATATCCATCCCAGCTTGCTGAAAGCCAAAGGGTTTCGAAAAAAGCACATCACCTGCTATATCGTAGGTTGCATACGTAATGGATTTGCTAAGATCCACGGATGTCCGACTTTCTGCAAATCTATCCAGCCATTCCTTGAAATCAAGAACGTGCACATCTATTTCACTCTCAGACTGGAGAAGGTTGGTCAGAGTGTAGGCGGCTGCAAACTGCTTGGAGCGCTCAATCTTTGCTTTTGGCTCCAGTGTAGAAAACGGGTTTTGGAATCGGTAATCCGGCATCGCCATTACCTTGTACCATGGTGCCTATTAAAATGACAGTTTTTATTAGACCTCCCATGTTCAATTCAGCGAGCAGAAATCTCTGCTTCGGCGGCCTACCTTTTGGAGTGGGTTGAGTAAAACCTTGGTGATGGCTTCAGGGTGGCAGACGCTGACTTCGTTGTGCGATATACGAATAAACGGTCCTGAATGTTTTAAAAGAATAAATCAAATGAATATCAGAAGGCAATCCCTGGCAGTATTAAACAGAGGAAGACAGAGTGATTTACCGTGGCGTCGGTGCAGTTCAAGCAATCGTGGGGCATGGTCGCCAGTGAAAATGTGTACCAAGTGCCACAAGCGTGAAAAGGACGCTGATAGCGGTCCGGGCAGATCACTCAGAGAGCTCCAGTATCGACGGCGAGCAACGACGACGGTCGCAACAACACAGAAAATACTTGCCCAAACAGGCCATGTGGGTAGTATGGAGAAGAGGTCTTGCAGCAAAGCCATGGCGCTTTCATGAAAGGCTTGGTTGAGGGTCTTGAGTAATGTCAATGGCCGAGTGGCTAAGAGAGCTGATGATGTGTGAAGCAGCGCGTGTATGACCTGGTAGATCCGTTAGCCAAGTTTGGCACTGCTATTCAAGCTTTGAAGCTGTCCCTCGTCTATGAAGCTGGTGGACTCTATGTGAGAATATGAATCTAGTTACCTGCGGTATTACAAAGCTTTCCCGGGTGTCCTATATCCTGTACGACGTAAGCCTTACCCCAATTACCGAAAGCGTCTGGACGTACATGCGCGTTCGGCAGATATCACGGAGGTGTGTGTGTCATCCCACTTATTTTTATTATTATTTGCAACCCCCATTTTTGATACATGGCAGGCATCGTTGTTTTGAATCAGATCTCTAGTCTGGCAAAGCAAAAAAAAAAAAGAGTCGCCCGCTTGGTTTGCCACTAGAATACCCGAGGTGGGTGGTCTTAGATGACAATTTTGTTTTGAGGGGTAGAATCACCATGTGCAAACTAGTAAGCGTCAATGAGTCAGTGACTTTCAGATGATCATGGAAAGTTGTGATGACCTCGGGATACCAAGACCAACTACACCTGCATCCCTTTTTGTGTCTCACATCCGAGACCAGACTTGTGATCGTATTTGACCTCTCAGCCAGTCCAAGCACCAGTGTCTCCAAATATTTCTCCGTAATTCTCCATCCTACATTATCCACCCCGCCCCTGCTGATTCGGCCAAGTGCGGAAATAAGCGACCGCAATTAATATCCAATAACTAGAAAGGTACTCCGTAGTTGCAGATCTATTGAGAAGATGGCCGAATCAGGAATACAACTCAAAGGAGGAATGTGGGATGCTGAGACACAAGCCAAGTTCAGTTTTCATTTTTGCAATACCACCACCCTTTGATGCCACTAAAGCATCGAGTCAGTTCAACTCTAACAGAACAATAATTAGACACCCTTTATCCCTGTTCTGGAAGCACCTTCACGTATGAAATACGCACTATGTAGTAATTAGAGTGTTTACTAGCGTTAATTCCCCTCCCCCCAACGGCGATATTTTACGCGGCTTGCCCCTCCAATCAACTGTCTCAGACTAAACTGGACATGTTTACAGTGAATATACACCCGACAATTCGTAAGGCTTCAAATTAAATTTCGGTTACTATCATTACCTCGAGAAAGGGTTTGTGGATTGTTGCCCCCATTTAGAAGAGTCACTATTACTATAAATTGAGATAAGGTATATATATGGTAAGACTACATGTAATGCCGGGATGTAATGCCAGGATCTAATTTTGTTCTTGCAATGACCCTCCGAGTTCCCATTCAGATTCAGACAGCTCTGCTTGCAGCTTTGTTTTGGTCGTTATTGCGGCGACTAGAATTCAGCCATGAGTTTCCATTGACATGCCTATGTTTGGCTATCATCAACAGCGTGAGCTGTGCTGTCACTTGGCGGCTTGTTACAAAGTACCAACTCAGTGCTCTGAAAGACATTCCCGGACCAAAGGTAACGATAAACTCTCAATTATCTGATTTTATAAGAGAAAGACTAATTTAACAAAAACATTGTATAAGATCCGAAACCCTATTATTGGGCATATTTATGCTATATTCGACCATCCTATTGGCTCCATTCTTGGTAAATGGCTAGAGACGATCCCAAATAATGGACTATTGAGATTCCATGGTGTTTTGGGAGCCGAGTATGTTGTTGTCGCTAGTGCCAAGGGCCTCTCCGATGTCTTAACCCACCGAGCATATGACTTTGAGAAAGCCACTGCGCTGAGGCGGTTCAGTGCACGATTCATTGGCAAAGGTCTTGCCGTCGAAGAAGGTGATTCGCATAGACTGCTACGGAAGCTTGTATCGCCAGTCTTCCTGCAACGACGAATCGATTCCCTAAAGCCTATTATATCTTACAAAGCGCGGCAACTTGCACAACTCTTGCGCAGTCTTGCGTCTGATGCAGACGCCTCTAGCAAGCTTGAGCAAGATGGTCAAAATCTTGGGCCAGTGACTGTGGATATAGGTCTCTGGACCAGTCGAGTTGCTCTCGATATCGCGTGTGTGATAGGGCTGGGCATTGACCCTAACACTGTATCCGATGCTAAAAATGAGCTTTTTGCTGCATACAACACCATCTTTGGCTGTTCAGAAGCAAAGAAACAGCACTTCATGTGGCATAATTCGGCCCCATCATGGCTTATGAAGTTGTTTCCGTCTAGTATCGACGCTGAAATGGACGAAGCATATGCGATTGCTAGGACTGTTGTGCGGAAGATTACAGATGCCAGATTTGAAGCAGAAGGCGGCAAGTCTTCAGTAACTGAAGCAGAAGCTTCCGACTATCTAACCACTCTCGTTCGGTCAGGCAGCCTCAGCCCGGAGACGTGTGTTGAACAGTGTTTAATGATACTAGCTGCTGGGTAAGCTTTTTTTTAACATCAACTAATTGACCTCATCACGCTAACAAACAATCCAAGCCATGAAACAACAGCAAGCACAATTTCTTGGGCACTATACGAACTCGGGCTGAATACAAAGTTACAGGACTCACTGCGAAGCGAGTTATTCAACTACACCACTCCATCCTTACTAGATGAAGACATAAACAACAACAACAACAACAACAACAACAACAACAACAATATTGACCGTGCTCCTCTACTTAATGCCATTTGCAGTGAGACTATGCGGCTGCACCCCGCTATCCCCATGACAATTCGCAAGTCAATTTGCGAGACGGTCATCGACGGGCAACGCATACCAGCAGGAACCTACATTGTCATCCCTGTGGATGCGATCAACAAATCGGTGAACTTCTGGGGCGCAGATGCTGCAGAGTTTAAACCGCAGCGATGGATGGATACCAATGAGAAACTCAAAACGGGTTTCACTGGCGGTTCGACCTCGCATTACGGGTTTGCAACATACTTGCATGGCCCACGATCCTGTATTGGCAAATCACTGGCGATGGTGGAGGTTAGGAGGATGGTTGCTGCTATTATCAGTAACTTTGAGGTTAAAGTGCCTGCAGGAGTGCTCCCACAGCCGATGGGCTTCATAACAGTGCGGCCAGTGGAGGGTTCTGTGATACAGCTTTGGCCGTTGGATAATTGTACCAAGGCTACCTAAGTAGTAATTATAGGTAACAATCATCGTTTGTTGAAGTAGCTTTTGTTCTTGTTATAGCGCGTGTTGTTTTCTCATGGTTCTTAAAATAGTATGAGCTGCGAAGGATAGCCAAAACCCTTGTAGGAATTCCGTTTCTCATAGTGAACCCGTTTAGGCGGGATTCAGAGCAATAGTTTTGGATTGACAAGTTATTAAATCTCACTCAAATTGCTGTTTCCTCACAGCCAAATCTGTGGGCGGTTAATTTCCTCAATCTGCAAGTGCTGGTTGGTGTGTTGGTCGTGTAGCAAGACGCATCCAATCACGTAAGCGTGGTATTTAAACCCTCGTTCAAGAGTCAGCCTCGTTGAATCTCTCAGATAACATCTTTCTCCCGCCTTTCCATACATTTCAGCCAAGGGAAAAGGGCTGTAAAACGGACACATTGTGGTCGACAAGCTCTTCAGACGCGCCGTTGCTCCGTGGCGAATGTCCACAGCGGAAGTGATTTCCCATGGCTTCACAGGATCCCCTCCAGCAAGTTTTTGAATCCTCTAAAAAGAAATTTGAAGATGCGCTGAAAGCTTCGAAATGCGATCCCAAGCTGTATTCGGAGCTCCACAATGCAACAACCGTCGACGAGCTGTGGGATGTCATGGAAAATCTGCAAGTTGATCGCAAATTGCTGCGGCACTTAACCCGTATTAGTCCTTTCCTCGAACGTCTACGAGCCTACGCAAAAGTCGTGGACGTATTTGTGCAGGTAAAGCCGGAGATTCTGGCTCTCATTTGGGGACCAATTCGACTATTATTGCTCTGGTCGAGCGAACTCGAGGAGTCCTTTGAAGCGATCATTGTTACCATTTCAAGAATCGGCCAGATTCTTCCTCACTTCGAGACTGCACAGGAAATCTTTCAAGACAATGACAGAATCAAGACCTTTTTGGGCTTCTTCTTTGAAGATATTTTGGAACTATGGTTGATTTCCTTGAAATTCTTTGCCAAGTCAAGTAAGTTTATCACTTCAGTGAGGGTCAAGCACCACAGCTATGTTATTATTTGCTGATCAACAGGCTGGGAATTATTTTTTGATACCATGTGGGCAAAAAGCGCACGTCAAATCAAAGCCGTCGAATCTAACATTGAAAAACACGCAAACTTGCTCATGGACGAGGCTTCTTTTGAGCACATGCGAATGGTGGCCGAAAGCACTGCCGCAGCGTTGAAGAAAGCTGAAAAGGATGAAACGATACAGCAATTACAGCTTTTCCAAGCGTTAGAGGCCTCCATATGCCCCCAACTTTATGACGAAAAAATGGACTGGCTTCGTAGTCGAGTCTACAAAGACACTTCAAACTGGCTCCTGAAAGATGTTTCCTTTAAGAAGTGGATTGAAGCGGGGGATCAGTCAAAAAGGCTCATTTGGTTGCAGGGAATCCCAGGAGCAGGTAGACTACCCTTTTCGACTTCATTATTCCATGTCTTTATTCATACCAGATCCTAGGCAAGACATTCCTTGCTCACGCCATTGCGAGCAAAACACAGGCTTCTAGCGACTGTCGGACAATTTATGTGTTCGCCAGTCACTCCGATAGTGGGATTACTGCCATTTCCATGATTCACTCGTTGATATTCCAGCTAGCCTCGGACTCTGTCGACCTCCACACAGTTCTTATCAAGGTGGATAAGCGAAAGTTAAAGAGTGATACATCAGCAGCAGCTAAGCTTCTGCAAGACGCGCTAAAACTAACGGGAAAGACGTTCATGGTCATTGACGGCCTCGATGAGGTAGATGATGTTGAACGGAAAAAGTTTGTCACTCTGCTTCTCGAAATGTGGGCAGACTGTCCAGAGTTGCACGTCTGCATAAGCAGTCGACCAGAAAATGACATTCGAGTTTTGGTTGAGCAGAAATCAGACATTATTCGTGTTCACGATAAGAATGCATCAAGCATTCAAACTTATGTGAGCGCTAGATACGAAGAGTGGATGGCAGAGAGTGAGTTTATCGAGCAGGCGAAAATAGACATCAAGGGTCTGTTCTATACTGTCGCCAATTTCGCCAAAGGTATGACCTTGTCCAAAGCGCAATTATTTGTTTAATGAATGTTCCGTTTTGACACTTTTCAACCACTCAGGAATGTTCCTCTACGCTCGAATCGTCATCGACAATGTCAAGTTGCTGGATGACGTTGAGGAGATTAGACTAGAGTTGAAAGCTCTCCCGAAAAGACTTGCACGAAGCGTAAGCAGGTGTATGCTTTTTTTTTAAAAAAAAAAAGAAAGTTGCCGTATTGCTTACTAGCACCACAGTTACCAACGGTTGTTTTTGCGCATCAATTCTCATCCACCAGCAGCTCGGAGGAAAGCCAGAAAGGTTCTGGGATGGATAGGATGCGCACCAGTACCGATGACAATCTACGAAGTTGAACAGACACTCACTGTCAAATCCAACTCCAGCGACGATCATATTGTGCAAGGATCGTTAAATGTCGTAAAGCTTTGCGGACCAATCGTCGAGCTCGTAGACGAAAGACCCCAGTTTGTGCACTTCACGGCGAAAGAGTACGTCCTACCTACTAACTCTCCTGGCCACGAGGATTGAAAATTGACTGGTCAGATACGTGTTCAACACACAGTTGGAAGACCCCCTCGATGTGGCGGAATCTACTATAGATCTTTTCGGTGTGTGCATCTTGTACCTATCTTCTGTTATCTTCAAGGAAGATCTTACAGATGGAGCTGTAAATAAGTACTTCCGAGAAGGAAAATATCGTCTTCAAGCTTTTGCCGTCTCGTACTGGCAAACTCTTCTTCAACGTTTCATTGAGATTCCAACCAAGGAATCGATCTTGGATTGCCTGGCCACAACAATTGGGGAATTTGCGTCCATTCGTTTTAATCCAGACTTTTTAAACTCCTCCAACGAGAAGTGTGATCCAAAATTTGACATTCTCAGTTCGTGGCCGCGGGTTCAAAAGTTTCTCACCCGGTGCCAGAATTTTCAGACACACTCCATCCGACCTGCGTGGAAGGTGACCGATAGTAAGTGACTACAGATTCATTATTGCAAAAAGGCGCCCTCTGTTGGGAATACCAAGTCTACCTTTCCCTATCAAAATCTATTAGCTGACAAGTTTGGTGACGCTAGCTAGAACTTGGGTTAATTTCGACCCAACAACGTTATCGCGAGCCTACGTTCGCACCGAAAGGGAGCACAAGAGGTTTCTCAATCTTGCACACCGTTCCGGAGAAGACAAATCATTGAAGATGTTGCTCGAAAGCCACTACGGGAAACGCCTTTACAGGTGTCCATATGTTGCATGCCCGTTGCGGCGATACGGATTTGCCGAACTTGCCGAGTGCCAAGAACATGAGAAACACCACCGGCGACCATACAAGTGCTCCATTATTGAGTGTCAGTTCTCAACGGTAGGCTTCATCTCATCAATTGAGCGTCATGAGCACTGGGAAGAACGTGGAGCAAGTAACACAAGATTCTGGCCCACTGCCGGAACAAGATGAGCTGTATCCCTTGCTATTCGAGCTTGTGGAATCAGAGAGTATCAAGGAACTTCAGCAGATATGGCCGCGCTGTAGAGATGACTTGCTTCTCGAAGTGTACGAGCAAATTCTTATTTCTGCTTGTCGTAAAGGATCAATTACCATGATGCGAATACTTCTAGACCCCGCCTTGGCTTCAAAACGGAATCCTGATCACCAACGTCGTCCATCTGACAAAACGAACCATTTAACAAAACAGGATTCCCTACAGCGCGTGGTAGAGGCAGTGGTTCAATCCGGGCACATTGAGTTGACAAAGTGGATTTTGGAAAAAACGATTCACTGGGACAAGAATGATTTTCTTCCCTATCGGAAGGTTGTAGCAGCCGTCATGAAATCTCCATCCTTGGAAGTGGTCCAGCTATGGAAAGGCACAGTTTTCAACGCTCACCCTTCCATGCTGCCTCAAATCTGCCAGCATTTCATTGATAACCATGTCCTCAGCGCTGCACGAAGGTTTGTGTTCAATGAGGCAGAATTGTTAGCCGTGGTGGAAAGGTTCTTTAACATGGGGATGATCAACCAGCCCATCTTGAACGTGCACCTAAGACTGGTTGCGCAAACAAGCTGCTCCCTCCAACTCGCCAAGGGTTTTATTTCACTGGGCGCTACGATTGAAGGAAACACGCATATGTACAGTATTTTGCACCTCGCCGCGAAAAAGACGACAAGAAACGCAGCGGAGCTGATGCTATTTCTGTTGCAAAGTGGTGCTGACCCTCACGTAGTACACCGAATGAGAACGCCAGGAATGGAACCGGGTGCGCGGAAGATCAAGAAATGGTTGGATAAAACTTGGGAGCAGCTTGTCGAGGACACCCAGACTGAGGCAAGGATAAATAACCCTGAGAATGAGATGGATCTTGATTAAAAGATATAGTCTAGTATGGCAAAAGTTAGTATATCTGTGCTTGCTGTGAAATCGAACATGGGCATTATTACGACGAGTTTGCACCGCTCGCTTACGTAGTTTACCTTGAGCACCTTGGATATAGAATTCATCAAGCAATGTATTATGAAATTGATTCCAAAACCGTCCATCTTCAGAGATTAGGTTAGTATTGTGTTGTTGTGTTCCATCAACTCAACATTCTAAGATTGACACAAATGCTAGTCTGGTATACTCTGTATATACAAAGGCAATGTATCCTGTGCCTCTTGTGCAATAGACCATTGCACAATTTGGGACAACAGGGGGTGATTGCTTGGTGCAGTGAGTGTGTCAGCATCCCATTGCGTTTGCATAATTCCGTGCCAACCAACAGGCAAAGCGGACAACAATGTGACCGCCAAACCCCGCCTCTGTTCCACGACGCCGCCAGTGACGCAGACCATCCACGCATTGTAGGTTAAACGACAAGCCGGTTTGTCTATTGTCTCATGTCCGTCCGTTTTAGTGTCTGTCTGCATACGTGATCTCAAATATCAGCGAATAGAATTGGCCGCTCGGGACCAGCCAACACGGGAGACGGCCATGGTGGACCTGCAGCTGATCCAGGCAAAAGACCACAAACAGACAACCATGGAGATGGATCAGAGCGTAAAAACCACAAGCGCCATAAACCATCGCATGGGCAACCTTCTGGGATAGTTGGCGCGGCTGCTCTGTTACTAGAGAAGCAAAATTCGAGTTCTCAACGCTTGAGGGATAACATCCCTATCATCGATTTGACACTAGATGACGACGACGACGATGATGATGTCGATGAGCATCACGATGCCTCACAGATAGAGAATTCTACCCAACCACAAACTGCCATTGGGTTACCGGAGATGGTTGCGTCCGAAACCCAAGATCAAGCTGCCGTGTCAGGGGTGTCCGTGGAGCTCCCATACGACACGTGCTTTGGAGTGGTATGTACAGGAATGAACGGTCCATCAGATCGGAGCTATTTCTTACGTGCTGTAGGTTGAAGCCAAGGCTTCTATGAGCAGCCCCAAAGAGTCCAAGTTGGATTATGCACCGATGAAGGTCCGTCTCTCAGGCCAAGGCAAGGCGCTGGGCATATTTGATGATGCTTCGTCAAGACAAATCGGAGCTATAATTTCGTCAACACTGTCGGATGTGATCAAGAGGTTTACAGCGACTCTGAAAGCGTACAACGAAAAAGGAAAAACTTCAAACAATAACGCTTCCCCTAATGGTTCCATGTATCGCCGTCGCGGTTTGCGGATTGTGGTTTACGGAAGGTTTGCCGAGAAGGAGGATGTGTCGAATCTTCTTTCACGTGGGAAGATGTTCCTTCAACATCCCATACCAGCGGAATACGACAGCCGAGTGCCCTATGACAATTCTCAATTTTTTGTTCGTCCGGGGGGATCTATGCCCAAAGTTGAGGATCTATACGTGGCCAGTCAGAATAGGCGTACGCGTGTGGTCAAAGACGCTCTGACTGAGGTGGAGAAAGCGCACTTGCTTCAGATTTTCGAATCCGCTTCAGATCCTAACGTGGCCGCCAATATCTCGCAAAGTCCTCGTCTAAGTTCATCTCTAAAAGAGTCAGTTTCAACATTGTCCGACTTCAATATGTATACGTGAACTGACACAGACTGCTAAAGGCATCAGAGATCTGCCTTGGCTATGATGGTTGAGAAGGAGTGCGGGATTCTCGAGCGATCGCGGTTCCCTTCGATATGGAAAGTAGAAGATGATGGTAGTGGTAAAAAACGGTCAGTACTGTTATATGAAGTTGCGACTGGCGGCCGTTAATATATCTAACGAGGTTGCCAGATTCCGTAATGCCGTGACGAATATGCCCGAGGCTAAACCAGTTCCCGTCAGAGGCGGCATTCTAGCTGATGTCTGTATAGTATTAGCTCAAAACTAACGTAGAGTTTTATCTGACTGTATCAATATAGGCAATGGGTCTCGGTAAGACCCTCTCTGTCTTGGCACTGTTGTGCTGGCATCTCGACACTCTCCACGATACCACGACTGGTGTCTCTAAACGCACAACTCTTCTAGTCACGCCAAAGTCGAGTAAGAATATGACCAACAACGAGACCTATTGCTGACTCTAGACTGACCGAGTTTTCTAGTCATACACGAATGGAAGCAGCAGATCCGAGCGTACGTGTGCTCTCTTTCGCTCGTTGTTATTCACTCGTTTTCACCACAACTTCATGACTGACTGCTTGAAGGCATACAAAGCCAAATTATATTGAATATGCGGTGTATCATGGTGCCGATCGGAAGCTATCTGTCGGCGAATGGGATAAGAAGGATATCGTCTTGACTACTTATGATACCCTACGCTCAGACTACGCTTCCAACAGCCCCTTGTTTCGTACGACATGGGCCAGAGTTGTTCTTGATGAAGGTTTGTGTAATAGAACAGGCTTCATTTGACCTCTTTTATCATCTCTTTATTTGATACTAGTTAAAATGTGCTAACGTGCATCCACACAGCACACAATATCCGCAACGGCTCTTCCTAGATATTTAACGCCACCACCGCGGTCAAAGCTCCTCGCCGCTGGTGTATAACTGGCACTCCGATCCAAAACTGCCTGGACGACTTTGGCTCACTCCTATCTTTCATAGGCGTACCTCCCTTCCAATCCCAGGATAGTTTTAGGTTTTGGATCACCCAACCAGTTGCCATGAAGCATCACTATGCTTTTACAACATTGCGCAAGTTGGTGGCGGCGACTTGTCTGAGGAGGACTAAGGCGCTCACCGTCGGGACACTCAGGCTGGCAGCAAAAACGGAACTGGAAGAGGTACTCGACTTCAATCAGCGTGACCGGGCTCTTCACGAGTTCTTCAAAAGTAGAGCGTTGAGTCTAGCTTCCAATAAGTCGGATACTCCCATATCACAAATCATTGCACCCAAAACTGGCAACATGCTCATATTGACCGGTATCCTTCGGCTGATCTGCAATCACGGCGAGAATCTCCTCTCTCCGGCTGCATTAATGGCATGGCGAGAAAGCGATCCGGCATCCGTTGACTGGAAGATGATCTCTGTCGCGACCCGCAGATGCGAGTCTTGTAGTGCCGACATGGAGGACATTCTCAACTCGGAGCCAGTCACGAAAGAGTTTAGCTGTGGCCACTCCATCTGTGCAGACTGCAAATCTATTGAAGAAAGAGACTCGTTATTTCCAGATCAGAGCATTTGCATCCGATGCACACAGAGCGGCCACCGATCGCCCAACTATGCCCTGGCTTCTCCCCAACGCGAGAAGCCCCCATCCGCCAAAGTCAATGCGTTGATACGGAATTTACGTGAGGAGCAAGCTATCGTGCCTTCAAACACGGCGAACAAACCAACAAAAAGGTATGTGTATGCAAATGCGGCTGTTCAATGAGTCCGTTATTGACAGACTTGCCAACAGTGTCGTTTTCACATATTGGACAAAAATGTTAGACCTCATTCAAAATACTTTGGAAGCAAATGCAATGGTATTTGAGCGAATTGACGGCAGGACGACTCTGTCAAGAAGGATCCAGGCGCTGGACAGGTTCAACAGCGACCCAGATTGCAGAATAATGCTGGCCACCATCGGCAGCGTCGGAGAAGGGTATGGATTCCCTGTGCTGCCAATCAACTTCATGTCAAACTGACATTTTCCAGTGTCAATCTCACGGTTGCGAGCTTTGTACATATAATGGAGCCACAATGGAATCCGATGACGGAAGCGCAAGCCGTCGACCGCGTCGATCGGATCGGACAGACTCGAGATGTCATCATTAGACGATATACCATTAGAAAGTCCATTGAATCAGTGAGTAAAGAGGATTATTGGGAAAATAAACTACATTACCACCAGCGTAACTTGTACGATGAGACTGACAGTGGGCATCAGTATGTCAAATGGGTTCAGGACCACAAGTTGAAGTTGATACAACAGTCATTGTCGGAGAGTGAAACAAGTCAAAGCGCAGTCGATGAAAAGCGCTGGAAGGTACGTTACTCAGAGAGGGAAGAATTTGAGTGGCATTACTTCTCTGTACCTCTAGCTAACAATATGGATAGGTGCTTCTCAAGTCCCTCGGTGGGGATGGCTTAGCATGAGGGATAGCCTTAATCTTCTCTTCTTATTTAGGCACGAGATGAAATTTAAATTACAAAGCTCAATCCGTGGCGACTAAATACACCATAGAACTGTATCTCTATAATCAGTAGCAGAATATCGTAGAATAAGATCCACTTAGCATAGAATAACACATCAGCTGAACATAAACCCCACAATATCACTATAGTCAACCGGAAACGCAATGGGCCTTATTTCCCCTTTCGTGTCACATCACGGTAGCGGCGTTTTAATCTCTTCCTTCAAATTAATGATCTGACATTGGGAGTCAATCCGTCAACAGCAGTCCATTGGTCTAGCCAAGAGTTTACATGTTGATTGATTGGTCGCGCTCTATTTGTCTTGTCATGGCAAATGGCTTTCTCGGTATATCAGCTGTTGAATAACATCTCATTACTTGTCCGTATCTGAGGATGAATGGCAACCAGATTAGGCATTATTGGTGTGATGCGATGTGCGCAGCTGCGACAGTTAATTTAACTGTCTCTGAGGTACGCTAAACGACTTCATAAACCTCCCAGCAGTATCACCATCTGTTCATATAACATCGCGCCTTTATTCCCTTTTGTGTACATGTTTGTAGTTCAAATGACTCACTATAAATGCACTATGAGTAAAAGTAAAACAGGTGCAGCTTGCGGACTTTTACAGCATTGCATTTTGGCTTGAGCGCATGTTCGAATCAGCTTTTGGGTAGCTGAATAGTTCCCATAAGCGCGTTTTCGAGTCAGTTACTAGATGAATTATTATCACTCACTTACGCATCGGCATAACTATAAAATTGAATAGCCTCTATGTATGTAAATAAATAGCTTAAAAGCAATATCCAGCAGCCTCTTATTATTTCTGTCCGTTCTTATTCCCTACCTACAGGTTTGACTACATGAACCCAAATTTAAACGTCAACTTCACCACAATGCATCTCATCACCACTATCGCGATAGTCTCAGCCATGGCAACGTCTGCATCTGCAGTGACGAGACCCAAAGCCAATGAGTACAAGGGCAACAAGTGGTATGTAATTGTACTCTCCTACCGCGTCTTTCGAAATGTGTTAATATGTTACTAGTGATCAATTGAACTATGGTCATAGCTCTTTCGATCTTGGCGATGTTACTATGGATGACACAAGCAAGTCTGTCTATCTTACTGGTGGTGTAGTCAATGGTGGGAATGGGGAATGGTTTGCGTTCCCAAACAAAGATAAGAATGGCGGTAAATGCCAGGGTTCGGTGCTTAGATTGCTTCCTGATGGCTGTGTCAACCTGAATAGTCATTTCCGTAGGAGGAGAATTCGGTGCGTTAGAGTCGAGCCAGGTGAACATGATAGAGCTACTATAATAGAAAATACAAAGGGGTTAATTGCGTTGCTTATTGCATTTTACAACAGTACTTCCTGAAACAAAGGCATGTTCCGCGTGCAAATATCATCTTGTGCAGTTTGGTTCACAACACTGCAGAGCCAAATACAGACAACCGGGGCACGCCGTGCCAGATCAACAAGTTCCAATGCTGTAAGTATAAATCTTCAAGCCCAGGCAAATTAACGACTTGGAAGAACGGGCGATTGACTTTAACAACTGCTCCAATGGGTGGTTAAATGCTACACAAACAAATAGGTAACTGAATCAAATGTTTTACGGAGCTATTACGGCCCGGCTCCAACAGCTTGATAATCGGTCAACTGTCAACGAGTTGGTCAGGGGCTTGGATAGTTCAACACTACCACTGAGACCAGGCGGACTAAAAGACAACTAATGGTCAAGGGACTGACCAAGACCAAGTAGTGAAACATGCCCAAGATGCCAAAGCTGCTACTACTAACCGATTATAAAGAAATCGTGATAGCATGGTTGTTAGACCCTATTTATTTTACAGATAATTTGATACCGCAATCTTTGAGGCTTGAGGACTGCTTTGAGGACCGCTACAAAGACTATTACCACCTGGAAAACTATTGACAATACCTCTTCCAGTATTGATCCAGCCCCATTTTTGCGAACAAACGCTATCTAATATTAAGTTATCAACAAAGACACTCTATCACGAGTATTAACGGACTCAAAATATTGCCAAGGTTGCCTAACTAACAGTATATGCATTATGTTATAGTACTCAAGTCACTCGCAGCCCTGTTCACAACAACATCTACAATTGACGGTAACAAGAACTATATAATTGACAGAAAAAAGTTTCAATTGTTATTTAGAATTTTGAGTCTGGAAAGGGTAGAGATATGAATGAATAGAGTGCGACCAATATAAAGCTCAGTGTGCTCGGCATTCATCTTCGAGCAGCGAAAGACGACGCACTCTTCCATGAGCATTGCCAATTCAGCAACAAATACTCCCCAAATCAATGTATGCAACATAGCATAAAAAGGATATGACACGAACAAACGATGAATTGTCTGTACATGTAGGGGGCTTTACATCAGGGTTCCTGCAGGCATCGCAATTTGGATCACAAGAAAACCGACACCAGCGCTGCTAGAACAGATCAATTGCTGGCTTACATATACGGCCAGCATCGCATTGAAGATTAGTTCGAGTTACAGATACACGTGAATGTGCCAAGAAGGCGCGGATAATGCGGTTGCAAGGAATGCGATGCGTGTCTACGCAGGGAAGGATGGTCGGCGTCTATCTGCCGACTGAGACAAGCCAACTGGATGCAAGACTGGGTCACATGGATAGCATATATACTTTGATGGCATACGATCGGAGGAAATACAAAAGATTTATTCCTAAAACTTCTAGTGTTGCATGTATTACATTTCTTTTACTTGTGCAAGGGGTGTCAATCACACCCACACAAACACTACTTTGCCACAAGTCAGATATCCATGCCAGCGCATCGAAATGTGGCAAAATTCCATATGAGATACCATAAGTAATACACATCAAATCAATTGCAGATATCAGGTGCATGATGCAGAGTCTCCCCGCACTCTAGTCCCATAAGGACATGGCATATGCAGGGAAACAAGGCCATGTGCTCTCTAACTTTTCCCGGTTGCTACCACATCCTTTACGGGTTAGGAGGTAGGACATTTCAAATGGAGGAGGTTGAAATTGGATATCACACAGGAACCCACACAACCATGTGTTACCGTGCATAAATGGGGCATGCAATGAACGTCTCCACTCGATTTAATGCGTAGATGCGGTCTAGCCAGGTAATATTCAAGTCAGAAAAGGACAACTGGTAGACCTACCAACACTTGTTTCAATAAGTAGCTTTTATGGAGTCCGCCAATTCGAGACAACAATGCGGAAAGCTTTGTAGGCATTTAAAGACAAGCTCGCTGCAGTTTGATCGAGAGGGGTCTCATTCAACTAACTATACACAACTGTCATAACCCGAGTTTGAAACATGAATTACATACTCGTTTCACTTTTTACGGTTATTACTGCATTGCCTCAGTCAACCACTTCTCAGAATGCGTGTGAAGGGGGCGTAGAGTACTGCTGCAAAGGCAAAGTTCCTTCAGATAGCAATGACGGACCGATTCCCTTTCCGGTCAATGTTATAAGTCAACTTAACTATGAGATGGGTTGTTTCGCCATCAAGCAGAGATTGCCTAACAGCATGAAACAGGTACTCCCATCCGCATGATGACGACAGGTACGAGCGAATGTAATACCACAAATGTTTACTGCAAAGATGTTGTGAGTATATCCGAGACTATGCGAATTGATAGCACTACCCATACCTTTGATAGAAGGAGGGAGGCATGGTATCGGTTCAGTGTTCTTTGTTTACAAAGAACATGTAAATACACGGGTATCTCTTGGAGATTTCACTTGATGTATCTAAATGCAGTTCTGCCCAGCGACGGGTTTACTACTAGCTAGTTTATTAATCACATTTTCCCAAAGTGATTCGGTCTCTTAAATTGGCAAGGTTAGGTAGCATGCAGGCCGGGCAGACTGCCGTAGTCTTTAAGCCTCATTCGCCGTCGCATATGCAGGGATTTCGGAGGCAACACCCCTTGCATGCCCGGCATTTGGGACACCGAACAAGTCACCACCATCTTTGTGACAAGGCACTAGTGGCGTAAGCAACACATTCACAGTCGGGTGGCACATTGGGAAAAGATGGGTTTTCCAAGAAAGGGCGAACGATGCGTGGTCGAAAACGCAGACAGGTGACCATCATGTATCTGCTGGTCAACAAACAAACAAATCGTTTACATTGTCAAGGCATTGGACAGTAAACATAATATGGCATAACGATAACTAATCCTTATGATTGGAGGAAATAGAAAATATGTTACTCTACGAATACCAGAGTGCCCAGGAATTCTTGGTTCACGAGCACATTCCTTTTGTATATGTCGAGGTAGGACTACAGGGTGGTTATGTGACAACCATACTGCGTCCCTAGCCAGTTGCTCTCCACCAATCAGCTCAAGCATCTTTAGTAATGTAGTGAAATTCCGGTTGGTGTTGTTGTGAGCCAGGTGACATTGGAGTCGAACACAAGTAGCAGGCATGCAACTTACAAGTTGTATCAATACATATATTATACAGAATCTAACAATGTAAAACACAATGATAGAGGGGCCCGCGGAGGATAAAAGAAGACAAGCTCGCCACACAGTGTTATCTTTTCCCCTTCTCGTAAATTCATGAAGATTACTACAATTTGATCTTGGAATATGCATTTTCTACTCATGCTGTTCTCGACAGCAGTCGCTGCACTACCCCAGGCGATCTCTACTCAGGATACAAATGCTTCCCTAATACAGGCGCAAAACATTAATCGAAATGTGCGATCCTCCGAGGAACTACCTCGGTCAGCCTCTATTCTATATTTATGTGACCATGGTTTTTTCTGCTGCAATAACGCTACCCCGGTAGATGCGAGCACTGGCAAACCTGTTGTTTTCCCATTTTCCGACACGGAGCAGTTGTCATGTGAGATGAGCTTCTCTACATTCAAGGTTTCCTATCTAATATCGCACCACAGGCTCTAAAATCCCGTCACAATCTGATGGTGCTCCAGGAAAGTGTGACACTAATAGAATTTGCTGTAAAGCTACTGTAAGGGCACCAACACATTTCAAAATCGATCAATCTAAACTGATAAATTACAGGTACTTTCAGGCAGCGTAAAGGTAGAATGCATTCAAGCCTAAACTGACAAATCACAAACGGAAGGAAGCATTGTAGATATGTAATGCTCTGTGGTCAAGTAAGGAGTGCAGACGTATACGGATGTCATCAAAAGCTATCGTTTTGGTATACAATTGTTGTGTCTTGCTGCTATGCAAAATCAGGACCACCCAGCAACTGCATATCTAGGCACATGATGTACAGTCCTGAATGAAATAAGACTTGTTTACTTGTCACCGTCTTTCACAACACAAAAAGTGATCTTTCATACCTTTCGGCGTGTTATTTGTGTAGTATGTGTTTTTTAAGAGCAATGCTATTCATACAGTACATTGCTTACATTTAGCACCATATCCCCACATTAAATTTGCCAACACCCTCACAAACAATTCCAGTGCAATGTATTGGACATTTCACTAGGCCGCCGTTCCAGCTGTCAATTAAGAAGGCTGTTACAGTGTAATGAACCACACTGTATATCCCACCCAGCTTTATAACTGGAGGAAACGCACCAATAAGCTTTTCTGCGTATGGAGAACCGGGAGGACTGTGAGAATGCTGATATGGGCAGATCTTGTCTGTAAGCAAGGTCCAGGATGCGTGGTATAACAAGCAACTAAGGCTGATATGCTAGCTAACTATCGGATATTTTAGATACCTATATGAATGGTCTCACCTCGGGCCGTTATATTGGTCTAAAAATGACTTGCTGGCTCGGCTGCTTGACCTAAAACATTTTGATCTCTGTGAATTATAAAAATAACCTAGCTTTTTGAGGGATGGCCAGCTACATCGGGACAGGTTGAGTTCTAGGCCTTGCTGATGGAGGAATTCTACGCAGCCTGGACAGATTTGAACCTGATCTCGCACCTCGTTCTTGATGGTTGTATCATTTGCTTGAAACCAGATTTGGCCAAGCTTTTTCAATTTGACAAGCATGACAACGCAAAGGGATGCCGAGACATGTGCATAACACCACAGCGCACTTTTACTGAAACTGCAGGGGTATCAGTCGAACTTGATTAGGTAGTTGACCTTGTATCTTTTCCCAATCACCCTCCCCCTAGCATAAAATGCTGGCAAATGTGACTCTGGTGGTCATGCGAACCAGAAGCAGCTTACACATGGCCTTGTAATTGGGATAAATAGATTCAAAAGAGTTTCATTTCCCTCCATTTACTTCTTAAAAAGATTCCTTGGGTCATGCAAGGGCCTGTCTATGAATCACGCCCCATCTCATCCAGACTGCCTTCTGCGAGTCAGGTCGACCACTATGGATAATAACAAGTTATGACCATAATGCGCGGATAGAATACTGAAGTATATTTGTATGGAATGTCGATGACATCGACGTCAACCGCAACATTAGGTTTGCATGTCAGCAATGGGTTGAATATCTCGGTTTTGTAAAGTCTCATGATTCATAATCATGATAGAAGAGTTGAGCGGTTATATAAAGACACAGCTCAGCTCTCACCACTCTCGGTATCAATCCGCTTCTGCGCAACGACACAATAACCCCCAATCACCTACACCCAAAATATGAACCATCTATTTGTTTTATTCTTGTCAGGTGCGGCTGCATTGCCCCTGTTGACGTTTTCCCAGGGTACATGCCAACTGGGCAAGTTGTACTGCTGCGAGGGAAAGATGACTGCGGACGAAATCATAGGCAAAGGCCCGGCCTTTCCACTTTCTGTGGTTTCTCAGCATTCATGTTAGATTAGCTGCTTCTACCATTCGTTATTTGTTGTCTAATGTCAACTACAGGCCTTCCAATCAGTACGCTGGAAAGTGCTCCCGGGAACCCACGTTCGGCAGCAACGGTTTGCTGCGAAGACGCTGTAAGCACCCATTTGAAATGTCACGAGACTAGTTCGTCGAAACTAATTATCCATAGGGGGAAGGAAGCCTTGCAATGGCGCAGTGCTCCATGGTCAGATAGGGAATCAAAGTTGGGTTTTCCATGTATGTCAAACAGTCAGGGTGTTTTGCTGCTTTGCGACAGCGCCCGCCCGTTGACAGATGGGCAGTTATGATAAGAGGCATATCCGCTATGACGATATAGACACATTGAAGGAAACCATCATCTTGATTCGCAAGTGTTGCATGCGAGTTGAGTTAATGATCAAGCCAAGCAATAAATATTGTACAAAAGCTTCATCATTATGAATGATAACTCTGCTGCCTTAACAAATGTTCTTGGCTGGCTCTGTGGCGTAGGTACATGTCTTTTTGCTAACACAATCGTCTTGCTGACGAGCACATCTCAAATGCAGCGACTTGAACTTATAACCATCGGTCCACAGTTTGCGACACGTGTTTCTGCTCGTGTAGCCGTAGCCAAACCATTTACCCCCGCAACCCGGATTTTCCCAGTAGCTGAGCTGAATCTGTCCTCCTGGGCAGAGACCCTCGGCGTCGGTGGTAATGGAGCCGGCCTGGCAGTCAGTGTTGATGCAGATACCGTCACTGCCGTCCTCAACGCGGACATCGTTATAGACGGCGCCAGAACAGTCGGTGCGGTACAAGGTTTTGAGGCGGAATGCAATGGGAACGCCGACACAGTAGTGGTAGCCTTCCCAGAGACCAGTGCAGCCTATAAAATGGGATGAGTATAGTGTGACACGGAGAGAAGTGCTGGAATATGAATATGGGAGAGAGGCTTACCTGTCTTAACGGCGGGATTCCATTTGTAGCTAAACTGTGAGTTAGAGACCGCTTGCAACAATTGGCCGTGTAGGAGCTGGCAGTGTCGACTTACAAATCGGCAAGGCTGATGGGGTAATTTGCGTCTACAATGCCCTGACATGTGTCTTTAGCAACAGCCTTGTAGAATTTACTACACGTCTTGATGATGCCAGCTTGAGTTGGCGATGGAACTGATGACGAGGTAGTGGATGCTTTGGTAGTGGTTGTGCTGGTGGGCGGTATCGTCGATCCTGTAGTGGTCGTTCCTAAACAATAACACACAAAAGATTGTATTAGCTCTTCCTTTGGAGAACACAAAAACCCATAGGAAATTAGTAAACAGTCTCACCAGCAGCATCTTTATTGACGCAGTAGCTGTACCCAAAGGCAAGTCTGCAGTCTTTGGGGTCCAGACTAGGGTTCCATTTGAGAAGATTATCCAACAGCACATGGTGCTTGACAGTAACAGACGTACACCGATTTACCAAGTCTAGGTTAGGTATCATTCCATATTCCTTAATCGACAATGAGAAGTCTTTATAGTTGGCGTATACAGCACATCCTGCATGCGTGCCAGGAGCGTGTGGCAGCGTCGTTGGCACAGGCAGCTCAAAAGACACCGTTGGCCGCGTAAAGATTGTCGATGGTTCTTGTTTCGGATAGCCAGGGTATGTAGTTATGTCCCCCACTGGCTTCACGCAGTAGGATGTGCCTAGTTGAAGTTTTGTACATCCCGCATCCAGATCTGGGTTCAGGAATAAGAATTCATCGAGGCTGATGCCGTTGTCGTTGGCAAGTTTGACACAGTAGTCAGTGGCAACAATCTAAACAAGTGGGCGTTAGAACACTCATTTCTAATTTGTCAAAATCTCTTGCCTCACGGAATTCTTACTGTATGCCATGCAGCACATCGCCGATTCGAATTTGGCGCTGCACTTGTTGGTGCTGGAGTTGCGGTAGGAACTGCTGTGGTAGTTGGACTAGTTGCACCACCTACGGGGCTAGTAATAAGTCAGTATAAGACTCTAAAGGGATCGAAGTACTTAAAGAAAGGAGCATCTAAACCAACTCACCCAACACAAACATAAGTATACCGCCATCTCTGCGCGTTGATGCACTGGTAATCGAAATTGGGATTCCACGAAACGAGCTGCGCCCTCGTGACGCCGTATCTTTCTTGAAGGTCCGCACAAGTCTCTCCCATGTACATGAAATGTGTTTTGCACGTGTAAGGGAGACATATAGATGTCCCGGCGGCGCGCAGCTGACACGGCATCATGAGGTTGTTTTGGTCAATGAGGCCAAAGGTCGAGACGTTTCTTTTCTGGGAGATTAAGTCACATGTGTCCCCTTCCGCAATTGTATATGGTGTTGGGCAAGGCCGGGTAGGAGCAGGCTTCGTTGTCGTCGTGGCTGTTGAGCTGTACGGTGATGCGTATTGGGCAGGGACTGTATAGTCGTATCCGGTTGCTTTGCAACTCGCCGTCATGGATTTGAAGTCCTGCTCAACGCTCTCATCGTACGCAACAGCGTGCTCTATTTGGACCTTGATTGGGCCAAGAATGCAGTCTTCACAATCGTGATTGACAGACTCATCTTCACGCCATTCCACAAGGGCAACATCGCAGAATTTATCCGTGACCTTGTCCTTATAGCAGGACGAGGTGTAGGCAAAAAGAAGTATATCTGCTATATAGGTAGATGGGAATGCATATCCATCGTGTTTCAGCTTGTCATTTGGCCCACAGGCCTGCTTAATCCTATTGCGTAGATCAACAAGACTGGCTTTGCAGGTGTCGACACAAACAGCGTTGACTTCTTGGTCGCTCATAACTTCAGCCACCACTCCGCCAACGTCACTGCAGATTTAAATTTAGCATTTTAGCAATACCCGTGTGTGGATAAATACCCAACTGAAACTGAACGGAAGCAAGGGAATAGAAAAGTCTTACAACTCTGGCATTTTATCATAAAGAACTTGTGAGCACTGGACCGTGGTGTTGAGAACCTGAACACAGGCTGCACTCAAGCCCGTGGTGTCGTAGTTGACAGCCCGATCTGGGAATCGCTGGCAAGACACCAAAGTCATGCTGGCGAGACCCAGGAAAAAGCCAAGTCGAGATGTCATGGTCGAGGTGAAGGCACGGAATAATCGACACAGCTGCTAATGAGAAAGACTCGCACGCTGAAGATGGGATTCAGAACTGCGGTTTCTTAGTAAAAGTAAGTGCTCTCGCATTGCTGTAAGTAGATAATATGCAGCATCATCTATATTTGTCATATTCTTCAACAAAGTGCGCCGAAGGGGGGGTGGCAACGGGAGCGGCAAGAGAAGCAAGCAAGCATGCATGGAATACCTCCAGTCATACTCGCATAGTCGGGCCACCTTCAATATGCCACTACGCTCCACTTGCTAATTTAGCAACACTCTCAGTTCGTCCGAGATTACATGGTGGAGAACTAGGTGCAGGAAACTCAGTAAGTCATGAGGCTCCGCGGAGTGAAATGGACGGCTAGTTTCTTGCCTGGCAACTTCAAATGCACCCCGTACTGATCCGCCATCTGTTTTAGTTTTGCAAAAAGGGTCTGGAAGCGCCTTCGGAAACAATTTCCTGCTGAAGTGTGGGTTTGTCGACGAAATGGGAAGTGGTCCCCGTTTGGGGGGACCCTTTTCCGTCCATGCGGCGCCACTATGTAGGCCGGCGGCGAACGAGCTAACAACCAACAGCATATAATGCTTGCACGCAGAACATCGTTGACGATTTTGTAGTTGGTCAGACTCGTTTTTTTTTGTCGGTTTTGCTGCAGAAAACCACAGGAGAATCCTACTTGGAGAAACGGCTCATCCGAAATGGCATATAGCCGAATAGGCATATCAGCCGGTTTCCACAGTTCAGCTTGCGATATTTTCTTGCCACCGGCGGTTATTTGCACAGGCTAATGGCGATATCCGGCGAGGCAACTTGATGACCCATTTGGAAAATGGATCAGCAGCGACTAGCATCGAGAATACCATCTAGACTCGTTCTCGTATTTCTATTTGTCGGTCTCTTATATCAGTTTCTTTACCGTCGTAATGATGGTTCTTTCCCAATCCCCCTAAACATTCGGACGCCCTCTTGGTCTATCATTCTTTTTTTTCTCTGTTTTTGTATACTTACGGCCCTCCTCCGATGGTTCATTCGTTAAGCAAAAGCCTGGTTCTATACCTCGGCGTCATTCTTGCCATTCTATGTTGGATTTCCACGCTCGTTACCCCCACGAGCAGCCATGGTCAAAATTACGACGTGTTGAAAAGGGCATCCAGCACATTTCCCAGAGCTGGCTTGCCTCTTTTCTCACGAAACGCATCGGCCGGCAATGATTCAGATGCATTTGATTTTGTTGTTGCTGATGATCCCTACGCTTGCTCAGCCAATAAGCCTTGCTCTAACCATGCTTGCTGTGGTCCAAGTGGAATTTGTGGCTATGGTACGTTGGAACCATGACACCTAAACCTCCAGGATTCTGATTGCTTCTCAGGACCCAATTACTGCGGTAAAGGCTGCCAGTCCAATTGCAATGCGAATGCTGAGTGCGGCAAATTTGCTGCAAAACCTGGAACGGAATGCCCATTGAATGTCTGGTAAGCTTTCCGGCTATTTATTGAGTATGCAGTTCGAGTCTCACACTAATTGCCATGCGTAGCTGTTCTGAGTTTGGCTTTTGTGGTACTGCGGAAGAGTTTTGTGGTTCTAAATGCCAAAGCAACTGCATATTGCACCCCAAGCCTCCCGCACATGAAAAGGGAGACGTTTTGAGGCGAGGTAACACGCCTAAAATATACTAGATTGAACCAACGTACTAACTCCAAACAGTTTTGGCTATTACGAAGGATGGAACGCACGATCAAAGTGCCACCCAACTTTGCCACAGGACTTACCCTGTAAGTAAATATCTTCTCATCGTGCATCCGGTCAGCAGATTCTAATACGAACAGTGTCTGCGCTCACCCATATCAACTTTGCATTTGCCTTTGTGGATCCCAAGACGTTTGATCTGGTGCCTATGCCAGATGGAAAAACTTCCCCGACTTTGTTTGCTGAAACGGCGGCACTCAAGTCTCAAAACCCGAATCTCAAAGTCTTCATCAGCGTTGGAGGTTGGACGTTCTCGGACAATGGGACTGCTACGCAGCCGCTGCTGGGAGAAATTTCAGCCAGTGCATCTAAGCGGCGTATCTTTGCAGACAAGATTGTTCGATTTCTTTACATCCATGGCTTTGATGGCCTTGACCTTGACTGGTATGTAAATAGTGTGCCTTGCGTCAGAAAACTTGAAGAATAACTACTAATGATCTTGTGTTCAGGGAATACCCTGGTGCTCCTGACCGCGGAGGTAAAGTTGAAGACACTGCAAACATGGTCAAGCTCTTTGCCGATATACGTGAGGCCTTCACCAATTCGGGCAGTGACTACGAACTTACTTTTACCGTCCCTGCATCTTTTTGGTACCTACGTTGGTTTGATATGCCTGGCTTGCTCAAGTACGCCGACTGGACCAACTTGATGAGCTATGACATCCATGGCCTTTGGGACAAACACAACGAGATGTAAGTAATAAATGGTTCATCAAACTTTTACATCCACTGACCATGCCACAGAGGAAATATTGTACAACCTCACACCAACTTGACGGAGATCCAGAGCGCAGCAGAGCTTCTCTGGAGAGTTGGCGTGCCTCCTAGCAAGGTTGCTCTAGGGCTCGGCTTCTATGGGAGAAGCTTTACTCTTACAGACTCGGCTTGCAACACCCCGGGCTGCCGATTCCGGGATGCCTCCCGGCCCGGTGTCTGCACCAACACTGCTGGGTTTCTTGCCTACTATGAGATCCAGGACATTTTGACCAAGAACAAAGACATCCGTGTTCAACACGATAAAGATGCCGCTGTCAAGTACTTCTCATGGGATAAAGACCAATGGATCTCATTCGACGACAAAACAACCTTTGCGCAGAAGGTGGCGTGGGCCAATGACGTGGGGATGTCTGGCGTGCTCTTATGGGCTTCTGACCTCGATGATTACACTTTCTCGGCACATTCTGGCTTGATTGGAAAGACCATCAAACCAAACAATGAGTTGGACCTCAATGATCCTCTCAAACTAGGGGAAAAGGGACTATCTCAGGTTATCGGCATGGCAACCCCAGAGTTCCACAAAGACTGCTTTCGGTTCCAGGGTTGCGTTAAACCAGACATTGTAGGATGCGGAAATGGTTACACCATGGTTGGGGATGACAAAAGCGATTGTCCCAAGGGCTATGTCAAGCCAATCTGCTGCAAGTTCAATCAGGCTCCAAAGACCTGTACCTGGCGGGGAGGAGGTGCTGATTGCAACGGGCAGTGCCACAAGGGCGAGGTAACTCTGTTTGCATCCAAATACGGAGGTGGCCCGAAGTCACAGTCGGGGACAAAGAAATGCAATCGAGGCAAAAAGTTCTTTTGCTGCGAGGATCAACGTTTCACAGAGTTGACTGCTACCTGCGCGTGGACAAAATGGTGAGTTTGAGTGATGAACAGAGAAGATCATTCACGGGCTGATAACTAACTTATTCCAGCGGCGTCAAGAAGTGTAAAGATGATGAGTGGAATGTCGCTTCCGCTCACAGCTTAGGAGGCAAATGCAGTGTTTTCAGCGGATACGGCCAACAATACTGTTGCAAGAGCCAAACCCCTCCACTGGAAAACTGCCACTGGGTAGGAAAGGGGGACTGCGCGGACAATACGTGCAGCAACAAGGAGACAACCTTGGCCAGAGAAGAAACTGGAGGGGATTCCTTCAAAGATTATTGCAATTGTAAGTTATCAGCCCCAAAAGGACTTACATTTGAACCTACATATTGACCATTTCTAAAGGGAGGCGAAAAGTGACGCTGTGCTGTACACCCAACCTCAAAGTTCTTGCCCCTGCTACTTGCGATACCCAGCTCTGTAAATCCGATTACAATTTTCGATGTGGAAGCGATCCGGAGGCAGACTTCTCGGAAGATACAGAAGCGTGCGATCCTCTCACAGAGTTCTGTTCTGATTCTGATGCGATCAGCAGGCGGAAAGATGTAATATCTTTTCTTCCCACCTCCCATTCAGAGGAACGATCATTGGAAAAACGTGGCCGGAGGAAGTTTAACCTCAAGTTGGAAACGGTTTTAGGGGTGAAGATTTTGATTCAACTAATATGCAGATCTTATCCCGGAAGCACCAAATTGCACCAGGGACCAAATGGGCATATGGTATCTATACGTGCATACAGGTAACGCTTTAACCCTTAACCCTGATTTTTCCTTCTCACTATGTATTTCGGGACTAATACGCTTCATAGACCAAAGGGAGGCTCGTGTGATTCAACAGAAGTTGAGGACTTGGATGCAGGCCTAATAAGTCGTCATGAGCGTCTTGGAGCTAATAACGGTGGTTTCGGACCCGGGTTCGACACGGAACACAATCCAGATGTAAGTTATAACTCTATTCTTTTTTCAATTATCATTATTCAGGATATATGGCCCTTAAACTATATCAAAATCGGGTTTGGAATCTGTGGTTATTTTTGCTACTGCCGAAATAGTCAAATCTTCTGAAAAGCCAGTTCTACTATACAATTACAGGTCACAGCTTTATCACTGCTATGATTTGTCCGCCCCTTTACCCTGTCACTTATATTTTACTTACCATGAGAACTCCTATGTAGCTTCAGTATGCCAGTGAGTTTATAGACACAGTCACCAGTGGAATCCTACCAGATCGCAGTAGTACTGAGACCCGGCGCATCGATGCGAGTACTATTTTAACTCATTGGCTTGCGGATGTTGCCGCCAACACTTTTCCCCTTCCACCAGGACAAAACGCCAGGCCCACGAGAAATCCAAACGCGTATTTCATGGACCAATTCGGATCAAATGCCAATCCAGCACCATTGCTTCTGGCCGATAGGGCCATGAACCAAATGAAAGGCCGTGTTTTCAATCTTGACGCAGAGCCGCAGGATAGAGAAATCTTCACTGGTAATCTCGAAACATCCGTCGAAGATGGTATAGGCGAAGATGCAGTGTTGCAGCCACTAAGACAGGTATAATTCTTCTTCTTCTTATACTCATTAACAGCAAAAATCTCTGACAATATTTCAGGTTATTTCTGTGTTTCGATATATGCATACACCAGCTGTCTCAGCCCGTATCCAAGCAAACCGTCGAGCCCTGCGCGTTGCAGCTCAAGATATCGCGGCGGCTGTACCAATCTTGGGCCGTATCCCCGATCTTCTTGCTGAATTTGATAATAATTGGTACCGCACGCATACCAATGCGGCCCGCGCCTGGGTTGGACAGCGGATAGATGAGATTACAACGGCATATCATCTTGCAGAACAACGGGGCGTACCTGCTGCGAACTCGGCAAAAGTAAAGGCTGCATTGATGCGGCTATGGGAAGATTCAGACTGGATTACACCTCTTCCTGATGTATAGCGCTATGTCATAGTTACCTGTAGATTCCGAACAAGTTGTATTAGAAGGCGAATGGTTTCCCGTGCGTTCTGAATATGTATCTTGTGTCTTTTCTTATTTAGTGGTGCGATTAATCCGCAACATACCAAAACAAATTGGAGAATTTAACTTAGATGAGTACCGTGCCCCCTTCCCTTTTGATCTGCCCAGTATAGGGATATATAAGTGGTGGCCTTATATATGAAGGGTCATACTCATGGTAGCCATGAGATGACTCCAGACTTTGCGAATTGTACATTGGTGGAATAGACTTCAAGGAGAGATACATCCAGCCGACGTAGGCCCTGCTACACTGCTCAATGTCAGGATATCCTTTGCGGCCTAGGCCGGCAGCATCGCAATTGACATCAATAAGCGCGCATGCAACCAGTGGAGCCAGCCCCTTACTCCCTTCTTTCTGCCAGGTTTCATAGCGGAACAGGGTGTTAAGACATCCTTTATCAACATATATGCAATGAGAGAATCGAGGAATGATGCAGTCTGAATCCAACATCAGCCCAGGATAATCTGCTCCTGTACCATCACGCCCAACGGAGCGATGCAAAACCCACTCCTGGAATGTTTGTCGAATAGCCGCTTTAGAAAGACCCTCGAGTGCTGGATCCTCAATTATAGTCCATTGAAGATATTGAAGAAGGAGTTCTGCGCGACCATAATATTCCAGTTTGGTCTGTATTTCGTTCTTCAAAAGATCAACATATCTTTGCCATGCTGCATCATTCGAGTAGGTGCCTCTATAGATCACAAAACCCCACGTTTGAAATCCTGTTTTCTGCATAGCCCGTATCATAGCACCGAGTTCATAGCCCCTCAAGTTACGAACATCTTGAAGCTGCTCGATTGATTCTAATGTCGGTTTCCATTCTCCACTCATAGTGTTTATTGGTTTTAAAGGTTGGTATGCAGAGAGCAAGGTAAAAGTGGTTGATGAGTGTAAAATGGATAAGGAAGATGTTTTCACTGGTGGGAAAGTAGATGTGTTGAGATGTTATATAATCTGTGTCACGTGTGTCTATAATACCCCTCCATCCCATCTCCCATCTTTCTTCTTATAATTCTAAGTTATTCACTGTTATTACACTTATTAATAACAGTTTGGAGAATAAATATTTCTTAAGTCTCTCTATATAGAAAGCAAGTTATCTCGCCTGAGCGATGTTAATATATAATGTATGGTATAATAACTTAGTTTAAACAGTTAATTATTTAATCTAAACGGAAGCACTTTACGGGGTAATTTTAAATAATCATGATCGAGTTTTCTAGGGCAGTAATACTGTAAAAAAGTAAATGCCATACATTGGCATACTATTAGGGCATGCTACTGAAAGATGTTATTTTGCAGAATATAAACTATAAAAGAGATATATTTAACTTAGGGTACTACTGGCCAGATGACTAGCTCTCTACCAACCAAGCCTTTCTATATAACTTAGCAAAGAAAGGAAGTTCATTAAACAACCAGTAGTGTGGCCAAGGATTGGACAAGCTGGATGGTCACAATACAAAATACCCAAAGTCAGACCGTTGAGCCAGAGTCGAGGAACTTCTGAATGGTGATAGGTGCTCTAGGCGCATGCTAGCTTGATCACTTAATTCACCCAACCACTGGAAGTATCTTACAAGGGTGGCTAGAAGTACGCGACGATTGCTTAAGCCGATTGAACAGAGCGATATGCACATGCTTGGAGGGAACGTGAGACAAAGGGCAAGCAATACTAGGACCCCTATGAGACTTCGGCGGTACGTGATTAAGTTATTAATTTCCAATGACTATTCAGCACTGCGAGACACAAACGGAAAGTGGCAGCAAGGGCATAATGAGTAGTTTACTCATCCTTGTTTATTATAAGCAGGCACAACCTTTTCTTCCATCATGAAACTACCATCGCTAGGATATATCAGCGGTGGTCGACTGTAAGAAGTGTCAAATTCTTCAAATCCATGTGTACACTCAATGCTTTGCAAATTATACATCTCTGGAATAGACTTCAAAGAGACATACATCCAGCCAGTATATCGCCGAGTACATCCTTCAACATCATGAAACCCAGACCGGCCTTGGCCAGCACTGTCACAATTGGCATCGATAAGCACACATGCTACTAATGGTTTAGACCCTTTCCCACCTGCAGCTTTCCAAGCTTCATAACGGGCTAAAGTTGCAAGGCAGACCTCATCGATATATATGCAGTGTGAAAACCGAGGAACCAGATAGTCTGTAGTGAGCCAAGGATGATCTGCTCCAGTGCCATCACGTTCAACAGAGCGATTCGCTGTCCATTCCCTGAAGAGTTCTCGAATCTCACCCTTGGATGCACCATTGAGAGCCGGGTCGTCAATAATGGTATATTTGAGATACTGTGGAAGAAGCTTGATATAACCTCTCTCCTCCCGTATTGGATCCCAATCGCTGACAACCAGTGACTGTAGAATTTGTTCCTTCATAAAATTCATATATCTCTTCCACACGTCGTCATCGGTGTACACGCCTTTGTAAATAACAAAACCCCACGTATGGAATCCTGTGTCTTGCATCGTTTGAATAATCGTAGCAAGAGGCTCTTTCCAGCGGCTGGGCACGTTTTTGTATTGCACAATCGACTCAAGAGTCGGGATGGGCTCTTCTTCGCTCATGGTTGCTGGTGACTGTAGAAAAAAGAGAGAATGGTGAGGGATATTATGTTGAAAACGGGGAAACTCGCGTTACTCTGTTGGTTGGGCAAGATAGTTTTTATAAGATACGTCACGTGTTTTGTTTATGTTCCCATACAGTTACACAGAGGGTGTATGGTGATGGACATGCGGGTAGTGTGTGAAGAGCAAAGCCAAAGTACATAAGATGTATTCATATTAGCATTAAATTTATTTAATATTTCTTTTCTAAATATATCGTAAATGTAAGAAGAAGATAAAATAAGGTAACAATGGGAAATGGAGGGGAACCCTGTGTCGTCTCTGCCCGTGCTGTTTGGCAGTGACCATTTGGCTCACTAAACAAGCAATTCAGCACTTCCTCTTCCGCTCTAGCAATGGAGCAAACACTCCAGATTCTCGATATAAAACTCAGCATGACTAGAGGAAGTGATTTTCATCGTTCTCTGTGTAAAGGAAGAGATATGTGATGAGACGTGGGGGCCAAACGTAAGTATTTTCGGAACCATGATCAACTTCAGGCAGGCTACTGCCATGTGTAGCAGCGGTAACAGCACTACCCGAATTTTAGGCCCCCAGCAGCACTTAAAGCGGCCATCATCAGCACGCAGCAATACGACCTCGATGCGATCAATACACGCACACGTAGAAACGAATCACGCCTACAAAAAACATGCCCGGTCATATTATATGACTAAAATGGTAGCCTGTGACTACGTACCGATGATGCCGCCACGCACGATGCCTGTGTCCGCAATTGCCTGCCTGTTCTATTCCTCCCATTGCGGGTTAGGGTTCTAGCTGATCGACGGTTATCCTTAACTCGGCACGACGATTTTGTTTGGGAAACATGGATCTCAGGGACTTCAACGATTAAAGTATATTAAATTAGGTACTGAGCATGATGCATTGCTTGATATGGCTGCTCACTGAACATTCAGCGTTGTATGCAAGCACGATGACTGTAATGTTGTCTTGATCCAAACCATGTTAATAAGTTAGTTATTAATACCACTGACTATTTTACACTGCAAGACTCGAAAGAAAAATGACAGAAAGGTCAAAGTTAGTAGCACATCTAATTATACTAAGCAGGTACAAAATGAATCGCCATCCCAGTTTTCCTGCTGTAAGGGTATATCAGTGGCGGTCTGCTATATGAACACTCGTATTCCTCAAAGCCATGAGTAGAATCATCACTCTGTAGATCATACATCTCAGTGAGAGCATGCAAAGACACATACATCCAACCTGTATAACTTCGAGTGCATCCCTCAATATCAGGATATCCAGGCTGTCCTTGACCAGCAGCACAGCTGTTGACATCAACGAGTACACATGCCACGGCTGGCTTCAGGCCCTGGGCGCCCGTTTTTATCCAAGTCTCTTAGCGTTCCAATGTCTTCAGGGATTTTTCATCAACGTAAATGCAGTGTGAGAACCGTGGGACGAGATAGTGTAATGTAAGCCAAGGGTGGTCTGCTCCTGCGCCATCGCGTTCGACGGAGCGATGGGCAATCCATTCCTTGAAGAGTTCCCGTATATCATCCTTAGTCGTTAATGCGCCATAGATAGCCGGATCTTCAATGATGGTGTATTTGAGGTACTGTGGAAGCAGCTTATCATGACTTCTATCATCCTGTGCGGGGTTGTAGCCCTTATATACCAATGATTGTAAGATTTGATCCTTCATAAGGGCCATATATCTCTGCCATGCAGCATCATCGGATATGCCTCTATAAATCACGAAACCCCATGTATGGAATCCAGTTTCCTGCATGATTCGAATCATGGTGGCAAAAGGTTCATGGGAGCGATCGGGTCTCATTCTGTATTGTTCGATTGACTCAAGTGTCAGCGTCGGCTCATCTTCGCTCATGGTTGATTTATGTGCTCTCAAAAGTGGAAGAATGGTAGGAATATGTGATAAAACCCAGGTGGGCTTCTCCTGTTGGTTCCATGATGGTTTTGTACAGGATGCGTCACGTGTTGGTTCATAATCCGTTCAGTTACTACAGTGGTTGGTGCAGGGCTGGGACAGGGAGTTAGAGGGGGCATACAGTGAATGAGGGAACCCGACATAAAACCACACCGAATGGAATACTGACACAACTTTCTTGTCACAGGTGCCTGCTACTCTTGAGCTTTACACAATTGAGTTGGTTGGCTTTAACTCATTGTCAACTCTTCTACAGAGCCTACCATAGCAACGGTGCCTCGGAGTTTGTTTACTCTGACCCAATAATCTGAGCCAGCATGGAGTTGCTCGCTGCCTAAAGTCCATCTCCATCTCGTTGGTGGGGCTATCGCTGCACTCTCTTGGATGGAGACATGTCCTTCACCGATGACTACCTGGATTTGATCTGGAGAAGGAAACATCGATGGACACGTGATGCATGGTTTATCACGACCCAACACAACATCTACCAGGCGAGGCATTTCATGATTCTCTCGCATTCTCGTTCCCCGTCTACTTCACCCTCTTTCTCTTCACACCGCATCCACAGCCTCAACAGCAACCATGAGTCAAGACGCTAAACCGACACTGGAGTCGATTCCTCAAATCGGGTATTTTGGTATCAGAGACCACGAATTAGGAAGCATGATACAGGTCATGCAGAAAACTGGATTCCAGACGTGGGGCTTTGTGATTTACAGAGGCACATATTCGGATGATGCGGCATGGCAGAGATACCTGGACTTGATGAAGGAGAAGATACGAGCATATTTAGAAGAACATGATCTCGCCGAGCTTCTCCTTCAATACCTTGACTTCACAATAATTGAGGACCCAGCCTTCGACGGTGCCTCCAAGGACACGGTTCGCAACGCCTTCAGGGAGTGGGCTTCGCATCGCTGCGTTGAGCGCGACGGCGCAGGAGCAGACGATCCTTATCTTACTATTCATCATCTTGCCCCTCGATTCTCTCATTGCATTTATGTCGATGAAGGTAGCATGAAGACACTGGCGCGCTATGAGGCATGGGAAGATCCAGGAACCTACAAGCCAATGAAGCCAAAAGTCGCATGTGCACTTGTTGATGTCAACTGCGACGCTGATGGCCTTGGTCGCGATGGGTATCCTGATGTTGAGGGCTGCACTAGGCGTTATACTGGCTGGTCTTATCTCTCATTGGATTGTATCCCTTCGATGTACGATACGCAGAGTGTTGAGTCAACTCACGGGTGCGAGGAGTATGACTATATATACACGCGACCGCCGTTTATTTTCCCCAGCAGTAATACATCAACCTTTGAGGGCAGCAGGGTGCCTACCTAGGCCTGTTTACATCTAACCTCTGTCACCCTTACTGACCTCTTGCACTCTTGTGATGCTACTTTCCTGCGATGGTGATGCTGGTGGCCAGGCTTGACAGACAAGCGAACGTGATTGATCCGACATGTTCGTCCAACCGTTCCAACTTAGCCTGCATTCTTATTCGAGCAGAAATTTCCCACCATGAACAATCCCAACAACGCGCTTTCGGTTCTCTCTTGTTGAACGACGTTGGTTGTTAGCGTGCTCCGGCCCCACAAGCCACAAGCCGAATGCGCGCTCCGTGAACGGAGACAACTTCCTATTTGGTCGAAGGCCTCCAAGGAAGCGTGTTGCTTGATTATTTGTTTCAAGACCCCTTTCCACAACAACAAGAGGCGCACAGATGGAAATGAAATGTACGGGCTATAGTTACAAACTATAACGACTCTGCCGAATTTTACTACAGCCTTACATTCATGTTGTTACTGCTTTGGATTGTCGGAGATGCTAGTACAACATTACTGGCATTCCCTGCTAGCCAAATGCAGGCAGACCCTGTACAATCTCGAGAAACTCAGCAACCAACGACGACAAGACCCCTGTTACGCACTGGTTCATCACTCGGCAGGCATCTAGATTCGGGCGCGGCTGTAGAATGGGGCTACAGGCTTTACGAAGCACGAGTAATTGCAGTAACCCCTTGGTCTTGTTACATCACCACACGCGATAGGCTGTGAGAAAGCACCCTGTACTGTTGGAGAGTTGTTGGTTACCAAGGTGGGGTAGGTAGGGAACGACTAGACAGCAACCTCGAGTCAAATCTAACCTGGGCGGAGTAATTTCCATTATCTTGAGAGGAGTTCAGATGCTACTCAAATATACCTTCTTGCCATCTTCCGAGTTCAAAATTCAGACGACTCAAATTAAGTAACCATGGCCGGATTTGTTGACCAAGTTGGCTGTGCGCTCTTGGTAGTCTTCGCTGGACGCCTAATCGCGGGGTGCTCATGCTTCAACCCACACCTACATGAGAGGAACAGGCTGTTGATACCAACTCAACCAAATCACCTGCATACAATCATGCAACGTCAATCATTGCGATATCTCTTTTCGTCACCATCAGCATGTATTTATTCCGCTTGCTGCAACCCAACTTTGACGTATAGACATTAAACTAAACTCCGTCATTCCGCCAAGTAAAATACAGGTTCCATTGCTATTACGAGAGTCACTTCCCTCAGCTCGATTCCATATGACACAAGAGTTAAGATTACTTTTTGCCCTTTGCTAATCTATAACGTAGAAAATAGTTCATCTACCAAAACACATGTAAACATAGTAACGTAATGTATCTAAAAGATTGACAAGCCCATCCTATTGACAACGCCGACTAACACCCCCACAAGCGATGGAAACAGCCCATGCAATCGCTGGATAAAAATCAACGCCTACTATAATCCACACACCTCATACATGCTTCCACATATCCCCCAATACTTTCCCATCTTGCCGCAAGTTGCACTCTCCCGTGCCCCATTTACTCTTATACAGCTTCCTCCCCGCCTCGGCCATCTGCCACCACGCTGACTGGAACCCAGCAGGATCATATGTCCACGGCTCTCCCTGTCCCCCCTTTTGTTTATTCTGCCACGTGTTACGCCCCTTGCTGTTGGCTTTCTTTTCCTCCTCAAAAACTTTCAGCTCCGCGAGGAGAGCCTTGAATCGGTCCGAGTTTGGCTTCTCATCGTGGCTGTCTTTGTCTCCATCTCGCTTCTCGGCGTTTCCAAAACGTCTTCTCGGGGGGTTCTTTGCGGTTGATGACGCGCTTGGAAAGAACTTTGTCTCGGGATCGGTCACGTTGTTGGCCACGTCGAAAATGTGTCCAACTTGAACTTCGTCAGTGGTGAATCCAAGCATCCGTAGTCTTTCGTAGAAATCGCAATCGGTTGCATAATAAGGTATGAACACGTCCCATTGCCCAACCTTCCGCCACACATCGACGTTGTTCAAAGACAAGTAATCGAAGTTGAAGAACTTGACACCCCATTTGCTCTTGCCGCTCTCACTGCTGGAGATTGCTTGTTCTAGCACCTCGAGAACCTTTGCGTACAGTGATTTATAAGGCGTATCCTCTTCCGAGCTGATGATGCCAACATCCATGTGACTCCAAAAGTAATATTTCCAGTCACGTCTCAGCGCCATGTCCAGCATGAAATTTTGGAGCTGCGCAAAGTTGAGGAGAACAGGTGTTCGGAGTATGGAAACGCCGTATCTGGTCCGAAAGAGGTCATAGTCGAGAAAGAAGGGGTTTGAAGGTGAGAGCAACTTTTTGCTATTGGCATCGAGCGTACCGCTATTATCTAGGATGATAATGTCCTCTCGGGGCCATCCGCTTGCAATGTACCCCAGCACAGATTGTTTCATCATGGCGTTGTTTCTCGTGAACGGGATAAACAGAGGCGTTCTCGGTCGCTGACGGGGAGGAAGGTTGTAAGTCGCAACAGCCGGGGCGAAGCTGCTGCCCTGTGCCGGGAAATATAGATGGGGTTCGGAGCCGGTTTCTCCCAAGACTGGCCATACCGAGCTGATTGGCCACGTTGCATTGGTAGCCTCACGCGGGTTGCCTGACGGCCAGCTTGACCGGTCGAAGAATCGTATGGAGACGATGCCCAGTACGAAGGAAAAACAAAGCAAAATGAACAGCTTAAATTTGGACATCGAACAAGGTCCCTCGGATCTAGCACATTTGCGGGACGAGTTCCCTCTCTTGTCGTCGTTGTCGCCGTCGTCGCTATAGCTGTCTTCCCCATCCTCGGTAGCTACCGTCTGGAAACGGTGTAGTCCAAAGACATTACTGTATTGTGAAGCCGTCCAGCGAGCTCCATTATTGCCTTGTTGGATTTTGGAAAAGATCCATGATTTGAGACCTAAAATGACCTGCATCTGTGTTTTCTAGCCAAGTGTGTACAGCAACGTGCTAAAGTGCAATGTTTTCCACGTTGCACAACCCAATTGGTAACGAATGAAGAGATGGAAAAGGGTTGAAGAGTTTCCGAGGTAGGATAGATTACACTGAGGACTTGAGACGATGGGTTTTCATGCTTGTCGGCTTTCGGAAATAGGCCGTGGTGTCAGGGAGAGCTGAATTAGTTGCTTGTTGAAGCGAGGTCCCCACTTATAGCTGATAAAGGCAAAACTCCGATCCTCAACCACAACGGGAATCTATGCATCATGATGCGGCATGAGTGGGATTTATGTCACTTCGAGTCAGACAGTTCGGCATTGCTCTCCATCTCAAGCTTAAGCGCTGGCACTTGATCGCCTTTGCCAAACATGACTCGTCTCTGCGCCTCGTCGAGTGACGTACGCCCTCTCACCACCCCTGGATGAGTGAAAGGAGTAGAGGTAACTAATGTCTGTCTGCGCGGAGACAGAGTTGCTGATAGCCTATCTGCAGATCAGGCCCCGGAAAAGAGAGTTATTGGCATTTCCGCAACTATACTCCGTGGACGTATAGGTAGCCCCCGTCGTATCGGGGGAGGCATGTGTGTTGAACAAATACGAGATGCACCCCGGTCTAGCGTCGCTTTATCATCGTGCGTCGACAGTCTGTGACGGCTTGGCGCGAAAATAAGCATAGCCTAGCTGACATGAGATGGAAAAAACCGTTTCATGCGTTGTGAAATTGGGCTCGGAGCAGACCGAGCGCTGTGGAGAAGCGAGACGCCACTCTGTGTGGTTGGATGGGTTCTTCCGCAAACGCAGGTTTGACATTGGCCAAGGTGTGCAGAACAGCACAAGGTGAAGTTTCAATATGTGTCGAGGAGGTCTCTTGACCTGAGTTTATTGGGTATTTTAATTTTTTACTCGTTCTCTTTTTTACCAACAAACATCGGTAAGCAGGCGACCAGAGTTTCAACATCATGGCTCGATTCAATGGCCAGTTAGTTCTGTCTCCATGGCCTTGG